>JBBCBC010000035.1:14963917-15362972 GCA_037126765.1 Stenogyne calaminthoides
TTAGGAATTTGAATTTTTTTGGAAAAAATTTATTGCGGATCTGAATTCGTAACATAATATCTGACGGTCTGATGTCTGAAAATGGGTTTATGACGTAGTATTTTGTACTACGGTTGTACTCTGATCGTCGTTTTCTGCGTTGTACTAATTAATAAAATCTTACACTTTGTACCAGTTGAAATTCTGAAATTCTAGGACACAAAAAATAGAAAATTATCCTTTGAGACACAGAAGATTCAAAAAAATCACTCCCATCCAGTCATCAAAAGCTGTGTTAATTGGTTTTGACGTATTGTCTGGAAGAAATTAAATTAAGTCTGTTATGAATAACACAATTGATTATAGGTAAAATATAATGATAACTTGGAAGTAATTAAGTGATTGTTGGGCCGATAGAAGATAAAAATTGTGTCCATAAGCGTACTTAATTTACCTTTATAGTACAACATGCTCAAATGAAACTCAAACAGGTGATTTCAATAGACAGATAAATACTATTAAAATATACAAATTTAAATCTGCTGATTTATTTTTTTATATTTTAAAATATATTAATCATGTCATTATTTTTATCATTCAACCTTCATCCAAAAATCACTTGTTTCATAAAATACCAGTGTAATTTCACATTAAACTCCGTACCAAACAAAAATGTTGAACCAAATTTGGAACGGAAGGGTGCAAGATCTTCACCGGTCAAAAGATAGTTAACATCAAAAATTGTCCTATAACATAATGGATTAAAATTTTGGTCCTGTATGTTTTACCCCTTTCAATTAAAGGTCTTTTTTTTTCGTGTTCAATTTTAGTTATATGTGTTTTTCTTTTTTCCAATTTTAGCTTAAAAAAGACTACAATTGATACCAAAAGTACTAAAATTGAAAAATTAAACATGGCGAAAATTCTTGTGGGCGATCTTAATATTAACTCAAAAACGATGATATACTCCCTTCTTTTACTTTTTTAAAATAATGGTATGATCATGTGCCTAATTTGCAATGTAAATGACATTTACATTTTACAATGTCAATTAATTATGTTTCTTTCTAATTTACCCTTAGAGTCTTTAGAATATTTTAAATAGGGAGTGTAATAGCTTTCAAAAAAACTTTTCCAATCTATAATTGATTGACTATAATTAATTTTGCCTTGATTAAATTTAGATTATTATTTTAAAAGACACATAAATTACAGAATTAGAAAAAAAAAAAAAAAAAGATGGCTTTTTGGTAGTCACGGATAGAAATTGAAAGTATTATGTTGCTGCTATGTATTATTGAGGAGGATTTAATGATCCATCCAAAGCATCACAAGATTATATTCAATTTAGAATCACAATTTGTTAAATCGAAAGATGCAACTTATTTATACTTGAACCATACAACTACTTTTTTCCATATTAATAGTTGCAAGGTTAGTGGTAAACAAGTTGCATCTTTTCAAGATAACAAGTTGCATAATTCTAAAATACATACAAGTGCATATAGTATACTGAATACATACAAGAATTAACCATTATTGAGATATTCACCTATTAAACACATATATATAGACAAAAACTTATATGAGAAGACTTTATATAGGAGATGACGGCAAAAAAATCACCCCTCCCAAATTAAAGCGTTGGTGCCTAAATTATACCCGTCTCCACAGTCCGTCTCCCAATATGTGTCTCATATATAATTTTTTTAACAGACCATGTACAACTATGGAGCAAAAAAAATAGCTGTTTTGCTCCAGGTTCAATACGTTATGCACCTGAAATTCTGAAGAGATTTCCCAGCAATGGATCTCCAATACTTCCATAAAACAACATGGTGCAGCTGTAAAGCAATATGTTGAAGCCACTTGTAGAAAGCTTCAACACCAATCTTCCAAATAGAAACTGGAGATGCCTCACTAGTAGGTAAATCGATTTTATTTTTGGATCATGTTAATTTTTTTATACCCTTATTTAATATTGATGATTAATTTGAACAATTATTAAATAAGGGTATTTTAGACAAATACAAATACGAATAGAGCATGCTGTATATCAACATCAAACTTAACATGATTATGTGATGCTGGTTTATTACCATGCTCCAACAGACAAGATCATGCATTTTGGGATAAATATCATCTTACACAACATGCAAGTTACTTAATGGCCCAAAGATCATACAATTCATTACTACCTTCTGATGCTTATCCTTATGATATTTCTCATCTTGTTCGACAAATTTAATATGCCGAAGGAATTGAAGGGCATGATTGAAATAAGGACAACAATTACTAGAACACTTGTCGTGTGATTGTTTTTATTTTAAAAGATTTAATAAGCCAATTAATCCCGTGATTATAGTAAATTGAATAATTGCTTTTCTTTTTTTTGAAAGGAAATTGACTAATTGATTGATTGTCCTTTAATTAGTAGTTAAATACATTTGCCATGCAATTGACATAATTCTATAGATGAACAATATTATTATTATTATTATTATTATTATTATTAGGCCAAATAAATAATCAAATTTAGCTTTACATACTTGATTTTTCATCAATTTTAGCACATACTTTTTTTTCTCTCTCCAAATTTAACACATACTTTCACTTAATACTTAAAAACATCACGGGTCACTATTTTTGGCAAGGTGGGATGTGTGATCGTGGTTAACTTGTCTTGATGATGTGATGATGTAAATATTAAAATAAAAAAATAAAAAATATCACCACTTAAAATTAGAAAATAGTGACCCGAGATGTTTTTATGGTCAGCGTTTTTTAATCTCAGGAGATATTTTTTATTATTTTTATTTTAATAGTTACACGTCAACAAGACAGGTGGATTCCGGCGACCATATTAGACAGACCTTGTCGAAAATGATGAATCGGGATATTTTTAAATATTAAGTGAAAGCATGTGTTAAATTTGGAGAGAGAAAAAAACATGTGCTAAAATTGATGAAAAACCAAAAGTATAGGCTAGATTTAATCATTTGCCCTTATTATTATTATTAATATTATTACTATTATTATTATTATTAGTATTATTAGTATTATTATTATTATTATTATTATTATTATTATTATTATTATTATATAATTGTCATTTTGCATTGACCAAAAGAATTAAATGATGAGATTTCAGTTTTTGTTGTTAAATAATACTCCCTCCGTCCCGATATAAGTTTCCTGATTCTTTTTGTTATTTTGAATAAGAAATAATAATAAAATAATAAAAATGAAGGATAATTTTGGGTTTTGGGAGAGAGGAAAAATGTATATGGAGTAATGAGTGGAGTAGTTAGTGATATTATTTGTAATATTGTGTGAAAAGTGAGGATAAAAATTATGGATAGTGGAGAGTTACTTTTTTCATTTATAAAAACAGGAAATTTATTGTGGGACGGATGAAAAAAGATGGGAGAAACTTATAGTAAGATGGAGGGAGTAGTTTTCTTAATTTTGGAGGTAATATATAATTTCATGAAATCCCATATTTCCAACACGTTTTCCTCTTTAGATTTGCAAACCATGTCCTGCCTAACACATGCTATTTTCTTGTTATTTCCGAACGTAAAAGGGGAGGGTGGTTAACTATGTGCCAAATTATAATAGTACTCCTATAATATACTAGTATATTAATCTCATAAAATCCGATATAATTTAGAGTATTTAATTTAATTTGCCTCAACTTATTGAAAGTATAATTTATTGAAATCCCTTAGGGGTGTGCAGTATACGGGTCCAAATATAGGGGTGTGCAGTATACGGTTGAAATAGAAATAACTGATCGAACCGAATCGAAATTCATAATTCGGTTCGGTTATTCGGTTTATGATTCAGTTACGGTTCTTAATTTCACAGAAATTAACTTTCGGTTCGACTCAATTATTTTTCGGACAAAATCGAAAAATAACCGAACACCGAATACAATATATTTAATATATAATTATATAAATAATTACTATTAATTATATAAAAATAATAATATATTATTATGCTAATTTTTCATTCCCAATTCGACTTTCAAAACCCAAAAAATGAAAAAAAATATAAAATTTCAATTATTCAGTTAATAACTGTAACTGAACTGAAAATTTCGATTCGATTACGTAACGATTCTTATATTATTTATGTCGGTTCGATTATTAATTATAAAATTTTAATTCGATTCGGTTATCACTATTCACCGAACCGGCCAATGCTCACCCCACCCCTATCGAGACAAACGTTGGATAAGTTGCCTATATATTTGGCCAACATAGCTACTTGCGCGCGTAATGGGCCAGCCCATATATTAGACAGCAATTTTGAACAAATTGGGCTTTTGACAATCTCCCCGCTAAAAATATAAAATGGAGAAGTAAATTGCAAAAAAAAATAAAAAATCGAGGCTAATAACACACAAATTTTTACTTTATACTTTCTTTTACAAAATGCTCTACACATCCATTACTTCATACATCTATTTTAACTTTTATATGTTACACAACTCACATATTGTGAATGATCTATTTTACCCCTCCTATAAAATGTCAACCATTCTATCCAAACTTTATGAAGGTCGGTCATTCTTGCTAATTTTTTAAAATGTCAACCATTCTTGCTGATTTTGGAAAAAATATCGACCACATTGATTGACAAAACAAATGGCCAACCCTGGTCAATCGACATTTTTGCGATTCCAGTTGCGATTTTTTAACACTAAAACACAAAAACTCTATATATTTATCATTTAAACTTACAAAATGCATAAAAAAACTTATAAGTACTACATCTATCTATAATTAGATATGAGTTTTCAAGAGGTAGAAATTTTGTAGGTTTAGGGTTCATGTTTTCTTCTTCAATTTTAAAGAATGGTGTAAATGAGTTGGAGAAGATGATGTACATAGGTTTAGGGTTCGGGTGTTGAGTAAAAGAGGTTTTAAAATACTGATATGATAAATATACATCAAGGGTATCTTAATCTATTTATATTAGGATATTTTGAACATAAAATTAGTTAGGATGTGTAGAGCAAAAACTCGTGTATTATTAATAGCCGCTATTTTTTTTTAATAATATTATAAAGGCCAAATTTTTAGATAGGTCTTCAACTTACAAAAAATATGAAATGGAGAAATAGAATGCAAAGTATTTTTATTATAAAGGCCAAAATTTTTAGATTTAGATCTTCAACTTACAAATATCTGAAGAAAAATCGGGACAGGGCTACAATTTTTTATAGCAAAATTGAAAAGCTAGGACCATTTCACAATCGTTCCCCTAAAGTTAAAAAATGGAGCAATAGATCAAAAATAATAATCATAGAATATTTTTTTGTAGTTTGTTTTATCTCCTTAGTACAAGATCTATTACAATGATTTTGCAAGATCTACTATTTTATTCCATATCTCCATCTAAGACCCTACACCACAATTTACCATTTCTATTTAATGATTGTTATCACAATTTAGGCAAATAAAAACCTATCACCTCTGGTCTATTTTAACTGTTTTTTTAGAATATATTGTATCCCAATATAATTGTCATTTTGTGCTATCAAAGAATTAAATAATCAAATTTCAATTTTGTCCAAGTACTTTTTTTTCTTGGTGATATATAGTGAACATTAATTATGAAAAGGGTTAAGAGGGGAAGGGAATCAATAACAATATAATATATGCCTAATGTGATCTTATTGCTCTTTTTTTGTTTATATTTCTTAATTTAATGAAACATCCTTTGGATTGGAGAAATATTAAATTTCATAAAAAATCTCATATTCCAACACGTTTTCCTTTAGATTTACAAACCATGTCCTACCTAACTCAAGTTATTTTTCTTGTTATTTCCGAATCTAAGGGTGGTTAACTATATAATTAGCTATTCAATGGTGAAGGCACATCTATGTGCTAAATAATGTGATATATACTAGTATATTAACTCATAACATCCGATACAATTTAGAGTATTTGGCCTCAACTTACTTTCTAATATTGTTTACTTGAATCCCTAAACAATAACAACTATACCAACTTATTTAATTCCGAGTACATTTTTAAGCTCAATTTTCTTATTTAGCCTTTATCCTTTTTTTTTCCCTTTCAATTCACACTTTCTGTATAATCCTTGACTTCAATTTATCATGTATAATTCCGGGAAACTTACTGATATGCAGGGGCGGAGCCAGGATCACTAATCCGGGGGAGGGGGTGGCAACATTTATGCGTTAAATAATAAAATTTAGATATTTTATATTTACACTAATATTCATTAATACTTTTTCGTTAAATATCTTAAAAAATATAAGTATGCTCTTAACGAGCGGATTTTCGGTGAAAGTTGTACTCATAATATGAAATTTATAACATTATATTTATAAATTAATATTATAACACTTATTAATTAATATCGCTACACTTATAATTTGAGTGTGTAACATTAAATGATATAGTGAAACTTTGGTAAATGAATCAACCACTCCATCCAACTTATCTAGGATTGGGCCAACTTTTAAATAATTCAGTTACTTTTCAAGCCCAATTAAAATCTGCGATTACTATACATTGTATAACATGTATAGACTCTCCCTTGTGTATCAAAGATAAAAGAATGAACACATATATAATATGGGGTGTGCGTGTGTGTGTGTGTGGGGGGGCATGGCCTCCCCAGCCATAAGCAGGGCTCCGCCCCTATTGATATGTACATTTTAAAATTGCAATTTTTTTTTTGATCAGGCAAGCAAACATATATATAAATGATTTGAAGTACAAGGGGTACTTCAACCCATATACAATGACAATGATAAGAATCCAAATTGAACTAATTGAACAATGACTCCCGAAATTGGCTCATCCTAATAACGTGATACATAGTCTTGGAACACCGAAGATGGGTGGTCAACCGACACCTTCCTTTTAACTATGATCCATGACCACACTCTAGCTTTAATCTCATTGGTAATCTTCGTCGGATTCGGAGCACTCTCATTAAAGATACAATTGTTTCTCGCGTACCAAATATTCCATATGACTCCTGACCAAATTGTAACAACAATCGAGATGTTCTTCCCACCTCCCAAAACATATAAATGTTGCAACATATTAGCATACGGTTCAGAATGCATCGCCATAGGTGATTTCAGCCAACAGTGCACATTATTCCAGATTTGAGAGGAGAAAGAACACTAAAAAAATAAATGAGAAATGGTTTCGTCAACCTCCCCACACAAACAACAGTGTATGTTTCCATTTTGGGGGATAATACCTTTTTGTTGTAAGTTCGTTCTTGTCGGTAAACGTTTCTTCAAGACCTTCCACACGATAGACTTGACACTTGTAGGAGCAAGGCCCTTCCATAGCTTTTTGTATGTTGTTCTTAGGTCCCGGTCCGGTTCACGATCCGTCTGATCCGTCAGCTTATTGTATGCTTCTTTTGTCGAAAACAGCCCACTCCTTGAGAAACTCCATCTCCACTCATCTTCTGAGGATTGATCGATTTTGTACCTGTTTATGATAGAAAGCAATTCATTACACATTGAAATATCTATTTCCCTCAATTCTCTTTTCCATCTAAACCCCCACTTCCATACACCCCCCTCCCAAGACCCCAATTCACTCACACATGAATTTTGTTGATCACTTATCCTAAAGAGCCTATTGAAAGTATCTTTCAATAGCCCCGTTTCTACCCACCGGTCTAGCCAAAAGGATGTATTTTCCCCATTCCCCACCACTCTTTCACACTCCTCCCTCATCCCAACCCCATTCTCCCCAAAATAGATATCACTTATATCACTCCACCATCCTGACACTGCTGTCCTATTTCTCCCATGACTTGACTCTTTTCTCTCAACGAACCCCCCGTACTTAGATTTTATGACCTTAACCCATAGACTCTCCAGTTCACTTAGAAATCTCCACACCCACTTCCTAACTAACGCACAATTGAAGGCCCCAATATTTCTAATCCCCAACCCCCCATTTTCTTTGTTTTTGCAAACATCGTCCCAACAAACCCAAGGGCTTTTTGATCTCTCCACACTCCCCCCCCCAAAGGAAATTCCTTTGAATTTGGATAATCTCACTAAGGGTTTTTTTAGGTAAGCAGTAAAAGGATAAACAGTAGATTGGCATTGTAGACAAAACATAATATCTACAAAATGATCTACGTAGATATATTTACATTTTCGCGTGCAATTTTAGTTATATATGCAATCCCCTTTGTACATATTAGTAATTTTTCCAATAATTCAAATGCGTACAACACTATGCATATATAAGAGCTTTTTTTATTTTTAAGTTTTGGTCCCATCAACCACGCCCAACAAATAGCCCCAAAATTATCACGTTTGATCCCAAAAAGATTCTCGCTTACACAATCATATCAATCTCAAGTCCATAAGGGTATATTCGTTTCGGGCTTATAGTGGGCGTGGGAAATTTCGGACTTTGAAGTCCTAGAATTTCAAAATCTTGATGAATAGTTAAGTTGTATGTTTATTATGGAATTTTATAGGGTAGGATGGTAGAAAAGATGATTGATGTAATATTATTATATTATTTTGAATGTATTGAGAGAATAAAAAAGTAGATGATGTGAGTGTATTGAGAGAATAAAAGGTAGAGTAGTAATATATTATGAGGTAAAATAAGATTAATAGAATTTCAAAATCCTTACTTTAAGTCTCAAAATAAATGAGGGTTTGAGATTGTAAAGTCTAAAGTCCGCTGAGATAGTCGCGAAACAAACATACCCTAAGAAAATATAGTACAACCAATTCAAGTCCGTCAAATTAAATTGTGCATAAATATTCGAGTAGGTTTCTTGTTAATTCGAGTTAACATGAACTCTCTTTTTATGATTTCATACTAGTTATGCATATATACTAACACAGTAACACTATTATGCAAATACACTATTATCACTTTTTAAAAAAGACTTAACTTAAAAAAAAAAAAAAAACACAATTTTTCTGAAAATTGCAATTTAATCTCAACTTTTAATTTTTGATAAATAAAATCCCACTTTAACAATCTTTTGCAAATCGAGCTCGCACTCATAATATATGTTTAATAACTTGTTAATTTAGACTAAAAACTCATAAAGATTGGAATGCTTTTATCATATATATATTCACCAAAACTTAGCAAATCCTGGAAAAAAAAATCAGCAAAATCAGAAAGTGTATAGGCTAAATCAACAAGTTTTCAGCATATTTTATGCCCATGAGCTCGATTTACAAAAGATTGCTAAAGTGGAGTTTTATTTATCAAAATTCAAAAGTTGAGATCAAATTGCAATTTTCGAAAAGGAAGTGATTTTTTCTACAATTAAACCTTTAAAAAATGCTTAATTTTTAAACGGTGACACTTCATAACACAACAGTGATACTTGAAGAAAAAGAGTTCGCGTGGAAGAACAAAGATACACCAAAGCATATTACAATACATCATATGGGTTAGTATTCATCTGAGACATATCTATTAATGGAATACGATGTCTCACACAAACCATCAAATTAAAATAAAGGTTCTAACATTGTAAAAGTCAAATATTAACAGCATCTTTAATTATATCTAGAGGCATCTCCCTTAGATTTGGGGAACACGGGATTAATTTCACATGCAAACATTAAATAAAATCAATAAACCCTATGTAAAAAATGATATCTCTCTCCCCCCCGTAGTATATATATATATATATATATATATATATTTATTTATATAAGGATCGTGCATATCTCTATATCAATAGTATCCTGTGGATATCTTTTACAAACACAAATAGGAGATTACTGAGAAATTCCATAGTCCATGAGTTAACCTGAAAAAAGCTTTTACGCCGTGAAAAACGCGCCGCCTATTCATCGGCATTACGGCAACAAGGGCTAGCCCACATAGTTAACTCATGAATATCATGGAAAGCTCAAACCTCACTGGTTAAACCAACTCTACCTTTGATATATCAAATTACAGATCATTATAGGAATATAATTCCAAATGCACATGATAGTAGAGTATATTTAAGTCAGGCCATGATTCAATACAAGTATTCTAGTCGTCCATAGAGGCGGCGATCATCAGAAAAGAAATTAAAATTACTGAATTTAAATAACAATATACCTTTAAAAAGCTACTAGCATAAACCAGATAATGTACAGAAATATTACAAGGTTTACAAGGTTACACAAGAGAGGGATTTAGAGAGAGAAAGAAGGGGCGAGTCTAAACTCAAGCGTGCCTCAAAAAGGAAAAAACAAGCCTATTTATAGATGAAAAGAGCGGACATCAAACCCCGGATTTCAAAATAAAAAAGAAATAGTGCATAAAAAACAAAACCAAAAAAAAGACAAAAAAAGTTTGAATAGTAATTACTATTCAAGAACGATCTCTTTTGTCTGTTGATGTAGCGATGATTTAAAATTTGATTTTTGTCGACATCAGTAGCCACATTTTCTTTGGAATGTGCTAAGTCCAAAATCTTCATTAAATCGCCAATAATGAAGCTTGCCTTTTTAAGAGTTTAAGAGACTCTCTGAAATTAGCCAATTCTTGACGATGGGTTGGATAGACATTTCTTCCTTGATTTCTTCTTAGTGAAGCTTCAAGCCATGGAATCCATACTTCCAAAACTCTAATTTTTTTTTTAAGAATTTTGATATAATTCTTATCATTAATAACATTATTCTCATTATCAATAAGAATTTGGGAAGGTATTCTCCAAATGTTATAATGTAGGCCTCCTGTATTTGTCAGAAGATAGTATAATCTGGAACGAATTATTCCATGCTGAATATCCCATCCTTCCGTTGTAAAGGATGTAAAGAAACCATCAGGATAAGATCCTTCCATAAAAACTTTGCTTTATTTTAATTTCCCTTTGAGAGAATTCTTCAAAAAAGAAGCTTTCTTGAATAGAAAACTCACGATCATCTTCATTTGGATCTGTGCATCTTGAAGATCGGATCAGGAAATCATTGAAGCGTCGATTTTGAATCGAAAAAATCAATATCTTTGAATAAATCATTTTTAATATGATCCATATAAAGATCCATAATTTTCTCTTTTGAGAAAATACCAAAAATACTTCTTAGAGTATTGAGAGAATGATGGAAGAGAACTAGAAGTCTCCTTAATGAATTTTTTTCGTATTCTTCCATTTTGGATTTAATCCGTGAAATATTTTCTGTATTGGTGACTCATTGGAGCCGGGGGCAATAACATTTAAGTTATTCCAAAATCGCGTTGTATGGATTCTCCATAAACAAGGTGTGCCATGTTCAAGATAACCAAACTCGGTCTCCATTTTAGAACCCATGGGATTCAGAATCCACAAAAAGAACATACAAGTAGTTTTACCACTTGTATTATGAGACTTTAAGTCGGAATAAACAATAGTATATTCTTCCAAGAGATCTTTAACCTCTTACGGCAAGATATTGCGCCAAAGCCCCAAAGCTTCCCCACCATGAGAACAACCGGTTAGGAATTTGATTCCGCCAATGTTTTCACATATTTTAATTAACGGTATGAGAATGCTTAGCATTTTTATACAACAACGTTTTATAAAAACTTTGAAGGTAATCCCAATAATTGTATTGGTAAATGGTATGTGTGACATCATTGGTCATACTTTTTACGTGAAAGGTGAAGTTCCCCATTCTTGGATGGAAATAATCTTTTTGATAATAAATTTAGAGTAATTGATAGCTTTACTCTTGGGAGGAAATCTTTGAATTTCAACACTTCCGAGACTGATGAGGATATTCTCATAAAATCCTCTGGATTTGTAAGTCTCAACATTCCAATTTGAATTTGGAAAATATTTTTCCATAAGAATCCATGGGGACTCTTTGAATTTCTCATCATCATCTTCTATAATAAGAATTAATTCTTTCTTAGAAGAATCAAAGAATTTATATTCTTTTTGTGCAATTGAAGAATATGATTCTCCAGCTTCTGCTTTTGAGGAATTGTCCTCTATTGGTAGATTTTTTCCCCTTTGTCTCAGGAATTCTTGAAACTCCTTTTGTACATTGTCTCCTTTTGAAGAAGAGCTACTTCCAGAAATATTCTGGTTGAAAAGGGATTTCTTCCCATGTTGTATAATCGGAGGATGGCCTCTTCCTCCTCTTCCTCTATAAGAGGAATAAGGATTCCTTCCAGCATGACTCATTTCTGTCATGAAGAAATAAATTCACGAGTTAAAAAATCTGGAAGATGATTATCCTTCCCTTGCTTATAAACAATATCAAAATCAAAATAAGCAAGATGCGATTGCCATCGGGCAAACATTTGTTTAGAAACATTATGTTCAAAATCTTTGAAGAGCATAAAAGTAGCAGCCCTGCAATCAGTTTTAATAGTAAATTTCTGATTATATAAATCATCCTGAAATTTAAGGACACATTTAACAATAGCAAGAATTTCTTTAGCAGTAGCAGAATAATTTTTCTGACTATTATTCCATTTACCAGAATAAAATCTAATGATATAATCCTTTTTATTATCAGGATTAATTTGTTTAAGAATACCTCCATACCCTAAATCTGAGGCATCAGTTTCAACAATTTTTTCCCAACAGGGATTAGCCAGCATAAGACAAGGAATATTTTTGACCTTATCTTTTATCCTGATAACAACCTTAGTATGATCATCATTCCAAGGAGAAGGATTCTTTTTAAGTCTATCATATAAAATAGCGGAATCTTCAACAAGATTCTCAATATAAGAAGACACATAATTAAGGCTTCCTAAGAATCTTTGTAACTGAGTTTTATCAGTTATAATATCAGGGAATTTATTACCAAATTCAATACTTCTTTGAATTGGAATAATATTTCCTTTATCAATAATATGACCAAGAAATTTTATTTTTAGTCTGGAATAAAACCATTTTAGGTTTTGAGATGACAAGACCATTTTTAATGACCAAATTTTTAAACATATCAAGATGTTTAAAATGTATTTCAATATCTTTAGAAAATACAAGAATGTCATCAATATAAACAATAATAAAATCACTATAAGGATTAAAAATGTCATTCATAATTTGTTGAAATTCAGAAGGAGCATTTTTAAGCCCAAAAGGCATAACAGTCCATTCATAATGACCAAATGGTACATTAAAGGCAGTTTTGTACCTATCAGGTTGATTAATCTGAATTTGCCAAAAACCTGATTTTAAATCAAATTTAGAGAAAATAAGAGCATTGACTAATCTGTCAAGAAGATCCTTTTTATTAGGAATAGGATGTCTAATCCATTTTAAAACCTTATTAAGAGGTTTGTAATTAATAACTAAACGAGGAACTCCTCGTTCACCTGTTCAGAATGTTTATTAACATAGAAAGCAGTACAAGACCAAGGAGATTTAGAAGGAGTTATAAGCTTCTTTTTTGTAATAAGGAAGATATTTCCTTTTTACATAACTCTAAGTATTCGAGTTCATCGACAAGGTCTAGATTTAGTAGGAATTTTTTCTCTTTAAAATCATCTTCATAGGGAAGAGAAACTATATGTTTCTTTCTATCCCAAAAAGCATTAGGAAAATCATTACAAATTTCAATGGAAAATTTATTTATTAAAAATTTGATTTTATCTTGCAGTTTAGAATTATTTAATCTATTACTTATAGTAATAGAATTAAGCTCTTCTTTAAGAAAATTGATTTGACAATTTTTATTATTAATTTGATCTTGAATCAAATTAAGAACCTTATGAATAGGTTTGGTAATAAACTTAAAATTAATAGGTTTACTATTATAAGTACCTGTAATACCCTTTTCACCAACAAAAGTCAAAGGATATATTTTAAAAAGAAAAGGAAGACCAATAATCATTTGACTAGTGATGTCTTCAGCAATAAGAAAGTCGTTAGGAATACAACAACCATCAACACAAACATAAGCATTTTTAAGCTTATAATTAATCTTTAAAGATCCTCCACCTGCATGAGAAAGTGAATGAGTAGTTTTTTCGAAAAACTTAGTAGGAATTATTCCTAACTGTATAACACTCAAATCAGCACCACTATCAATCATGGCAATAAAATCTTTCTTATAAGAATTATTTATAAGAAGAGAAATCTTAGTATACCACTTCTGTGATATAACCATATTAATGGTAGATAAATGATTCTTCTCCATTCTAAAAATTTCATCAATATCTAAATATTGTGAAAGAGTATTATAGCTGGTTTCACAATGTTCAAATTTTTCTTTACCTTTCTCCATAAAAGAAAATAACGAAAAGATCGAAGATTCGTTTTTTGAAGTACTTTTACATCGGTTTTGAGATTATTAATCTCATGGACTAAATCATTTAAAGTTCTGAGGATTATTTTTCATATTTTTTAGGCGAAGAAGTCTTTCTAATTCACCCATATTATAATAATTATTATCAATCTTTTTAGAAAGACTGGTTTTATTATTGTCTTCATTCTTAAAAGAATCATGAAATTGTTCAATGATTTTATCTCTTAAACTAGAATCTTTAATATGTTTAAGAAATTCAAAAATATTATTATTAGTTAAGACACTAATATTCATATCTTGAAATTGACTCATAAGTTTATAAAACTCATTATCAATATTATTTACATTATCAGTATTACTGATACAATTAAGACAAGGTTTTCCAAGTATACAATCATTGCATTTTTCTGATTTAACAGAATTATCATCATCCGAAGAGGATTCAACAGAAGAACAGTCATTATAAGACTTTTCTGATTCAGTATCATTATTAGGACTCATGACAATCTTAAAAAGAGTTTCTTTTAAATCTTCATTAATATCAAGATTTTTAATCTTATCCTTTGCATAGCACTGATTAGCATAATGACCAGTCCTATTACATTTTTTACAAATAATTGTATCATATCTTCTCTTTTTGAAAGATTTTCTTTTACCTTTATAATTATCAAAATCTTTCTCTTTCTGTTTTGAAGAATTATGTTTTCTTCTTTTATAATTAGATTTATGTTTTAAATCTCAGTTTTATACAAACTATTTTTAGGATTAGGATTATCTAATCCAAATTGGTCACAGAATTGACCTAATTGTTTTCTTTCTGTAAGATTATCTTTTTTAATTTGGTTTTTTAATTTGAGTTCATTACAAAGATTTATTCCTTCCTGAACACAAACACTAATGATTTGACCAAAAGTATAAGACCTATAATGGATCGAATCGGAATCCTTTCTAAGAGTTTTCTTAACTCTTTCAGCAAATAAATTAGGAAGACCATCAACAAATTTATTTTTCCAAATATCCTGATTACAATCAGGGATCTCATAGATACGAGACAAGAAAGTATCTTTGTACCATCTAAAATCAGTAAGAGTTTTACACCTCATATTTAAAAGAAGGGTTCTAGTATTTTCATATTTATTGGTATATTGACCAGTAAAATGATCCAAAATAGTAAGAATCAAAGAGTAAACCGCATTGGTTTTAGTTTCACCATTTTCAATTTTAATAGAATTAAAAATTTCCATTCTATTTTGAGGAGTCAAATAATTATCCCACCAACCTTTAAGTTGACCGATAAAACCAGAAGTAATAGCTTGTGCAGTACTAATATCACTGTTACCACAAGTTTGACAAGTAGAACTATACATAAGCATGCGATGACAGTGAGTGAAAATATGATTATCACTTCCACCATCAATATTCCATTCATAAATACCTTTTCCAGAATAAGAATTATTGAAAAAGTTTTTATGTTCTTCATTAAGAACATCCATAGGAGTGGGTCTCTTATAATAATAAGTAGACATGGTAGGTCTATCAGCCCATTTCATTTTATTAATACTATCAGTATTATTAAGACTACCATTATTGGGTTGAATAACATGATTATCAGTTAAATCATCATCTAAAGCTGAAATATTAAGATTTCTAAATTTATCATTAATAATCTTTTCTAAGTCAGAAATAGAAGCTTCAGTTTTAAAATCTTTTATCTCAATAGGAGATTGAATAGAAGAAGCTGTTTTAATAATAACATTATTATTATTATTATTATTATCATTTTCAGATTTATTTTGAGAATCTATTTTAGAGATAATTTTATCAACTTTATCATGTAAAGAAATAATTTCTTCTCCAATAATAGACAGATAAAGATTACAAAAATTATTTTGCTCAATCATCTGATTAATATGTTTAACAGTAATTTGTAAAACATCATTTTCAATGATTCTGGAGAATGGAAGAAAATTAAATATCCTTTCTCCTTTTTCAATTTGAAAAGGAACATGGGGAGGGTAAACCGATTTTTGTATACCACCAGAAATTATTTTATAATCTCTTTCGATGACTGAAATATAATCAATATAAAAAGTTTTAATAAACCAAGGAACATAATAAGTAATTTCATTATGCTTTTTACAGAATTTATAAAAACTGTTAACAAAGTAATCTAAATCATCTTTTGAAAATGATTTAAAATACCAAATTCTAAACTTATCCCATTTAGAATTATTAAACTCATCATTAATATGGGCTCTAGTAGAAGAACCTTTAGAAAAATCTAAAAAGTTTGTAAAATCCATAAAATTAAATTTTAAAGTTACAATCCGAAATTGTTTCGGGATCAAATTCATCTTTGTGAATAATATTATTTTCATTAATAATAATTTTCTCATTGTTATAATTATCATTTTTATAAAGAGTATTATCTCTATAAGAAGAAGTAGAAGCTCTGGATTCTGAGGGAAATTCAACTTCATAATCCAAATGAGATATAAAAGAATGACTAGACATTGATCTAGTATGAGAATTCGAATGTCTTCTTTGATTATTTTGAAAACAAATATTAATAATACCATCATTACTTTGAGTAATATGTTTAAAATCACTATTTATAATATGATTTTTAGGAACAGATTGTTCTATTATCCAATTTTCAGGAAAAGTAATTTCTTCCCATTTAATGGATCTTCTGGTAGTAATATTAGATTTTCCAAAATTACTTTCTATAAGAATAGTCTCATTATTATCTTTCTCAATTCTCTTACACATAGGATTGAGTGTAAATAAAGGCTTATAATAAATACGATAACAAATACACATAACCTCTGTACCTGGTATGTAATTATAACCATGAGTTTTAACATTTAATGTTAAGGCTTCTAAAATATTACTATCAGATAAAGATAGAGATAAATTAGGATATGCGTCAAAATAGACAGGTCCTAAAGCCAAACTAGACTCTATAATTCCCATTAAGGATTGTCTCCAATTAAGATTTCTACCATCCCTAAGAGAAGCTAGAAAGCTTTCTGGTAAACCATTTAAGGTAAGTGGTCTAAAAGCGACCTGAACACAACCAATATGTAAGAACTTATGAGTTCTTTTGTAAGGTAAAATATCATTTTTACTAAGCAATTTAATAACCATCTCTTCTTCATGAAGAGGTATAGAGGATTCAGTAGTTTTAACAATTTGTTTAAAACCTATTTTTTCGAAAGCTCCTAATTTATAAACCATTTTAGGCTCAATTTTAGGAATAGTCCATTTATTCAATAGATCAAGATTTTCAGGAATATCATATTCCTGATCCATACTGTTCTTAACAGTATCCTTCAATCGGAACAGATTCATAAGAATCAAGATGTATTGAATCATGATACCATATAACTTATATATACCCTATTTCTCATGGCTCTGATACCATATATATATATATATATATATATATATATATATATATATATATATTACGTCATTTCGTGCTTGTGATGTGAACATCAAAATAGTTCTTAAAAATGGCAAGAACTATTACAAAGTTATTTGTTATTCCATTTTTATGTCTTACTTTGCTACTTGCAACATTAATTCATTTCCAACAATTAGTTCCTTGTATGTTCATTATTTGTTATACCCTTTTTTCATAAGAAAAAGAGATTTCTACCCACCTCATAAAAAAATGAGTTTTCTACTCAATTTTGACCTAAAAAGACTCAATTACCCTTAAGTTAAATATATCCATATTTTTCAAAAAATGTTTGTTTCACTGGGTATAATTTTATCTCGTGGGATATAATTCTTCCTATCGAGACAATATTCTAAGTTTGAATACTATCTCGATAGATATAAAATTTGTCTCGCTGGGTATAATTCTCCCCATCGAGACAATATTCAAAGTATGAATATTTGAATATTGTCTCGATATATATAAATTTTGTCTCATTTGGATATAGTTCTTCCTATTGAGATAGTATTTATTGAGATAGTATTTAAAGTATGAATATTTGAATATTGTCTCGATATATATAAATTTTGTCTCGCTGGATATAATTCTTCTCTATCGAGATAGTGTTTAAAAATTTGTAAATTTTCAACAGACCATGTACAAGTATGGAGCAAGAAAAATAGCTGTTTTTGGTCTAGGTCCAGTAGGTTGTGCACCTGCATATCTGAAGAGATTTTCCAGCAATGGATCTCCTTGCAATACTTCCATAAACAACATGGTGCAGCTGTTTAGTAACATGTTGAAGCCACTTGTTGAAAGCTCCAACACCAATCTTCCAAACGCTAGAATTATCTACCTAAATTCTACCGGCATAGGATCTGGAGATTCCTCACTCGTAGGTAAATCGATTTTATTTTTGGATACTGTTAATTCTTTTCATACCCTTAATGAATATTAATGACTAATTCGAACAATCAGTAAATAAGGGTATTTTAGACAAAGTATACACATCTAAAAAGAAAACAAACTATTATCTGAGAAAGAAAAAAATGAATAGTGGACTATCTTTTTTGACTTAGGGAGTAAATGTTTTTTTGGGCCACTAATTTAGGGGATGTTGAGTTTTAAGGACAATAATTTTAGGGGCTTGTGAATGTAGGACAATATGCTTTAAGTTTTGTAAATGGAGGACAATTAAGCCCGAATAAGTCAAAATCAGGATGAAATGTCACATGAATGACAAGATTGTCGTAAATTTTTAAATTTTGAAATCATGGTGTCCTACATTCACGCGTTCGTAAATTTGTAAATGTAGGACAATCATGCAGCCCACTTTGAGCATATTTAAGTTCGATTGTCCTACATTTACAGATTTTAAAACATATTGTCCTATATCTATAGATTTTAAAACATATTGTCCTACATTTCCAAACCCGTAAAATTATTGTTCTTAAAACGTAATCCTCCAAGTTACGGGCCTAAAAAACATTTTTTTTCGACAACTCACAGAGATTGATGAACAAATTTAACAACCTTAGTCTAATAATCCGAATTTACTAAGGGATGATTATGCGAGTGAGTGCATTTTGGAGGAGTGATTTGATTTGTGGAAAAATTAAGAGTGGGTAGTGTTTTTAAGTATTAAATATTTTCATCAAAATCTCAAAAGTTGAAACTATATTAGCTATAAAATTCAGTTTTTTCTTACTAAAAATCACTTTCAAGTAGCTAGTTTTAAGTTGGTCATGCGCTTAAAAATAATTATTTAATCAATTTAAGTAGTACGAAAATTAACATTTCTAATTTGTGTTTTCTATAAAAGTGTTTTTGAGCACTCACTTGGGTGTGCGAACATCCAGTTGGCTACGTTTGCTAATGAATTTAGATTAGACGTGATTCTTAATTTGATATATATTCTTTGTAATGAGAATAATTATGAAATAAATGAAGTATATATTTAACACAAACTCTCCTGTGAAACTTGTTTATATAATGAAACTGATATCATTACACTTATAAACTAGTACATACCACTACTCTTATATATAAACTATACTCATAGTATTTAAATGCTATGAGTATCGGTTTATAAATGTAATGGTATCAGTAAATAAGTCTTACTGTACTAGTTTATAAGTGCAATTATATAAATTTCATACTATAAACAAGTTTCACCGAAGATTTACTCGATATTTAGATGTTGAGTAGGTCTCATGTGTATCCAATTTCACGTTAACTCCCTGTTTCAAGCTAGTATCATTGTTGTGCATATGAAATGATCGTTTATACTACAGTGATATTTGAAAACAAAAAAAAAAATTATCTTTTGAAATTGAGAAATCATAAAGTTTGTGATATACTATTTATTTTGTAATTTCAGGAATTACAAATACGAATAGAGCATGCTGTATATCAACATCAAACTTAACATGATTATGTGATGCTGGTTTATTACCATGCTCCAACAGACAAGATCATGCATTTTGGGATAAATATCATCTTACACAACATGCAAGTTACTTAATGGCCCAAAGATCATACAATTCATTACTACCTTCTGATGCTTATCCTTATGATATTTCTCATCTTGTTCGACAAATTTAATATGCCGAAGGAATTGAAGGGCATGATTGAAATAAGGACAACAATTACTAGAACACTTGTCGTGTGATTGTTTTTATTTAAAAGATTTAATAAGCCAATTAATCCCGTGATTATAGTAAATTGAATAATTGCTTTTCTTTTTTTTGAAAGGAAATTGACTAATTGATTGATTGTCCTTTAATTAGTAGTTAAATACATTTGCCATGCAATTGACATAATTCTATAGATGAACAATATTATTATTATTATTATTATTATTATTATTATTATTAGGCCAAATAATCAAATTTAGCACATACTCTTGATTTTTCATCAATTTTAGCACATACTTTTTTCTCTCTCCAAATTTAACACATACTTTCACTTAATACTTAAAAACATCACGGGTCACTATTTTTGGCAAGGTTCGTCGGATGTGGTCGTCGGAGTTAACTTGTCTTGATGATGTGTAAATATTAAAATAAAAAAATAAAAAATATCACCACTTAAAATTAGAAAATAGTGACCCGAGATGTTTTTATAGTCTGCGTTTTTTAATCTCAGGTGATATTTTTTATTTTTTTTATTTTAATAGTTACACGTCAACAAGACAGGTGGATTCCGGCGACCATATTAGACAGACCTTGTCGAAAATGATGAATCGGGATATTTTTAAATATTAAGTGAAAGCATGTGTTAAATTTGGAGAGAGAAAAAAACATGTGCTAAAATTGATGAAAAACCAAAAGTATAGGCTAGATTTAATCATTTGCCCTTATTATTATTATTAATATTATTACTATTATTATTATTATTAGTATTATTAGTATTATTATTATTATTATTATTATTATTATTATTATTATTATTATTATTATTATATAATTGTCATTTTGCATTGACCAAAAGAATTAAATGATGAGATTTCAGTTTTTGTTGTTAAATAATACTCCCTCCGTCCCGATATAAGTTTCCTGATTCTTTTTGTTATTTTGAATAAGAAATAATAATAAAATAATAAAAATGAAGGATAATTTTGGGTTTTGGGAGAGAGGAAAAATGTATATGGAGTAATGAGTGGAGTATGTTGAGATTTTTTAGTTTTGATGAATTATGCCAAAACATTATCAACTTGAGTTTTTGAAGTTAATCTACAAATAACAAGTTGAGGGGGAACGAGAGAACAAATTGAGGGGGAACTCACGAAATTAGATGAGTAAGATGAGTTCCGGAGTTAACTGATGAGCTGAGCAAAATTAGAAGAGAAGAAAAGTTAATTACCGATCGTAAGATCGAGATGATTTGATGAACTTTGATCGGATGACTCGAAGCAGACTGATCGGATGATCGGGAAAAAGCAAAAGCTGATCGTAAAGAAACCCCGGCGTAAGATCGTAAGAGAAGGTTGCAGATCAGAAGAGGAGCAAATGAGACTGATCGAGATCAGACGTGATCGAGATAAGATATGAAGATGAGCAGATGATCAAGATCAGACATGATTGAGATCAGATGTGCTAACCTGATGTACTAATCGATGAGATATCTTGATATGTTGATTCGATGTTTCATCGATCGATCATGTGAGCCGATCAGATCGACGAGAAGAAATCGGATATTATAAAACCAGATAGATACCGGATCAAGGCGAGAAGTCATCGGAAGAGAAAAATCCAAGTCATGTTCATCGAGAATCGAGAATGCTACCGATGATCGGTTAATTCGAATACTAGTGACACGAAAATATTATGGAAAGACGAAGAAGAATGAACTCGGTCGGCTGAGTGTCATTATCGATAAAATAAGGTCCGGTCGAAAGAAGTCGGTGAAAGGCTCGGATGGAATCAAGACATTGAGACTCGAGAGAAATCTGAATGACTCCAAAGGCGTAGGAATCTAAGGAATATAGCCGTTAGAATTAAAATTTGGCGTGGACCAATGAGAGGAAGACAACCACCGAAAAGGCCGCAAAAAGCTATGAGAATAGTATGGATTTGAATGTGACTCCATCCAACGGAAACATTCAAATCCACACTATAAATACAAGTTCTTCCTTCATTATCGTGGTGGAAAAATGTGGAAACATCCATCAAGCCAAATCATCTAGCATTCCCACCCTAGAACACGAGAAAAGAAATACACGCATATATTCAAAGAGTGTTCTAGAACCCAATCTAAGCAACCCACGATGTATCCTAAGCTTAGAGAGATTTTCCCATCCTTAGCATTGAGGCTAAACAAATGTAAGGAAAATCTCACCATAGTTAAACCAAACAAACCTTACCCAAATCGATTCGGTTAAGTTTGTAGGTGAGTGTGAACTCGGTAAACATCTAGCAATCCCGAAAGGGAGGGTAGGCAAATCAGTGAGGGTGATAAGTCCCGTTGGAGTGTGAACTTCGGTAAACATCTGTAGGCAATCCCGTGGAGGGTGATAAGTCCCGTTGGAGTGTGAGCTCGTTAAATATCTAGAGGCGAACCGAGAGGGTGATAAGTCGATTGGAAGGAATTTCCCTAAGGCAGGGAGAGTGGATGTAGGAGCTTGAGTCTCGAACCACTATACATTGTTGTGTTGTTCTTGCTTTATGTTCTTATATTGTCATATGCATTTGTTTATAAGCAAAACACAACACATGAGCTTAAAAGCGGAAAAATTGGAATCACTCTGATCTCACCCTGTTTTTTATATGCATCGCTTTTAAAATGATTTGCTTGCTTCCTTGTGAAAAAAAATGGGTTTTCCATCGGGACCATCGAGTAGTTAGTGATATTTTTTGTAATATTGTGTGAAAAGTGAGGATAAAAATTATGGATAGTGGAGAGTTACTTTTTTCATTTATAAAAACAGGAAATTTATTGTGGGACGGATGAAAAAAGATGGGAGAAACTTATAGTAGGATGGAGGGAGTAATTTTCTTAATTTTGGAGGTAATATATAATTTCATGAAATCCCATATTTCCAACACGTTTTCCTCTTTAGATTTGCAAACCATGTCCTGCCTAACACATGCTATTTTCTTGTTATTTCCGAACGTAAAAGGGGAGGGTGGTTAACTATGTGCCAAATTATAATAGTACTCCTATAATATACTAGTATATTAATCTCATAAAATCCGATATAATTTAGAGTATTTAATTTAATTTGCCTCAACTTATTGAAAGTATAATTTATTGAAATCCCTAACAATAACAACTATGCCAACTTATTTAATTCCCCGTACATTTTTTAGCTTAATAGTCTTCTTTAGCTATTTTTCTTTTTTCAATTCACAGGTGTTTTATAATCTTTATAATTGACTTCAATTTATCACTGGCTGAATTAAGTATCACAACTCTTTATCACGTTCGAATTTTGCGCACTTCGGGATTTAATTCACAAAATCCTATAAAACAAGCCAAAACACATCGGCGTGACAGAGTTTGATCCAAAATAATAAAATCCATTATCTTAAAGTTAATCCGGACCTAAAGAATCCCGTCTCATCTAAAAGTCCGAACTTGCGGAATTAATTCGTTTATTTAATTTCCCTCAACATGGACAATAAAACTATTGATTGTATCCCCTTAAAGTTGTAAGCTTATCGTCTCTTTGGCTCGCGTGAACTTCTATTTCTTGGGATTTGAGTACCCCTTGTGCTCGTAATAATATATTATATTTTTATCTTTAAAAAAAAAAAACTTTGATGCTACCTTTCAATTGGACCACCAAATTAAATAAAAGGTTCTATCTATGTTAATTAAAGTTAATATTAACAAGTCTTCAATTACATCATATTTATATATATATATATATAGAGCCGTTTCCCTTAGATTTGGGGTACACGAGATTAATTGTCATGACATGCGTACAAAAATTAAATAAAATTAATGTACCGTACGGAAAAAAATCTCTCTCTCTTCTCTAAGTCTATATTACATCATTTCATGCTTGTAATGTGAACATCAAAACATTTCATTAAATTGGCAGCAAGTATTACAAAGTTATTTGTTATTCCATTTTTATGTCTTACTTTGAAACTTGCAACATTAATTCATTGCACACAATTGGTTCCTTGTATGTTCATTTTTGGGGATTCTATGTTTGATAATGGAAATAACAATAATCTTATTACAAAGGCCAAAGTGAACTATTTCCCTTATGGAATTGATTTTCCCGGCGGTATTGCGACAGGAATGGCAAAAATAAACCTGATTTTCTAGGTTCTTTTTCGTCATGTACTTTTTTCTTAATATTTTTTTTAATAATTTTTTATTGTATTTATTTACTATACCGAGTTGGATATGGGGTCAGATGGTGAATTTCTTATGGAACCCTTTTTGCATTAACTATTTGTACCATATTATAGTGTACAAACAAAGCGGATCGGATTCGAGATTCGGGGATACATTTGAGTATAATTTAAAATTCAGAGATACATTTGAGTTTTTTTTTTTTGGAAAAAAGCAAAATTATATTATTGGGGGTATCAGGTATACCCCAAGAATACATAAGAGAGATTACAATAGATCCTCAAACAACTTCGCCTTAGCTAACACATAGATATGGTTCTCTGATCCAATCTCCAATAGAGTTCCAACTGTTGATATAATTTTTTGCCTTTAAAAAAAAAAAAAGAAGAAATACGAATCTTGAACAACACGTCTTGGTCATCTGGTTTTAAACCTCTGAACACAACTGAATTCCTAAGCCACCAGATATGCCAGATTGAACAGTGCCAAATCAACTCCCAAGCAATTTTCCCTCCGAACTTGAGCAAATTTGCGAAGTGATGAATAAAGTGGTCCAACTTTGTAATGTTAGCCTGCTAATTAATCCCAAACCAACCGTACAAATCCTCCCATAACTTCTTGACAATAGCACATTTGAAGAATAAATGGTCAACATTTTCCTCTCCCCCTCTGCATAAGACACACAAAGCTGAATAGTTGATATTGAGAGCTCCCCTTTTGCGAAGATTGAGAGTAGTTGGGATCCTATCTAGGATCATTTTTCACGAGAAAGGCCACTTTGAGCGGGGACGCTTTACTCCAAATAATACTCAAACCTCTGATAATTTGGAGAATCGGCAACATCGAATATAGTAGCATAAGCTGAACTAACTGAATACATCCCCGAACTAGATTTGCCCCATTTCCAGCGATCCATTTCCATCGAAAAACTTCGAGAAAACCAAAGAACTCGGGCAATCAAGTCCTCCAACAAAGTTAGCTCCCAATCAAATAACCTTCGGCGCCACTCCCAAGTCCAACTTCTAGTACCTTCCACCACTTAACTCTATCTGCAATAGTGCAAGAAGAGTTAAGATCAATTTTGAAGAGATGGGGATATAGCAATTTGAGGTTCGAACCAACAACCCAATTGTCCGACCAAAATCTGATGTTAGAACCATTTCCCACGACTTGGTAGCAATTGTTGTTAAACCATTCTTTAGATACTATTTCGTAAATAGCGAGAGCCACCAATAAGACCAATTCTTCTGGACACTTTGTTTGATTTGAACTTTTCCACACAAGCTTGCAAATCACCGTATTTTGAGAACATCAACCCACAAATTTTTGTTGTCCTTCTTGAGTAGACGCCATCCCATTTTCCCAAAAAGAGCGTGATTGAAAGCTTTGAGATTTTTGATACCTAATCCACCCCTTCGTTTTGGCTTTGCAAATCTTTTCCCCAACTAACCCAAGCGATCTTTCTTTCAACACCTTTTCTACCACCCCATAGGAAGCGATTAATTGAATTGAAGTGAGCTTTTTGATAACACATCTTGAGGGCACGATTTAGAGATAAAGCATAAGTGGGAAGATTAGCTAAAACAACCTTCGTTAGAATAATTCTACCACCGAAAGATAGAAACTTGTTGTCCCATCTGTTAAGTCTAGACTCCATTTTCTTCACCACATCAGTCCAGCTTGCGCTCCTACCATAATTAGGACCAATTTTAAGACCAAGATATTTGATGGGAAACTCAATTTGTTTTTACAATTCATCAAATCGACCATACTAGAAAGGATATTGCTCGGTACATTTATACCCGACAAAGTACTCTTATTGAAATTGATCTTCAACCCTGACCACAACTCGAACATTCGAAGGATACTTTTTAGGACGATGATATTCTTACAATTAGCTTCACCAAAAAAGATAGTGTCATCCGCGAATTGTAGATGAGAAATTTTAACACACTTCGATCCAACAAGAAACGGAGAAAAGACACCCTGTCAACCGCTTTTTGAACCATCGGACTAAGACAATCAGCTATCACAAGGACGAGGAAAGGTGAGAGAGGATCACCTTGCCTTAAACCTTTCTCTAGCATAAACTCTTTAGTAGGACTCCCATTCACTAGGACAGAAATAGAGGCGGACTGAGTGCACGTTTTAATCCATTCACACCATTTAGGGTCAAAATTCATTGCTGCCATCATATCTTGCAGGAAGGAGAAGTCAACAGAATCATATGCCTTCTCGAAGTCAATTTTGAACATTAATATACTCTTTCCCTCTTTTCTGGCTTCGTCCACAACCTCATTTGCCACGACAACACTATCAAGAATATTTCTGCCTCTAATAAAAGCAGATTGATTTGGAGAGATAACATCCTCCAATACTTTTGACAATCTATTTGCCAACAATTTTAGCCAACAATTTTGTATACACATCCGATTAGAGAAATCGGTCTAAATTCAGAAATAGAGGTTGGGTTCAGCACCTTTGGCACAAGAGTAAAGAAAGAGGCATTAATACCTTTCACAAATATGGCATTCGAATGGAAATCAGACACAACCTTGCACATATCTTCTTCAATCAGATCCCAGAAACATTTTACAAAGCGGAAGTTGAATCCGTCTGGCCCCGGGCTCTTGTTATCCCCACAACCCCAAACAGCCTTTTTAATTTCACTCCTAGAAAAAAAAGCAGCAGTGAGCAAGCAGTTCTCAGCAACACCAATTTTGGGACAAGAAACGCCTGTCATCTTTGGTCGATTGCAAATTGCCTTAGAGAAAGCAGTTTTGAAGTAAGTATAAATCCCCTGTTTTAATTCCTCCATCCCTTCCACCCATTTTCCATTAATCAAGATACCTTTAATTTCAGATAATTTGGATCTTCTATTCACTGAAGCATGGAAGAAACCAGAATTGGTATCCCCTTCACGAAGCCAATTAGTTTTTGATTTTTGGAAAGCAAGTCTGTCGCGCTTCAAATGGTACTCCTCCAAACAGCAGAGGAGATTTTTCCTATCCTCAATATCTCTAGAAGACCAACCCTTTAACTTTCGAGTTTGGCGTCAAGAGAAGACAACTGAAGTTCTGTTTCCTTAATTTTAGATTCCAGATTATTTCCTCCTTTCATCCTCCAAAAGTGTTGATTGATTGTTTAATAATCTTCAGTTTCTCCTTGACAACATGTGACCCCCATCCATCCACACTTGCATTGATCCACGAATGACGGATAATCTTCTTTAGCTCATCAATATCCAACCACCAGTTAACAATCTTAAATGGTTTAGGACCCCAGTTGACAGGGACTTCTATTGCAAGAGTAATAGGGGCATGATCTGAATAAGATCTAGGAAGGCCTCTTTGAGTAGAATTCGGCCATCTGGAAAATCAATTCTTTGAAATAAGGAATCGATCCAACCTACTGCAACAAGAGCCGTTATCTTTGAACCAAGTAAAGCGTCTACGAAGAAGAGGGATGTCGAGTAAATCTGATTCCTGGATGAAGTAATTGAATGCAGAAATATCCCTCTGGGAGTATGAGAGACTTGCCCTTTTTCTCTCCGCCTGATGAAGGACTGAATTGAAATCCCCACACACACACCAAAGTAAGTTTTGTTTCTCCGTCACTTTGCTTGAAATAAACTCCCAAAGACGCAACTTCTTTCTAAAATCGCAAGAAGCATAGACATTCATAAAACAAATATCAATATTTTCCACTCCCCATTGACCTTCAATGGCTAGAACTTCGGGGATGGGGATTCCATGCTCTCCTCGAAAACATGTTCTGCACGAGCCTTGGAAAGATTCTTCTTCGAGACTCGAGCCTGCCACCAAATGATGGTTATCGAGATGGATTTGATTTTGAGTAGGAGATAAACCTGCAGGAATACGACCTTTTAAATTCCCGGCCATCGGAGATGATTTACTGCTTTTGCTGCTCATTGGAGAACCAAACATCCCGAGTCAGAGGGGGAAGGTTCAAAGACAGAAATACAAGACTCTGACGATCTCGTACCGGAAAAAGCTCCCCATCCACAGAAACCGAAAGCTTTGAGGAGATAGAGTTCCATTGAGACGTTTCGATCAATATATGGCCCTGAGACAAGTCCGATTTATCCAGCCTAGTAGGGGAGATGTCTAAACATTTCCCAAACCACTCTAACTCGAACCACATCCTTGGAACACCAAGGTCTAATTAATGAGAACCAGTTTCTAAGCCACTCTGTTTCATTGCTCAATATGCAGGTAAAGCATTCTTTGGAACTCTAACCAATTAGAGTCTTGTTGTCCCCGAGAGAGGTAAGATTAACGTTAAAATAACCTCCATTCTTGAACTCTTTTGCCAGTTCTGTCATGGAAATAGTCGACCCACTGCTTATCTTCAACTGTTTGCTTACATTGAATGATAACATCGATATTGCTGTTCGCCTGAGGCTGGGAACGAGGCCGAGAAGAGATCTCTATTGCCCCCAGGATTCAGGAGATTAGAGGGAACAGACGCTTGGAGATGTGGAGCTGGAACAAATCTTTCTTAAGCCTATCCACATTTGATCAATCTCTTTAGCAACTTGCGCGAAATTATGACAACAAACAAATGTGACAAACGCAAATCTTCTTCCCAGCTTAGTCCTTCCTTTAGGGATGAACACATCAGTAATACGTCCCAAACGACGTAGCCACTCGAAAACATCCTTCTCTGTCCAGTCCTCCGGAAAGCTAGACACAAAAATCTTCTTCTTGAAATCTGACTTGTTGATAAACCTCCGATGTTGCGGATGACCATGATATAGGGCTGAATAGGTTTGTTGTGTTGCCGGAATACGATGGACTCGGTGACGGCGAGACAGTGGAACTTGAATCCAACCCGACTCTCTGTCTTCCCG
Source organism: Stenogyne calaminthoides (assembly GCA_037126765.1). Lineage (NCBI taxonomy): Eukaryota > Viridiplantae > Streptophyta > Magnoliopsida > Lamiales > Lamiaceae > Stenogyne > Stenogyne calaminthoides. Next base: position 14,993,276 of record JBBCBC010000035.1, read on the forward strand.
TTTTCCTTCCTCTCTTCCCATTTGAGTATTTTTTTCTTAATTATACAGAATAAAATACAATTTTATACAAGATATAAAGAGTGGTACATTTCATTTTTTGGGATACAATTGTACCCCCATGTACCCCTCTCCCTCGGCCACTGGTACAAGTCTCCATAAAAAATCCACCAACTAGTTCCATATCGTTACTCATTAAATGGAGACTTACTCATTAAGTGTTGATTCGAACAGCCGAGTTGTTGGGCTTCGACGAATCCATTCCACCATTTGCAACTGTAAATGGTACAGAGATTACCAAAGGTGTAAATTATGCATCGGGAGCAGCTGGAATCCTCGATGAATCGGGTAGAGATCACGTAATTGCAAATGGTACAGAGAATTTCAAATTAATTCATATTTTTATTTGTAAGATTTATAAAAGAAAGTGTTAATAACCACATTTTTATATATTTTTCAAATATATTTAGTATTTTCTTTTCTAAATGCTAATATATATTTTTTAAATTCCACGCATAAATAGGGATTTAAACCAAAACCTTCCCATAACTTTCCACCTTTATTAAAATGGTACCTTAATTATTAACTTTTTAAAATTTAGTCCCATATGTATTCTATTTGTTTCAATTTAGCCCAAACAGCTGGAGGTCGATCGAAAGCACTCAAAAATTAGAGGCGCATGGCCGACACGTGCCCTAAACGAGGTTGTTTTGGGCGTTTTTGGTCGACCTCCGGCAGTTTGAGACTAAATTGAAACAAATTGAATATTTATTGGATCAAATTGGCAAGATCAATACTTACATGACCATTTCAATAAATGTGGAAAGTTATGAGACGATTTTGGTTTAAATCCCTGCATAAATAAGTTAATCGAATTAAAAAAATATATATATATATCAGGTATGTCAATTAATCTTATTTACAATTATATGAATAGGGTGGACGAATAAGCATGAACATGCAGCTGAAGAATCATGGAACCATAGTTTCTGAAATCGCGCGTATACTTGGAAATGCGACTCTCGCTGAAGAGCATCTAAAAACGTGTTTATACATCAATGATATTGGAAATAACGATTACATTTTTGTCAATTCGGGACCTGAGAAATAATAAAATTACTAGTTTAGTGCCCGCGTGTTACGCGATTTTTAATTAAAAATTGTTATATTTTCAATAAATATTATATTTAATAATTAAAAATATAAATATGTGCATAAATACATTAAATATGAATTAATAATAGTTTAAGGCCTATATTAGTAAATTTTCTTAAACCTTGAAATAAGATTATTGTGTCAAATATTATTTATCCATTTTAATATGAAATTGAAACCTACAAATCAAAACAAAATAAATTGACTAAGAAAAGACTAATAAATTAATTGATTAATATGTAATAATGAATTTTTTTTTTAAATTGAATGAATTATAAATATAAAATACTTTTGCCACATAAAATATGTTAAAATATACATAAGAGAAATTATAAAATAAAATTATTTATTACAAAATTAATAATTGAATATAGTTCATACTAAGATAAAATACATTTAGAATGAATATTTTATTTATCTTAAATTAAGTCAAACAAAAATTACCTAAAGAAAGATAAATAAATAATATTATATAGTTAAATAAAACATAAAGTAATAAATATGAATTACACATTTTATAACAATCGCACATATTTTAAATACCTGAATAATTAGAAATTAATTATACTAAAAATTTTTAAGTTTCATGACACATAAGATTCTTTTATAAAAAAAACCAAATAGAAAAATTACACGTGTACTCAAATTTCTCATTGAATGACACATATGTTAAATTAACATGGAGTTGACACATCATGAAAAAAAACTCCCTATTATTATATAGAGGGATTAGTTAGGAATTTGAAATTTTTTTTGGGAAAATTTCAACCCAGATACAAGATTCAAAACATAATATCAACCAGGATACAATGTGCAAAAATGGGTTTGCCTTTGTAGTACAAACTTTGTACTTCTGGGTTGTACTCTGATGCAAATCCATTTTTGCACATTGTACCGGTTGATATAAAAATCTCGCGACTTTGTACTGGTTGAAATTCCCCAAAAATTTTCTATCGAGACCTAAAAAATAGAAAATTATCCATTGAGACACGAAAGATTAAAAAAAAAAATACTCCATCCGGTCCATCAAAAGCTGTGTTCATTTGGTTTGACATATGTTGTCTGGAAAGGTAAATTAAGTCTATTTATGAATAACATAATTTATTATGAGTAAAATATAATGATAACTTGAGTAATTAAGTGATTGTTGGACGATGAAGATAAAAATTGTGTTCATAAACGTACTTAATTTACCTTTCCGTACAACATGTCAAAATGAAATGAACACAGTTTTGGTGGACGGATGGAGTACTAATTTAGTATGTACAAATTTAAAGATCATGTTTGTTTTTTTTTTTTTTATTTTTTAAAATATATTTAATCATGTCATTATTTTATCATTCAACCTTCATCCAAAATCCACTTTGTTTCATAAAATACCAATTAACAATTCTCACATTAAACTCCGTGCAAACAGTAAATGTTGAACCAAATTTGGAACGGAAGGAGTGCAAGATCTTCAATTAACAAAAGATAGTTAACATAAAAAAATTGTCCTATAACTAAAGGCCGTGTCTAATTTTGATCATGTATGTTTTTACTTTTCAATTTTGGTATTTTTAGTGTCAATTTTGGTCCTTTTGGACTAAACATAAAGAATCTAAAAACATAATGGACTAAAATTTTGGTCCTGTATGTTTTACCCTTTCAATTAAGGTCTTTTTTTTTCCGTGTTCAATTTTAGTTATATGTGTTTTTCTTTTTCCAATTTTAGTTTAAAAAGACTACAATTGATACCAAAAGTACTAAAATTGAAAAATTAAACATGACGTAAATTACAGGACGATCCTTAATATTAACTCAAAACGATGATATATACTCCCTTCTTTACTTTTTAAAATAATGGTATGATCATGTACCTAATTTGCAATGTATATGACATTTACATTTTACAATGTCAATTAATTATGTTTCTTTCTAATTTACCCTTAGAGTCTTTAGAATATTTTAAATAGGGAGTGTAATAGCTTTCAAAAAAACTTTCCAATCTATAATTGATTGACTATAATTAATTCTTGCCTTGATTAAATTTGTGATTATTATTTTAAAAGACACATAAATTACAGAATTAGAAAAAAAAAGAAAAAAGATGGCTTTGGTAGTCACGGATAGAAATTGAAAGTATTATGTTGCTGCTATGTATTATTGAGGAGTGGATTTCATATGCATCCAGGTGCACCGTGCATTCATATTGAATTTTAGAATCATGCAATTTGTTAAACTGAAAGATGCAACTTATTTATACTTGAACCATACAACTACTTTTTCCATATTAATAGTTGCAAGGTTCAGGGTAAACAAGTTGCATCTTTCAGTATAACAAGTTGCATAATTCTAAAATACACTACAAGTGCATAGTACACCAGAATACATACAAGAATTAACCATTATTGAGATATTTACCTATTAAACACATATATATAGACAAAAACTTATATGAGAAGACTTTATACATGAGACGGACTACATTCTAGAAAAAATCACACCCACCCCTCCCAAAGTGTTAAAGCGTTAGTGCCCAAATTATACCCCGTCTCACTGTGAGTCCGTCTCATGCAAGTGTGTCTCATATATATATAATTTTTTTTAACAGACCATGTACAACTATGGAGCAAGAAAAATAGCTGTTTTTGCTCCAGGTTCAATACGTTGTGCACCTGAAATTCTGAAGAGATTTCCCAGCAATGGATCTCCTTGCAATACTTCCATAAACAACATGGTGCAGCTGTATAGCAATATGTTGAAGCCACTTGTAGAAAGCTTCAACACCAATCTTCCAAATAGAAACTGGAGATGCCTCACTAGTAGGTAAATCGATTTTATTTTTGGATCATGTTAATTCCTTTTATACCCTTATTTAATATTGATGATTAATTTGAACAATTATTAAATAAGGGTATTTTAGACAAAGCATACACATCTTAAAAAGAAAAAATATTATTTGAGAAAACAGAAAAATGAATAATGGACTATCTTTTTGAGACGGAGTAACTTAGCAAAAATTGTATTTTAAGGCCAAAAATTTTGCGGGCTTGTGAATGTAAGAATATGTTTTAAAATATGTAAATGTAGGACAATCAAGTCAGAATAAGTCCAAATCGGGCTTAAATGCCACGTGATCAGTTGCAATTGAGAAATCATACTATTTATTTTGTTATTTCAGGAATTACAAATACGAATAGAGCATGCTGTATATCGACATCAGACTTAACAGGACTATGTGATGCTGGTTTATTACCATACTCCAACAGACAAGATCATGCATTTTGGGATGAATATCATTTTACACAACATGCAAGTTACTTAATGGCCCTAAGATCATACAATTCATTACAACCTTCTGATGCTTATCCTTATGATATTTCTCATCTTGTTCGACAAATTTAATATGCCGAAGGAATTGAAGAGCAAGATTGAAATAAGAGTACTAATAGAACAACAATTACTAGAACATTTGTCATGTAATTGTTTTTTATTTATATACGAATTAGATTGAATATTTCGGGAATAATGTTTTTTAAGGGCAGTAACTTAGGGGTTTGTGTTTTAAGAACAATAATTTTAGAGTGGGTTACTAATAGGTGCCATTCTAAGAAGTTTATTACAAATAGATGCAAGATTTTTGAAACATTACTAATAGGTTCAAAAGGGTAGATGAATTCTCTTTAATGCTCTTAATGAGGGCCTTCTACTTCCCACAAAAAAGCTGCTACCTGTGCCAGTCTGTCACATCTCATTCCCACCTACCAACTATACCTTTTTTCCTCCTTTTTCTTCCGGATGCCTCCTAAATAGGCTGTTTCCAATTTTTCAAAAATTAGTGAGAGGAAAGTGGGTAGTGAAGAAAGGGGAGAAAACTGTTTCGAATTTTTTAAAAATTAGAGAGAGAAGAGTGGGTAGTGAAGAAAGGGTATATTTTTTCCGGTGATTTCGAGTTTTTCTGGTGATATCGAGTTTCGACATGCACATATACACGAACAGATGCACATATGCACGAATACATGCACATATGCATAAAATGTCATGAACTTATGCATTGAATTTAAAAAAAACTCAAAGATCCATCTGATAATAATAAAAAAAAAAATGCAATCAAAAACTAATACATGCACTCAAAGAATGCAGATTCAGAATACATCACAAAAACGAAAAAAAAAAAAAGAAAAAAGAAGAGGAAACCAGAACGAGATAACTCCCAATGATTTTTTGATGGGCGATTTCCGATAAATCTAGAACATGATTATCAAATTTCCAAAACAGAGCAGTAGCACTATCAAATCCTTTTCCCCTACAAAATCTTAGAAATCAAAATGCGAAATCCAATTACAAAATTCAAATTTTCCCCAAAAAGATCCGGATCTGAACCTTAGTTGAAGCAGTTCGAATCTGTCGCCATTCAGGCGTCCACAACAGTGAGCGGCATATTCAGTGACCCCGTCGGAATCTCCCTCATGGCGGCAAAGAACGCGGGGACCCACGGCGGAGATTACCAGCTCGTAGTCATCGACTTCTGCGCTGGACATCTAGGGTTTCGACCCAAAGCTTTTGCCGCTGCTTGCACGTGGTGACGGTGGCAGCGGCCGCGACGTGCAGGTGGTGGTGGTGCTTTGGGAGATGAAGGGGAGGGGAAGAAGGTGGGAGGCCGGTTTAATTGAAGAAGGGTAATTTGGGTTTTTTGGATCTCATTTTGCACCTAATAGTAATGTCAAAAAATTCTTGTACCTATTGGTAAGAGTGCTTGTATTCTTGCACCTACTTGCAATTAACTCATAATTTTATGGGCTTGGAAATGTAGGTTAATATATTTTAAAACTTGTAAATATAGGACAATATATTTAAAAATTTATAAATATAGGACAATATGTTTTAAAATATGTAAATGTAGGACAATCAAGCTCAATTGTCCAACATTTATAGATTTTAAAACATTTTATCATATATTTAAATATTTTAAAACATAATGTCCTACATTTCCAAGTCCATAGAATTATTGTCCTTAAAACACAATCCCCAAAAATTATTGTCATAGAAAAATATTTTTCCCAATATTTCCTAAAATGAAATAAAGTAACCCCATCATTTAAAACTACCTCTTCAAACATTTAAAAGGGAGACTGAAAATCGTCACACCTAATATATTTGTATGTGATAATACACAACATTGTTGTTATGTATCTTTCCAATGTTTTAATAATTTAAGTAATATTGTTCCTAATGTATTTATCATTCTATTGTGAGTTTTGACATTTATAAAAAGGGAAATTGTGATTGATTTACAAGCATTGAAATTAACAAGGTCTGAATTTCTATTTGGTACCATATAAATATTTTTCTTTTTTGTAATAACATTGTGTAAATAAAATATGATATATAATACGTATGAGAACATCCTATGCTAGGAAAACGGGTCCAAATATAGGGGTGTGCAGTATACGGTTGAAATAGAAATAACTGATCGAACCGAATCGAAATTCATAATTCGGTTCGGTTATTCGGTTTACGATTCAGTTACGGTTCTTAATTTCACAGAAATTAACTTTCGGTTCGACTCAATTATTTTTCGGACAAAATCGAAAAATAACCGAACACCGAATACAATATATTTAATTTATAATTATATAAATAATTACTATTAATTATATAAAAATAATAATATATTATTATGCTAATTTTTCAGGCCCAATACGACTTTCAAAACCCAAAAAATGAAAAAAAATATAAAATTTCAATTATTCGGTTAATAACTGTAACTGAACTGAAAATTTCGATTCGATTACATAACGATTCTTATATTATTTATGTCGGTTCGATTATTAATTATAAAATTTTAATTCGATTCGGTTATCACTATTCACCGAACCGGCCAATGCTCACCCCACCCCTATCGAGACAAACGTTGGATAAGTTGCCTATATATTTGGCCAACATAGCTACTTGCGCGCGTAATGGGCCAGCCCATATATTAGACAGCAATTTTGAACAAATTGGGCTTTTGACAATCTCCCCGCTAAAAATATAAAATGGAGAAGTAAATTGCAAAAAAAAATAAAAATCGAGGCTAATAACACACAAATTTTTACTTTATACTGTCCTTTACAAAATAATATAAGAATCGTGAAGGAACATCTATGTGCTAAATATTGTGATATACTAGTATATTAACTCATAACATCCGATACAATTTAGAGTATTTGGCCTCAACTTACTTTCTAATATTGTTTACTTGAATCCCTAAACAATAACAACTATACCAACTTATTTAATTCCGCGTACATTTTTAAGCTCAATTTTCTTATTTAGCCTTTATCCTTTTTCCTTTCAATTCACACTTTTGTATAATCCTTGACTTCAATTTATCATGTATAATTCGGAAACTTACTGATATGCAGGGGCGGAGCCAGGATCACTAATCCGGGGAGGGGGTGGCAACATTTATGCGTTAAATAATAAAATTTAGATATTTTATATTTACACTAATATTCATTAATACTTTTTCGTTAAATATCTCAAAAAATATAAGTATGCTCTTAACAAGCGGATTTTCGGTGAAAATTGTACTCATAATATGAAATGTATAATATTATATTTATAAATTAATACTATAACACTTATTAATTAATATCGCTACATTTATAATTTGAGTGTGTAACATTAAATGATATAGTGAAACTTTGGTAAATGAATCAACCACTCCATCCAACTTATCTAGGATTGGGCTAACTTTTAAATAATTCAGTTACTTTTCAAGCGCAATTAAAATCTGCGATTACTATACATTGTATAACATGTATAGACTCTCCCTTGTGTATCAAAGATAAAAGAATGAACACATATATAATATGGGGTGTGCGTGTGTGTGGTGGGGGGTGGGGGGCATGGCCTCCCCAGTCATAAGCAGGGCTCCGCTCCTATTGATATGTACATTTTAAAATTGCAATTTTTTTTTTTTTTGATCAGGCAAGCAAACATATATATAAATGATTTGAAGTACAAGGGGTACTTCAACCCATATACAATGATAATGATAAGAATCCAAATTGAACTAATTGAACAATGACTCCCGAAACTGGCTCATCCTAATAACGTGATACATAGTCTTGGATCGGAGAACCACACCGAAGATGGGTGGTCAACCGACACCTTCTTTTTAACTATGATCCATGACCACACTCTAGCTTTAATCTCATTGGTAATCTTCGTCGGATTCGGAGCACTCTCATTAAAGATACAATTGTTTCTCGCGTACCAAATATTCCATATGACTCCTGATCAAATTGTAACAACAATCGAGATGTTCTTCCCACCTCCCAAAACATATAAATGTTGCAACATATTAGCATACAGTTCAGAATGCATCGCCATAGGTGATTTCAGCCAATAGTGCACATTATTCCAGATTTGAGAGGAGAAAGAACACTCGAAAAATAAATGAGAAATGGTTTCGTCAACCTCCCCACACAAACAGCAGTGTATGTTTCCATTTTGGGGGATAATACCTTTTTGTTGTAAGCTCGTTCTTGTCGGTAAACGTTTCTTCAAGACCTTCCACACAATAGACTTGACACTTGTAGGAGCAAGGCCCTTCCATAGCTTTTTTTATGTTGTTCTTAGGTCCCGGTCCGGTTCACGATCCGTCAGCTTATTGTATGCTTCTTTTGTCGAAAATAGCCCACTCCTTGAGAAACTCCATCTCCACGCATCTTCTGAGGATTGATCGATTTTGTACCTGTTTATGATAGAAAGCAATTCATTACACATTGAAATATTTATTTCCCTCAATTCTCTTTTCCATCTAAACCCCCACTTCCATACACCCCCCTCCCAAGACCCCAATTCACTCACACATGAATTTTGTTGATCACTTATCCTAAAGAGCCTATTGAAAGTATCTTTCAATAGCCCCGTTTCTACCCACCGGTCTAGCCAAAAGGATGTATTTTCCCCATTCCCCCCACCACTCTCTCACTCCTCCCTCATCCCACCCCATTCCCCATTCTCCCCAAAATAGATATCACTTATATCACTCCACCATCCCCGACACCTTTGCTGTCCTATTTCTCCCATGACTTGACTCTTTTCTCTCAACGAACTCCCCGTACTTAGATTTTATGACCTTAACCCATAGACTCTCCGGTTCACTTAGAAATCTCCACACCCACTTCCTAACTAACACACAATTGAAGGCCCCAATATTTCTAATCCCCAACCCCCATTTTCTTTGTTTTTGCAAACATCGTCCCAACAAACCCAAGGGATTTTTGATCTCTCCACCCCCCCCAAGGAAATTCCTTTGAATTTGGATAATCTCACTAAGGGTTTTTTTAGGTAAGCAGTAAAAGGATAAACAGTAGATTGACATTGCAGACAAAACAAAATATCTACAAAATGATCTATGTAGATATATTTACATTTTCGCTTGTAATTTTAGTTATATATGCAATCCCCTTTGTACATATTAGTAATTTTCCCAATAATTCAAATGCGTACAACACTATTCATATATAAGAGCTTTTTATTTTTTAAGTTTTGGTCCCATCAACCACGCCAACAAATAGCCCCAACATTATCACGTTTGATCCCAAAAAGATTCTCGCTTACACAATCATATCAATCTCAAGTCCATAAGGGTATATTCGTTTCGGGCTTATAGTGGGCGTGGGAAATTTCGGACTTTGAAGTCCTAGAATTTCAAAATCTTGATGAATAGTTAAGTTGTATGTTTGATAACTTGTTAATTTAGACTAAAAACTCATAAAGATTGAAATGCTTTTATCATATATATATTCACCAAAACTTAGCAAATCCTGGAAAAAAAAATCAGCAAAATCAGAAAGTGTATAGGCTAAATCAACAAGTTTTCAGCATATTTTATGCCCATGAGCTCGATTTACAAAAGATTGCTAAAGTGGAGTTTTATTTATCAAAATTCAAAAGTTGAGATCAAATTGCAATTTTCGAAAAGGTAGTGATTTTTTCTACAATTAAACCTTTAAAAAATGCTTAATTTTTAAACGGTGACACTTCATAACACAACAGTGATACTTGAAGAAAGAGAGTTCGTGTGGAAGAACAAAGATACACCAAAGCATATTACAATACATCATATGAGTTAGTATTCATCTGAGACATATCTATTAATGGAATACGATGTCTCACACAAACCATCAAATTAAAATAAAGGTTCTAACAATGTAAAAGTCAAATATTAACAGCATCTTTAATTATATCTAGAGGCATCTCCCTTAGATTTGGGGAACACGGGATTAATTGTCACATGCAAACATTAAATAAAATCAATAAACCCTATGTAAAAAATGATCTCTCTCTCTCCCCCCAGTAGTGTATATATATATATATATATATTACGTCATTTCGTGCTTGTGATGTGAACATCAAAATAGTTCTTAAAAATGGCAAGAACTATTACAAAGTTATTTGTTATTCCATTTTTATGTCTTACTTTGCTACTTGCAACATTAATTCATTGCCAACAATTAGTTCCTTGTATGTTCATTTTTGGGGATTCTATGTTTGATAATGGAAATAACAACAATCTTATTACAAGGGCAAAAGCGAATTATTTCCCATATGGAATTGATTTTCCCGGCGGTATCGCGACAGGCAGATTCAGCAACGGCAAAAATATACCTGATTTTCTCGGTTCTTTTTCTCAAGTTTTAGGATTAATTTTATTTTGTAATATATATAGGAAAATTTGATTTTTTTTTTTGTTCTATAAATAATTTACACCCATTTTTTATATTGGTCCTGCTAACTTATAGATTTTGATTTTGGTCCTATAATTTATAAAAGTTGGGACTAAAATGTCGAATTTTTGTAAGTTACATGACCAAAATCAAAATTTATAAGTTAACAGGATCAAAATCAAAATTAGTGTAAATTACAGGACAAAAAACAAATCAATTTTCACATGTATAGGGAAAATTTATATATATATGGAGAGTACTAATTAATTGTTGATCCGTGTAATACCCCGTCCCAGTTTTAATAGGAATAATAAAAGAAATGAGTTTAATAAAATGAATATTTGATTTAAAGATTATTCGAATGATTTTAGAGCGTATATGTTTGCAAAGGTTTTGATTTTTCAGGGAACGGACAAGCATTTTGAACCGGGAGCACTCCTAGCACTGTAACAAAATACTTAATGAAGGTTTGATTAAAAGATATTTAATATTAATATTTAATTTCATTAATATAAAGAAAGGAAAATTAATATTATCAACGAATTAGGATTTTCGATACAAAAATCGAAAATCTAACGAATAATAAATACGACGATGGAAAATCTACTTCGTCTAACTAAATTTAAATTATTGAGAAATTTAAGAAAAATGGATTTTTAATTAAATAATTAAATAAATAATCTTCATCTCAGAATGTGACGATTTAATCACTAAAAGTTCTAAACAATTATTTCTAACGAAGCCGTGAATTTTAATTAGCGAAACCACAAGTTTTTAATACAGATATGAGGTGTAATTAATACTGAGTAGTAATAAACATCGCGCTAATTAAATATCTTTCCTTAATAATTCTTACCCACAAGAAAATACTTGGTTAAAAATTAGCCACCATTAAGCATCCACTTGACTAGTTAATTAAAATAGAATTCCTTTCTTTTCCCTAAATATTCCATCGTCTCCTTCCCCTCCTCTATATATACATACACTCCATCATCAATTCAAGCACTTTCACACCAACAAAAAATCAGTCGAACCTCTGCCAATTTACTTCCCCAAACACCCAACACAAAGATCATCTACACCATACTTCAAGAAGGAAAGAGTTCATCTTTCTCTTCTTCATCTTCAAAGCTTCGATTCTTCTCCTTCCATGGAAGCAACTGGGTTTTCTTCACTTCTAGCTACAAGGAGCTTCATCCATCATCCAATAACATCTATCAAGGTAATAAATCCATACAATTCTTATAATCCATGAAAAATTAAGAAACCCACTTCACTCTATGAAGCTCACGGTTTCATCTTCTCTTTCTCACTCTTCAATTTTTCTTGAATTCAAGCTTGAAACCATCATCTAACATGTATCAAAGGAGCTCCAAGCTATTAAACACCTGGTTCCTTGAAGATCCTAGTGAAAAACAGGGGAAGGAACGACAAAGGTAACCTCCGAACAAAATTCGAAACCTGTGTTCGTATGATTTTCAGTGAGATTGTTGAGTGCTTAAACGTGTTGGAAATTGTTAGTGTAGAACTCCTACATGTTTTTTGAAGTACATACTTTATGCTAGTATTTTTGGTTTTAAAAAATTGTACCGTTATGCTGCCGAAATTTACACTCAAATATGTCAAGTTGAAACGTCAAAACTGTTTCCGATTGATTTTCGGCTACGCCGTCGAGTACTCTGTTGTACTAGAAATTTGTGTTTTAAAACACCTTTGTGCTCCCTTATATGTGTAATATGTAATCGTAGTCTCAGTACTCAATTTTGGTGTCGTTACGCTGCTCGTTTTTACGATTAAACAGGGTCGCTCAGAAACTGAAATTTCCAGAAAAACTGCTACTCGAAATTCCTAAATAATAACTTTAAAATATCTCGAGTTCTACAAGTCATTTTGAGATGAAACTAGAGGCAAGTTAAAATTCATCAAGTCTACTGTATTCTTATAAAATCTCGTAATTTTACATCAGGTAGATTCAGAGTTATGATTTCTTTAAAAAGATGCGACGTGCTGAAACGAAAAAACTGGAATTCTGTTTTCAACAAGAAATTGGTCCCAGGTACCTTAATTTCGTGATACTTTTAACCAATTTACGTTCGTGATTTTCTAACGAATTTTCTTGCCAGTAAACATCAGACTACAAGTTCCAAAATCCCCAAAGTTTCGTATCAATCGGATAAGCTATTTGACGGGAAACGAATTTTGAAAATAGCAAAAGAAACTGCACCTTTGATCTTTCTGTTTTACCAATACTGTAACAGTTTTTGGTGCACTCTTTCGTGACCATTTTACCCAACTTAGAGACGTTATTTTAATATGATTTTTCTTGCCAAGAAACCTGAGATGACGAAGATTAATAACCCTAAATTTTCGTATTAATTGGATTAACAGTTTGACGGGAAACGGCTCGCAAAAATGGAAGAAAAATCATAACATTTGGGACGCTAACATAACTTTTGAAAAATCATAACTTTCTGGAAAAAAATGTTAAAACTTAAATCAGAAACTTTTGAAAGACTTAATGGTTGGTACAGTAATTTATATGGATGAATTCCTTTCACAAACCATACGTCTTTTATTTCTCCTTTTATGTCACAAAATTAAAGTCCTTTAGGACCTCTTTTGAGTAATCACATGTTTTTAATTTAGAAAATTATCCAAACACTATACACAATGATAATATATGTCTTTCCTAAATAAAAACCAAGTAAATGAAATTTCAAATTTGATCAAATCGATTATTTGAGTTTTTACCCGAAAATATATATATGTATATGTGAATAAACTGTCGTACTTTCCTGATAGTTTTAACTATACACATGACCTTTGTAGAAAATCTAAAAAATGTAGTCCTAAACTATAACAAGTCGTAAACATGCTCCTCAAAATTCATAAGATTTGGACTTGCAAATAAAGAGTTGTGAGTTTTTGAAGTTTATATTCTGAATTTGAAGAACAGTCGGACTTCTTGATTTACTGGGACTTTTTCCCATATGAAATTGTTTTATAAAAATTATAATCAAATACTACATGCTCTTATCTGCCTTCGTGAATTATTTGATTAATTTTAGTACTATAGAAACAATTTTACAAAATTGTTTTCTAAAACTGTGTCAAGCTGAAAAAAAATGAACCTTAAAGTTTTATTCTTGCAAGTAATAATTTTGGGACATCATTAATAAAATTCAATAGCCGTTTAAAGTAAAAGTTCGATAAAAGCTCACGAGTAAAAAAATCTAAAGAACATAATTTAACGTCCTCGATAAACTTACGAATAATTTTACTTCAATCAAAAAGTAATTAATGACGAGAACATGAAAATATTGTGCTAGGGGAAGTGCTGCTCGAATCAAAGCTCGGACGATCACCGTCACGCTCAAACTCTCAAACCGGTTTCAAAGTTTGTAACTTTTCTTAAAAGTTAATAAGGTGGGTGATGCTATTTGTATTGCAGTTGTTAATGTTACATGGACTGTTAGTGTATTCTACGGTTATCGTTATACAAACTTTTACGAAATTAAAGACCTCCGGGTCTCATGAATACGCGGTATTAGTAAGCCGCTATGATAGTACGACACTGTGTCGATATGAATATGATATGGGCATCAGAAACTCGTGCGTACCTAAGGGTATGGGCATTAGAAACTCGTGCGTACCTACGACATAATAGTCGTCATGAATATGTATGTGCATGAACAACCCTTACATACGATATGTATATATATGGTATAATTGATACTAGGATACTGTTGATCTGTGTAACAGCGTACAGGTCATCCACTGAGATTTTTATCTCACACCCCAACAGTTTTATGTTTTCAGGTTATGATCGAGAGGGGCCGGAGCTGTAGCAGGGATGACACGGAGTTTTCCCAAATAATGATTTCCAATGAATTTATTATCATATCATAAATAGTTTAATTATTATGCCGAGCAACAAACTCTTTTAAAGATTACTCGATGATTAAAATATATGATACCTTGTAACCGACAGATTTTATTATAATGTCATAATCTAGTTTTAATAAACGGGCCCACACTGCTTTTTCATAACTTATATTTGTCATTAATATTTTCCGCTGCAAAAATGTAATACTTATGCTTGTCATTATATTATTAAAAAGAAACTTTTAAGCTCAGATTTTACAATCACTAAGTGGCGACCCGAGTTTAGAGTGTCGAAGGTGCAAGAGCCGGCATTTTGGATTCGGGGCGTTACAATCCGTGCAGCCGAATTCTTGGGCTTCGCTGAATTCATTCCACCATTTGCAACTGCAAGTGGTGTAGAGATTATTAAAGGGGTAAATTATGCATCGGGAGCATCTGGAATTCTCGATGACTCCGGTAAAGATCAGGTAATGAACTATGGATTAGTGTGTAATGTATGCAGCTGCAAATGGTATGGAAACTTTCAAATGAATTCATATTTTATTTGTGAAATTATTTTTAAAAAAAATTGGTGTTAATATCTGTATTTTTTATAATTTTTTTTAAAATATCAAAGTCTTGTATTCACTACTACACATTTGAGCTTGCACAGCTGCACTTGGACAACCTTTTTTTCAAACAGCTCTCCAAGTAACAACTTGGAGAGCGGTTTTATAAAAAAAAAAAAAGACAGCGGTTTGAAACGCTGTCAAGAAATAAACCTTGGACAGCGGTTTCAAACCGCTGTCTAATACCACTTGCACAGCGGTTACTAACCGCTGTCTAAGTAAACACTTGGACAGCGGTTAATAACCGCTGTCTTTTTTTATATATATATATATATATATATGAACCGAGACCTAGCTCAGACTTTATTTCTTTCTCTCCAATTTCCTCTCCCCCCAAAATCGCCGCAAAAACCGAACACCAAATCACCGCCGTCGTCGGTTTCCCTTCAACCAAATCGCCGCCGTCGCCGTTGACCTGCTAGCCGCCGTCGTCGGCTTCTCCCTCTCTCCCAAATCATCGCGCGCCCTCCCTCCCTCTCCTACCGTCGTAAGCTATCGCCCCCCGCCCCTCCCCTACACGCCGCCGCCCGTCGCCGCCATCCTCCCTACCGCCGCCCTCGCCTCCAATACACTTAGTTGGTACAGTGGATTGTGCAATCTTTAATTTTACTTTTTTTCAAGCTTTAGCTTTATTCATATTGCATATTCCGTATTGAACATTATAAATATGATTATACAGTTGAATTGAACATTATATGAGTAAGTCAAT
Source organism: Stenogyne calaminthoides (assembly GCA_037126765.1). Lineage (NCBI taxonomy): Eukaryota > Viridiplantae > Streptophyta > Magnoliopsida > Lamiales > Lamiaceae > Stenogyne > Stenogyne calaminthoides. The sequence continues at coordinate 15,009,337 of JBBCBC010000035.1, forward strand.
ATAACTTGTGTTAAAAAAAATCAAATGAATAGGTCTTCCATGAAATATTTTATATGCAATATCTACTGATTATAAGAAAAGTGGGGCACAAAATAAATATAAATATAAAATGGGGCCTCAACTCAAGTCGTATTTCCATTGAATTTTTCAAGCTTTAGCTTTATTCATATTATATATGTTGCTCTTGTTGTTTTTTGAACTGAACTAATCTTGTTGTTTATAACACTTAGTTAATTTTGTTTATATTATATATGTTGCTCTTGTTTTTTAGCTGAAATATTATATTTTGCTCCATAACACTTAGTTGCTCTTGTTGTTTATATTACTGGTCTACTTCAGAAGACAATGTCATTCAAGCCTAATACACATGTGTTCATAGTATAAGAGTATGCTATCAACTGAAATTTTAATTTATAAGTAGATGATGCAGATGTAACTTATAAGTAGATGTATCATGTATGCTGCATAGATAGTTCTTAACATGTATGAAACATCCGGTTGTGAGTATTGTTTGTTTTTTTGTTTATTAAATGTTGTTTCTTCTGCTTTACAGGATCATGTCTCGTTTGCCATATCCCGGAGATGATGGAGATTCTGATGGAGATCATGGCGCATATGATCATGGTGCATATGATGACTTGAGAGAGTGTGACACTGATGCTCCCACCACCACTAGCAGCTCCGGGGAGAAGCGCACTCGGGGTATAGTTACAATGTCATCTATTAAGAGAGCTCGTAGCAAGGGGAAAACACTTCAGGTAATTTTATTACAATTGAACAGTTTGAAATCGATAAATATATTGATTGATCGTTGAACCTAATTAAATACTATGTTATTGCAGTTATCGTTCAATGAGTTTGGACAGGCAATAGGAAAAGAGAGTGAGTCGTTGTCCTTCTACATTGGAGCTGCTGTCAGGAGCGTGATCCCTATCGTCTTTGCCGACCCAATGCGGTGGCGTAATTTCAAACCCGACTCTTTTGAAGGAAATATTATGGGGACGAGCTTAAGGTATGTTAATTATATATTTATTGAAAGTTGTAGTATGACCCTTAAATTTACTAAATTGTTATGTTATATGCGTATAGACTACCTTCAGAGGTCTTAACCTCACAAAGAAGAAGCAAATATTGTCGCAAGCTGGACTAATGGCCAAGAATTTCCGGACTTGGTTGAGAAGTAACACACGAGATCCAGAAACTGGTCTTTACTCGGCTAGTCCGCCTCATGCGTATCAGAATAACTCTATGGTGGCTCCATACTGGGAGGAGTTTGTGAGCAGAGCTATGGAGGATGATTTCCAGGTAAAATTGATCAATATCATTTCCTCAATTTCTAATGCCCTAAGTTTTTTAGGTGTTTATCATATTTCTATTATTATCTTTGTAGGATCGAAGAAAAAAAAAATCGCGTTCAAGCCAAGTCGATAGAGGTAGCGATATCGTGGATCCAACAAAGGTTATGCACGAATAAGAGAAAATATGGTGAGATCAAAATCCTAACTTTTAATTTTTTTTTATATATTCACTTTTAATATATCTAATAAAGGGACATGTTCATCACTATTGTAGAAAGAGTAAAGAAGAAAAGCTGGAGAGAGTGAGCCTATTGTTACCCGTTTTGACTTATTTCAGACTACCAGAAAGGGTCGAGACGGGAATATTCACGATCCCAATGCACAACACATCATCGAAGAAGTGGTAATCTATCCATTAATTTATCTTTCAATAACAAACTATTATTTATAAACAAATAATTAAATAATAATCTTTTGTTTTTGTGATTCGGTGAGCGTCTATCTCGGACCATGAAGCTTCGGCGACATTCGCATGATCGGCCGATGATGATCTGTTTGGACCGGGATATGGGTCGCCGGGGGAGCATCTTGGCCATTTCACGAGTGTCGGATATCGTGATTTAGACATCTTTAGCAATGACACCTGGTCTTCAAGCCATGAATATGGTGGGTATACTAACAGAACAGGTTGCCAAGTTGGCTAAAGATGTATAACGTTTGAGGTCTGAGAAAAGATCGAGCCACGGAATGTCGTCGAGTGGAGCAAGCTGTGAACATAGTGTCGCTAATGCTATGTTTTCAGCTAACCCTAGGGACGACTTTATTGAGGCACTTCAAAACGTCTCACAGGTATCAGATATGCATGTCTCACATTTGTTTTAATTAAAGACTAGTGTATTAAAATTTTCTAACTAAATATCTTATTCGAACGACCCAACGACCTTTTTACACCGTATCTGGAGGATCCCGGTCGGTTGGTGGCCCGCGAGCTCATTGTTATGCAGCTCCCATGGATTGATTCATGGTCATCCCATCACTCCCCGGTTTTTCGTGAGGGTCACACTCGATGTACCCGTAATCGGAGAGGAGGATTCAGTGATGCCAAAACAAATCGATGAAGCCGTCCGTGTCGAACGGACGGTCGGGCACTTCATCGAATGGCCGAAAGCAACTTGGTCTCTAGCACCATGAGGGTAAAATATTTGTTATTAAAGTTCATTATCTTATTTGTGGTTCTATATAATATTGTAAATTAATTGTAGAATCTGCCACCCCACATGAGGCTAAATCGAGGACTCCTTTGCTCTAAGACTTGGTTATCCATATTTGGAGACTTAGATCACGATGATCATTCTGATCTAGGGTGCACCGGATGGTATCGTCTAATGCTTTTCGATAACGTCCACAGTTTCCCATGCTTGCTCACTTTCATCGAATACTTTCCAAGAATTCGTCGTTGAGGAACATGTCTTGTGAAGTCTTGAATGACGAGTGGTTGAGTGCAACCATCATAGCCCTTTACCTCGGTATGTGTTTACTAATTCTCAATATTCACTTTACGTATAGTTTAATTTTCTTTTTAAATATTAATTAAGCGTATATATGTTGGTTAAAGATATTTGGGTGAGCTATATCTCTCGAGAGATAACCGAGCAAGTGGAATGTACTCCTTCGTCTCCCCCAAGTGTCTTGCATAATGGGTGATAGGGTGCAGGACCATGGATGGGTTCGTTAATCACATCTTTGAATCTAAGCGGGAGGCGATCATCTCATTTTTTGGCCAACAAATGTGGGGTGAGTGATAAACATTTCGTTAAAATTTGTATTCATGTTTATAATATTTGCACATATATATGCTAAATTTGCGATTAATTTTAATACTCTCAATATAATATAGGAACCATTGGGTGATGGTCGCCATACACATGAATACATTAAGTGTGTATTTTATGGACCAAACTTCGTGATGGAGTTTATTCTAATCGCATACGATCTCGTTTCATATATGGAAGCGTAAGTTCATTTTAATATTCTATACAATGATTTGTTTTACTTTTAAAATTATGCATATTTAATCTATTTTTAATTTTTAATTATAATAATAATAGTGTGATGACGATGTATCGAAGTCGTAGCCGAAGTCGAGGGGCTCAAGATCCGGGTTAAATAAAGTGAACTGGATTAACATTAAGGTAAATTTAATTTAGTAAATTATCAAACTAATTAATAGAAAGAAATCATAATTGTAATCGTTAATATATTGTTAATCAACCAGGTTCCGAGGCAACGAGATAATGACCATTGTGGACATTTTGTTTGTTGCTTTACGAAGATATAATCCGCGCTTCTATAACGAACATTTCTCCCAATGTAAGTCAATTATTGATTTATTTAAATTATTATTGATTGAATAAAAATTCATACTATATTGAATGATTCGTTGTTTGCAGTTTGTCTATGAACGTGAGCTCAAGTCTTACTCTAAGAAAAGACTGGAGAAATGGAAAAACGATTGGGTACCTTTACAATCGTTTCTTAAATTCATACGATCAATATTGAGAGAATGTTGTTTGAAATATTGGTAGCATGTAATTAAATTATATATTTGTGATGATATATATTTCATGTTTTTGGTGTATTGAACGTATGTTTATGATTGTATGTTTATATATTTCGATGTTTTGGTATATATATGTGGTTTATGGTTTTATTATAGGATTTTTGGTTTATGTTATATGGTATTTGACTTATATATAAGTTTTATTATATGGTATTGGACGTATATATAAGTTTTGGTTTATAGTTTTATTATAGGATTTTTAAAATGTAAATTAATAATTAAAAGAAAAAGATATTGGACAGCGGTTTTCAACATTTGTCTATATAAAAAAAAAAGCGAATAAAAAAATATATATCGGCTTGGACGGTTGGTTATCAAAATTGTCCAATCTAAACTTTCAAAAGCTTTTCTTGGACATCGGTTTTCCAAGGTATCTTTTCTTGGACAGCGATTTTTTATCCGGTTATAACAAGCTTAGAAGGTCGGTTTTTTTATCATTTGTCCAAGCCCAAATGTGTATTAATGATTCATCTGCCCTTGCACAACACTGTTGCAAAACCTATGCTATTATTCAGTGAAACCAACTAGTATTGTTTAAAAATTCCACATATTTCTAAATACATTAAAAATTGACGGCCAATGCTGCAACGAAAATAAGCTCAATTCTTTTGGTAGATAAATTTTCTTAGCCCAATTCAACATTTCCTATAGGCCATTTGAGCTGATCGGCCAAACTGAACTCATTTAAGTGTAAATAAGTTGAATGTTTCAAAAAAAATTAGTTGCACGTTTTTAAAATAATACACTTGAATTGCATTGTTAATTTCTGATGTATGCAAGATTTTGTCTCTTATATATTTTATCATTTTTTAATTATTTGTAGAGTTAGATTTTAGACATTATCATATTTGATTGTTTAATGAATTAAGCTCACATGATATTAACTTTCAGCATTAAATCTTGAATTCAATGTAGTACCTATTTTCAAACTCAATTTCAATAGTGAAAATCACTTATTTTTAAAGTAGGTGAGAGACAACTTTTTTGAAAAATAAGTGATTCTAAGGCTCTACTAGTGTTCTAAAACATAGCCGTAGAGTGTTTTTTGCAATAGTAATGATCCTGTGATATTTTTGTATGAAACTAATTTTAATAATTTCAATTTGTAATACCCTACATGCATTTAATTGTCACACCTGTGTATTTAATTGGAGTATCATTCTATCATCGATAAAACCAATGAAAAATAAAAAAATCTTTAAGGCATATTTGGACCTTGAGTGAGTTGAATGGAGTCGAACACACAAATGTTAAGCTTGTTAGCAATGTTAATGAGCTTTGGAAGTTGTGATTGAATATTATTGAACATTAATCAAGTCGAATTCGAACTAGCTTTAATCAAGTCGAGCTCAAGTAGTTATTATTCCTACACTTATTTTATCTTTTATTTTGTGTACTTATCAAGCTCAAGACGAGCTAAAAAGCTTTATGAAATGTATAAAATATATAGATGTTCGGAACTTGTTTGATATCTATGACGAACTGAACTCAAATGATTTTTTATTGAACGGTCTTAAATTGAATTTTGAATAATTTGATTTGATTTTCATACTCGGATGAAATTACCATGTGTATTTCTGATTTCATATACTAAAAATATCATTTATATGAACGGATCCAACCACTATATATAAAGCAGACAAAAACTTATATGAGAAGATTTCATACATGAGACGTGGTATAAACTAGCATAAATCAACATCAATTCCTTCCAAAGTGTTATAGCATCATATCAAATTATGCTCGTCTCACCATGAGACCGTCTCACATAAGTGTGACTCCTACAAGAATATCAATGAAGTCAAATTGCGATGTAACCGAGAAAACACATTAAGTACAAGACAAATCTTGCATGCACCAGGTGCACCGTGCAATTCAAGTGCATTTTTGAAACGTACAACTTGTTTTTTTGAAATATTCAATTTATTTACATTGAAACGTTCAACTTATTACACATTGAACAAGGTGAACATTTTAGTGTAAACAAGTTAAACGTTTTAAAAATGCAATTGAATTGTACGGTGCACCTAGGGCACATGAGACCTACTCTAAGTACAATAGGTGAGACAATACAATTTTTCACATATTGACGTATTAATTATTCATTTTATTGTCGTACATTGTAAAGATATGATATGATCTACATTTATATAAATAGGGTGAAAGAATAAGCATGAATATGCAGCTGGAGAATCATGGAACCATAGTTTCTGAAATCGTGCGTATAATGCTTGGAAATGCGACTCTCGCTGAAGAGCATCTAAAAACGTGTTTATAGATCATTGATATTGGAAATAACGATTACATCAACAACTATTTGATGGCCCAATATTTCCAAACGAGTAGTTTGTACACACCACAACAATATGCAGATCTACTGATCAAACATTACACTCAACAACTTATGGTTAGTATTTAATACTAAGATTTTTGTCAATTCGGGATTTGAGAAATAATAAATTTATTAATTAGTGGCCGACTTGAAAGATTTTTTCTATCAATTTGAGACCTAGTAAATAGAAAATTACACATCATTTGAGACCTGAATTGATAAACAAATATTAACTTAGGACTTACAATTAATTTTTTTTAAGACCATATACAATATCTTATTGTTATAACTTTATTTATTTATATACATATTCATTTTCTTATTCTTACTTTCTTATTTTATTTTCTATATTGGCGTGAAATTAATCTCTTTTTTTTTTTAATTGTAAGGTATAAAATGTCGCTAGATAACTAGAAACTATAAGATGTCAAGTATAATCGATCTTAAATTGTTAGTCTTACATTGGTACTTTCTATCTTTTCAGGTCTCGAATTGATAATTTTTATTATTTAAGTCTTTCATGCCCAAATTAATAGATAAGGAATTTCTTACAAAACAACCTAATTAATTAAGTGCAGATAGAGGGATATAACCTAAAATAGTACCATAACTTTTTACCTTTTTCCTAATAGTCCCAGAAAAGTTTGATGTGCGAAATTAGTCTCAATTTTATACGAATTGTACTATTTTCGTCCCAAATTCTTCAGAATTGATGAAACGTCATTTTTTGTCATGTGCCTTACATGTGAGCATTCATTTTGGAGATTTCCGACTGAAATGCATGATAAAAAAAGACATTGTTTCATCAATTATAGCGAATTTGGGACGAAAATGACACAATTCGTTAAAAAATAGAACCAATTTTGTACATTAAACTTTTTTTGGGTTATTTTGATAAATGTGAAAAGTTAAGGGACAATTTTAAATTCTATATGCAATAGATAAATAATAAAAAATTACACAAACACGACATTAATTGCACAGCGTATTGTATATAGTACATTATTACAAATAAACTTAATTAAGCATGTACTCATGTCAACCCTAACTTAGTTCACCGATTAACAATACATACAGACAGTGGTTATGCAGTACAAATCATCAAACAAGAACATACAACATTAACAGACAAAACCAATTAATAAAGTATAACAGTTTAGGATACATTATGAAGCAAGTTATATATATAGATATATACTGCTTCCCGTGATCTTTTCTCATCACTGCAACCATCTCTCTAATCATATCAGCTGTCAAGATAATAATCAAACAAGAGAATTCAGACGACTTTTCGTAAATCTTGATTTTTAATTTTTTTTTAACTGAAACGTGAATAAAGATATAATTTCATTTCTCATCCTTTAACTTAGGTATATTCCTGAAGAAAATATTATTTCATCAATTTTAGTCCAAATGTTTCCTTTAATCATTTTTTACGAATTTCTTTCATTTATTTTCCTTATATCAGGACTAAAATTTGTAAAAATAAAGGATTAAAAAGGGACATAGGTGGACCAAAATTGATAAAGTCTAAAGAAAAATGACTGTAATTGGTCAAAAATGATTAAAATTGAACACATATGGACTAAACTTAGTAAATATTTTTTTAAAAAAAATAACCTTTAGTTACAGGACGAAAAATGAAATTAACTCACCCGAATGAAAATAGAGAATTATCTTTCACTAACTGAAGAGGTGGCTGGTCTTGTCTATGGTAATCGTTGTTCAACTGGAGGCCGTTGATTTGAAGATAATCGCGGGCATCAAACGGCTGAGATTGAACGAGCTCATGATACTCGGAACTCCCGGGCATCAAGTTCATGTGCTGTTGTTGCTGCTGGCCTGTCTCAGTTTCAGCAATCTGCATTACATTACACAAATTAGTGCTCATGAGAGAGAGAGGGAAGGGGGAGAGAGATTGACCTTTGCTCTAAGGTACTGATTGCTTTGATGTAAGTCGATCTCCTGCTGACAAAATGATTATAACACAAAAAATACATATATTGAATATTAAAACTTATATAAAATTGTGATTAAATCACAAAGGTGACAAAAGTTATGAACGAAAATAAGGGTTAATTTCATAATTTTTTTTTTCAATTACAATGTATACTTTTAAAACTTGAAATTCAATACACATACATTTTAAAGCTTGTAAGTACATATTATTATTGTTTCAATTTAATCACAACTTTTTACTCCCTCTATCCCATTTTATTTGTCGTTTAAAGATGCTTTGCACAAATTAAGAAAGTTATTAAATAACAATAAATATACGATACTCATAGTATGACATTTTTACCATTTTATTTATATATATTATCATTTAATGCATATATTAAAAAAAATAAGTAGAAGAGCAAAATTAGAATGACGTTTAATTCTCCAAAATTAGTGCAAAATGACTATCACTTTGGGTCAAAAATCTTTTTCTAGAATGACAAATAAATTGGGTGGTAGGAGGGAATAATTCTCTACAATTTTATAAACTGTCATGTCAGCAAAACTTGCCAGAAAATATAAAAATTATTGTAATTGAAAAAAAAAACATGAGGTGTGATTTAACTTGTAATTAACCTAGAAATAAAACGTTACTTACCCTCTTTTGCATGTACTCAATTTCAGCAAATAGCAGCTCATTCTGTGATATGCATAGAGGGTCATATGTCAATAAGCAAAATCATCAAACTAATTAAATATACAATTTGAAAAAAAAAAATTGATTTAATTTGCAAATTAATTATTCACCTTCTTTGATCTGATTTTGGCAAACCCTTTCTCAACCCTGCTCTCCAGATTCCTGAGCTCCCTCAGATTCAGAGCCCCTAAACATTCACCAAGCATGTTCCTATTTCCAAATTAATTCGAATAATTAATTTCATTAAACAATAATTAAAAGCAAGATCATATAGAAAAAAAAAATTGAAAAAATTACCTGTTATGATTCTGCAAATTACTGATTTGTGCACGAAGTTTTGAAGATTCTTGCTGGTAATACTTCAATAAGAATTGTTGAACAGAGTGAGAATTTTGTTGTTTTTAAGCGTTGATTTAACATTACAGTAACATGCAATAAATGCTGAATTTTAACAAGTGTACATTGCCTAAAAGTTTAATACTCATGTTATGAAATAGCAAAGTAAAACATTACGTGATACAAATATGACATGATAAAAAAATCCTCGAAAATATGAAGATATTGTTGAAGAAAATCACATGAAGTTGAAAAAGTAAAAAGAAAGAGCATAATGTGTACCAGAGTATTGGCTTCAGAAATAGAGCCATTATTTGAGGAATCTGAGGATGCTTTCTTGTACCTCTCAATAGTTGCTTTAACACTGTATTAACAATCAAAGAAGAAGATGTATTAACCAAGAGTGCAGAAGTCGGAAATCAGTAGTCGAACGGATTTGGACCGCCTAGTGCCTAGACCACCTAGGCGGATACTAGTCAGGGACTAGTCAGTTTGGTTTTTTTTTTTTTCATTTAAATGAGTTTTATTTACTACTTATCGATATTCTTATAACAAAAATACACTTCAAAATTAATTAACAAATTCATTATACAACCACATAAATCAAGATAACAATTGAAACACATTTTCTTATATCCATTATCATTTATAGAGTACAAGAAAATTAATTTAACATAAAAAAACTAAACAAATATGTGTTTTGGAATTTTAGTGTAGTGAAACTTATCCATCTTTGTCTTATCATCAATTTATTCTAAGAAAAAAGTCTTTTATTATCAAATAATACTTTAGTGTTGGACACTTAGCTTCCGACTTAGCCGCTTAGCTCCCGACTCTGTTGTTTAGGGGCGCCTAGGCAAAATCGGGTCGGCCGACGACCGCCTAGCCTAGAAGCCGCCTAGGCAAAATCGGGTCGGACGACGACCGCCTAGCCTAGAAGCCGCCTAGGCGGCCTCCTAAATCGACTTTTGCATCACTGATATTAACTATATAGTATTACTTCTTATACATAAATATTGAAATTTGTTAAAATAAAGAAATTTTATTTTGTCCCGCATCGAATTGTATCAAAAGTGAGAGAACTTTCTAATCCTATTTAAGAAGTCTTAATCTGTCTCACATCGAGTTGTGAGAAAAATTGATAGGCTTCTTAATGTTATTTAAGAAGCGTATGAGTTTTTGATACAAGTACATCCGTCGATTTTGGTTTTGGGCTTAATAATTTAGGCCCAGTTGGTTAGGAATTTTTTTACATTTCCATTTAATCTGTATATCGTTGTCGGTTCTTAATAATATATGAGATCCTCTCTTTTGCCCGTAGATGTAGTTAACAAATTGTTAGTGATCCATGTAAAATTTTAATGTTGATTTATTTATCGTTTTTATATCTTTTTTTTCTTAGATCGATTATAACAATACATTCCTAACTATTATCTTCATACACTGCATATACACACACAAATATATATTAGTGTATTCCTTACAATGTTAGATCTTAAATACAATCTTCATTTGCATGCAAGCTACTACTATATAAAATATTTAATCAGCATACAAGATTTTATATACTAACTATATTGAAAGATATAAACTATTTGCAATAGAAGAATCTGACTTAATTCATTCAACTACTTAACTATTCATTACATTTTTTTTCCCTTTTGTGGGTTGTTTTGCTTATCCTATTCATTCTGTTTTGGGTTGTTTGTTTGTTTATTATTCTGTCCAAAAAGTGATTGACAAGTTTATTTAAGTCTGATGTTATCATGTTCACTCAAAGTGTCTATGTGACATTATTCAATGTGAAAAAGAAAAAGGAAATCAAAAAGTGAATAAATTAACTCTTATTTCTGAGTGTTCTGCAACCTTAATATCGTCGAGCCACTGATTGGCTGCCCCTGCCAAGCTGGCAATATCATTGGCTCATATTTCTATGGAACCAACTTTTTTGCAAAACCTCCTATTATATTATGGTTAATGCGCCTTCAATTCTATTTTTCAATCATACACATAGGTATCCACGACTTAATTAATGTAGGATGAATAAATATTTAGTTTACAAAACAGTAGGTCTCATATACATTCATATATACCATTAATTTATAATGTATTTTAAAATTATACAATTTATTATATTAAAATATATAATTTATTTGCACTGAATCGTGTAATTATTTTTTTCAGATTAATAATTGCACAATTCAGTTTAAACAGATTGTATATTTCACTATAACATATTGCATGATTCTAAAATGCACTATGATTGTACAGTGCACCTAGATGCATACAAGACTTAGCCTAAATATTTAGTTGATAAAATCAATTAATAATATTAATCAGTTATGGATTCATAATTTTAAATTTAAAAGCACGAAAAATAATTAATAAATTAATAGGCCTACATTTAAAAATAAATTGGGATACAAACATTTTTTTTTAAAATTATATATTAATGTGAATATTTCAGTTTGGGATACAATGGTACCCTCCAAATGCCCATCTGCATGCGCCAATAATATTAGGGCTCCTTTGCTATTGAAATTGTAATAATAGGTAATACATTAATTATAATGTGATTTTGGTAAGAAAAATATTGGGCAAAAATCAATAGTTTGTTAACCTAATATTAAAATACACGTAATACTTGGCTCATGGTATAATTAAGAACCCACATTCTACCCGATAAATAAGTAGAATTTTAGGAATGATACATTTTTTTTTTATCTAATGTATATTCATTATATTGTACTTGTGGTGATACTTAACTCTTCATTTAATGATTTCTACTATACTTTTATTTTTTGTTTTCTGAAATTTGTACTTTCAATTTTGAAATCTTTAATTTACATTTTTCATATCATTTTCACCTAATATCTGTTTTTTTTTCTTTCAAAAAATGTAAATGAATAAAGTTAAAAAGGAGGCTAATAACACATATTTTTTGCTTTAGACGTCCGAAATAATTTTATATTTAAAATGCCATAAATGTAAATAGACTAAGGTACCCTTAATGTATATTTATCATATTAAAATTTTAAAATATTTTTTACTCAATACACCCAAAATCTAAATCCATGTACATCATCTTCCCCAACTCATTTACACCATTTTTGACATTTGAAAAAAAAAACATAAATCCTAAACGTAAAAAATTCTCACATTTTGAAGACTCATATTAAATAATAGATAAATAGAGTTTTTTAAAGTTTTCTTATGCATTTCGTAAGTTTTATAAAGTTTTTGCGTGTTTAGTGTTAAAAATCGCGACTGAAAATCGCAAAAATAGCAGTCGATCAGTGTGGTTAATATTTTCCAAAATCGGTAAGAGTGATTGACATTTTAAAAAATTGGCAAGATTGGTCGATCTTCCTAAAATTTGGCCAGTGTTATCGATATTTTATAAGAGAGGTAAAATAGACCATTCACAATGTGTGAATTGAGTAAAATATAAAAATTAAGATGAGTGTTTAGAGCAAAAAATCGAGAATGTTTGAAATAATATGCGTAAAAATAAACAAAATAAACGTACACAAAGGTTAAAAACTTTAAAATGTGTTATTAATGTGTGTACCTAGAAAAAAATTACTCCATCAACCCACAAACATACACGTACAGTGTGTGTGACAAAAGCAAAAACAGATGGTGAAAAGTGAAAACTATTTAAAATTCTGATTTCTGAGTACGCTTCAGAACCGTCATCTTACGCATGGAAACAACCAAAAAGAGTTCAGAATTTCAGAACTCTCCCATTGGTGTGCAGTGCCCGTACATATGCCTCACCTACATATACATACACATATGTATGTATAGACGTCGAATATTTTAAAAAATGAAGTTTCCCAAAATGGAAACTCGTGAGATGATAAGTCATTAAAGAGGGCATAATGAGGGAACCAAAACAGGAAAATGAAGAAAAGGAGGGATTTTCATTGGTTCGCCACTCCCTTTCTCTTCTGTTACTTTCCTCTTTTGGTTTTAATAATTTAAATGCTTTTGGAAAGCCGAAAACTGATTTGACACACACAAAATAGGGTTTTTATTTATCACTACGTCCACAAAATTTTAATGTTTTAAAAAAAAAAAGAAAAAAAAGAGATATGTGTTTAATTTTAGTAAAGTAAATAATTGAAAAATAAAAGTTTAATTAAAAAAAAGTTAGAGTGGATCTCATGTACTCACAGTGAATTTTAGAATCGTGCAACTTGTTATACTGAAAAGTGCAACTTGTTTACACTGAATCGTGCAACTATTTTTTTCATATTAATAGTTGCACGATTCAATATAAGTAAGTTACAATTTTTTTTAATATAACAAATTACATGATTTTAAAATGCACTATGAGTGTACGTTACACCTGAATATATACAAGACTTGGCCAAAAAAATTAATGACGTGCTAAAGATATAAATTAAAGTGTAAGGACATTTTAATTTTATTCTTTTAATAAAATGAGAGAACAAATACGCGTGTTTTACAACAAAAATAATTAATATATGTAACTTTACCTAGTAATTTTTTTTATAAATACCTTAGAATAAAAATCTTAATAGAAATTTGATGAGTTTCGCCTGTTTCTTCTTTCATTTTAAATAATCTATTATCGTATTTTTCTCTTTATAAATTTTACATAGAAAATGTTGAAACTCCATTTTAATGTATATGCAACCGAAATCTTAAAAAATTAAATAACAAACTCTCCAAAAAATTTATAATCATATTATATCTTCAAGACTGCATAATAATTAATAACTTCATATATTCATGAAATCACTTCATATCAAAAGACTCAAAAAAAAAAAAAATGAAGCAACAAAATTGTGTATGATGTGACCAAATATTCTCTTAATTGAGCCTAATCTATAAGGTTAGGTCTTGTATGCTCCCAGGTGCACCGTACACTCATAATACATTTTAAAAGCATGCACTTGTTATGCTGAAAATACAACTTATTTACACAGAAAAGTGCAACTTTTAATATGAGAACATAGTTGCATGCTTCTGTTTAGAATAGTTGTACGTTTCTGTTTTGTATAGTTGCATGCTTCTAAAATACACTATGAGTGCACGGTGCACACAGGTGTACATGAGACCCATTCAATCTCTAAACCTGCTGAATTCCAATTGAAGAGAAGTTGAATAAATAAAGAGAAATTGATAAAAAAAAAAAAAAAAATCCCAATTCTTTACCAAGAAAATTAAATAATAAATAAACAGGTTACAGAAAAAAATAATTACTAGGTTTGAATTTGCTAAATAAGAGAAACACCCATCATATTTTGAGTAACATGTTCAGATCTACGTTTTATTTTTGGGTTTTTTGTTGGGAAAAAAAATCTTAGTTCTTTTCAACATTTGAGAAAGATAAACAAACATAGTACAAGATCCCTAATTAGGGTTTACCACCATAAATTGAAAAAATTAACCTAATTTAGTTAATCCCATCATGATTTTAAACAAAATAAAACCCTAATTAAATTTTAAGGTAGTGTCAAAAGGATGGATGAAGAACAACAAATCAGATATTGACAGGTTGTGTCCCACAGTAGACAGAGAAAGAGAGAGAGAGAAAGAACAGCAAAATTCAACAAGATATGAGCTGATTGATGTAAAACTTTCTCCAAAATTAACCTCCATTTTGCTTCTGTTTTATGTATTCAACAAGAAATCTCTCTCTGCATTTACAAAATCATGAGAGAGGAGAGAGAGAGGGAGAGAGAGAGAGGAAGGAGGTTTCAAAGATTGTGAAATTGAGCTTCATAAAAAGAAAAACCCCAATTTGTTGCTTACAACAAACACTATACTGGTGCAGTTTTGGTATCCCACACAATAGATCTTCCCATTTACCAAAACAATGGACTGAATAGGGATTATAAAAAGAGAAACCCCATAAAGCACAGTGAATGATAAATCAAAATTAGAAACACAATAAATCTATGTCAAGCAAAAATCCCACACCGTAAAAAGCCCTAAGAAATATTTCCCAATATTCCAACACACCCTCTGAATCAGACAACAATCTCCCAAAATCATACTTCCCCCTTTTATACGCCCCTAAAAACAACTTCAAAACACAAAAACCCCTAACAAATTCAAATCAAAATTAACCATAAATGCAATTTTCGCCCAAAAAATTTCCAGATCTGCAAAAAAATCTAACCGCGAATCACAAAGTACCTGTTGTTCGCGTACTCGTAGAGACGGCCGCGCGTGGAGAACACGATCAGCGCCACCTCAGCGTCGCAAAGCACCGATAATTCGTACGCTTTTTTCAGCAATCCATTCCGGCGTTTGCAGAAAGTGACTTGACGATTCGTGGTGTTTTCGATCCGTTTGATCTCGATCTTACCCCTGCCGATTTTCCTCTCGGATGAAATTTCCCTCGATTGATCGATTTGTAGAGACATTTTTTTCCAGCTGAAGAAAGATTAATGAAATTAGGGCTTTTGAAATTCGGGAGAAAATGCAGAAAATGAAAGGATTCTGCTCTACTTACAGTTGATGTGTATTTAAAGACAATGACTTGACTTATATGGTATTTATATATGCGTACAGAATCAAATTTATTTTGTTGGCATCATTGTGTATTATACTTGATAATAATGCTGGAAATAATATAATGATTATTATTTTATTAGGGCTAATTGAGAGGAACTTCTCCGGGTTTGGTTTGAAATTGTTGCGTGAAATTCTTTCCAAATTTGAAAATTGCACGAAACTTTCTATTGGTTTATTAAATCAAATAAATTCTCCATTTTTGTAAGAGTGAGTTAATAATTTTATGTATTATCTCTATTTCTCATATTTTGTTTTTCTAAATATTAAAATTTTGGAACTATAGTTGTTGCAAGTCGTTTTTTAATGAGAATACTATGTGGTTAATTTTAAAACAACTCACAAACAAAATAAGTATGTGTACAATATTACAGTAAATAACAAGAAAAATTATTGACTACCAGGGGGCATTCCGGGGATGTTAAATCGAGGTAAAAACATCGATTCCAACAATGATTTGGAGAATATGTGTGAGTACTTGGATCACTTTTTGCTCTTTTTATTCATCATAGGGGGCCTTTGGTTTGGCAAGCATAATTTTGAGTTATATCTAGAACTCATGTGTACGTTTTCGTAAGTGGTTGACCTTTGGATTGCCTCGTCTTAAAGCATTGTTCCTTGTGTCCGGATGGGACTAGTGACTTGGTTTTTTATGTCATAACCTCTTTTTTTTTAATTTTCAAAAATCCTTAACGAACCTAAATGAAAAACCAATTTGCATGCTTTATTCGGCCTTTTTCTTTCTCTTCATTCTCTCTTCTTTCTTTCTTCAAATTCCATCGGGGCGTGGTTATTTTAAAATTTCGTGCGTGTACAAATAAATCGAGGCATTATTCCAACAATACGAAAAAGTATTTCTTTGGTTATATCTAGGTAATTCATAACTTCTTACCCTGTTAGGTGTGTGACTAGTGTGCCAATCGAAACCTCTCTCTCTTTTTTTTTTGAATTTTCAAAAATCTGGAATTAAAAAACCAATTCGGCCCTTTTTCTTTCTCTTCATTCTCTCTTTTGAGTTCTATCGCTTCTAAAATAGAGCTTATTTCAAAACATCATAGTTCCTCTTCCTCATCTTACCGCTTCCGATCAAACCATCATAGTTCCTCTTGGTCATCTTAATGCACCGGAGATGAATGCCTCGGAGTTCAAGTTCAAGATGGAAAATTCGACAACCATTTGCCATTCTTTTCGCCGGATTCGGCGATGCCCTCAATGAATTAGATCGAGATTTAGCCCGCACCGATTTTTTAGAAGATTCGGATGAAGATTCTTTATCCCAACCCCAAATAGGATCTAGGGTTGTAGGTAATCGTGATGTAAATAGGGGTGACGATCATATGAGGGAGGAAATCGAGAATCGAAAAAAAATGTTAATGAGCGAACGAGAGGAATTGATGGCGAACAAAATATGGTGCTCGATATCCCTGTTGGCCTTCCTCATAGTCCAACATATACCGAGTATAGTGCTCGCTATGATTTTGAATGGCCAGAACAACCTCACAGGACAAGGGTTGAAAATGAATATCCAGCGAGCAAAATTGCAAGTGTGATCGAAGTAGATATGCTCGGCCAATTGTATTGGAATTATGAGACTTCAAAGGATGTGTTTTTAGGCGCTGGTCGATGAGCGAAAGGAACCCGACCTCGCGAAGGTTGTGTTCTTTGTGAATTTAGATACAATGGAAGCGGGTCTTTGATTCCCACTTCATCCAGTTATTACTCGCTTGCTCGTAGAATGGAATATCACCATTACACAGCTAATGCCGAATGGGTGGCATATGATTATGAGTTTCCTAATTCTGTTCGGCAAAATGAAACTTGTGTACTATCCAACAGCAGCAGAACTTACTCGATTAGTTCATTTGTCTCGACCCAAAGGCGAACACGGATGGTTGTTCATGCAAGTGAATGCAAAATGTAAGGTCATCGAGGATGTGCCTAATAAGATCACAGATTGGAAAGAAAAATTTTGGTTCGTCGGGGGTGATTGGAAAAGTCCTGCTTCAGGATGTGAACCAAATGTCCGTTTAGACATCCCCACTGATTTTGGAATCTGTCGAAGTAAGTATTTTTGTTGTTTTACTCTCCTCAGTGAACTGATTTTAATTTATTTCCTCAAATCTCAAGAATTCAAGCAACCATAGACAAAGAGACAAAAGATGGTTATTTCAGTAGTATCTGGCAAATCGACCTTGAGCCATATTCAGAACGCTCGGTGAAAACGTTGAACACTGCTGACCAAAGGAAGAAAGGAGGACTGTACGTGCCCCCTCACCATTTAGTTGCCCTCAATCCAACCGGTAAGGATTGTCTTTTATATTTGCGATTGTGTTGTGCCTTTTGTACCCAGTTTTTTCCTTTTTTAATAAATTCTTCTGTCTACAGCTTTCCATGTTGTAACTATTGCCGTAAGCACAACCAAACATACCGAAATGGCTCGAACCAAGAGACCCCAAGAGCTAGCTCGGATCCAGGCCGAGAGAGCTTCTCAACGAGAAAACCGAGGGGAGGCGAGCAGACTGAGAAAGGCAAGCCGACCTGCCGCGCCCGGACCGAGCGAGTCAAGTCGGCAGAAAAGGACTACTCGTCCTATCGAGCAGGGATCGAGCAACCAGGCTCCCTCACCAAAAAAGATCCAAAGGGCTACCTGACGATCAAAATCTGATTGCTCCATCGAGCACCGATGTTAATGAGGCGACCCCTACTACTGAAATGACCAGAATAAATGCCTCTGTGGTCGGTCCGATCACACATATTGCCGAAATGGAGGTCGGTACATCTACTCCACCTCCTGCAGGACCCCGAACCTCGACTCCTTTAAGTTCCTAGCTCCGTTCTCCCGAGGACAAGTCGTTCATGGGATGGGACCCTGCTCGGGTGAACAGATACGTTTGCTCGCCTGTTGGAGTGTCTCTTTGCTCCATCTAATTTGGTCGCATAATCATATCTATTTGTTTTTATAACATGCAGGTTGAACAGATTGTTGCCTCTGATGCCAGAGTTGAAAAACTATTATTGCTCCCCTACTGTCCGCAACATTCCTGGCCTTCCCGAGCATGTCCAGAAAGCGTGTGAGACTCTCATTCGAGCATGGACTACTGAGCTCGAAGAGGCCACCAAGGGTCCAACGACTTTGGAAACCATGCGGCTTGGCCTAGTGCACCATGGCCAATCTTTGGTTCTTCTTGAAAAAGCTTACACCGAGTCCGCCCAACTTCAGGCCAAATATGTGACTCTTATCACGAGTTTCCAAGAGAAGGTGAACGAGCTGACCAGAGCCCAAGATGAACTGAAGTTGGTTCAAGAATAAGTATCCTCAGCCCAAGCAGAGGCTCGTAAAGCTCAAGAAGATGCTCGCCTAGCTAGGGAAGATGCTCGCCAGGCCAGAGAAGAGCTACACCTTGCTCGGGAGGAGCTGCACTGTAATCAGAAAGAGGTGGCTGACATTAGGAAAGTTCAGGACGAGCTGAACGTTGAGCTCCAAAAACTTAAAACAGGTATCGAGGCCATAGAGTGCGAGAAAACTCTGCTCGCCCAACAACTCCTCACCGCTGAAGAGACCAACACTCGTCTGGGTCTTGAAAATTCAAAACTGCACACTGAAGAGTATGTTCATTCCATGTCCAATTTCTCCTATATATGCACCTTTGCAAATGCCATCCGTTCTGCTAGACAAACACTTACTGCTGACCAGATTACCCCGCTCATAGCCCATCTCGAGAAGTACCTGCTCGACAACCCCCCGGATCGCAACCTTCCAATATCTGATTTGAGTGATCTGTGTGATTTCTCCAATCTTCCTGATGGGATCGAAATTGATGACCCAATACTGGATGAAGAAGATGGTCCGGATGATGATGTTGAAGGATCCCCCGCTCAACCTCGTCAAGCCGAGCATGGAGTTGATCAGGTGCAGGACGAGCAAGATGGTCCGTCTGATGCCGAACAGCGTGCACCTGTCGAGGAGCCTACTGTTCAAAATGATACCGAGGGAGATGCTCTTGAAGGAACCGAGCAGACGATGCAAGGGGTGCTCGATTAATCACTTCCTCCGACCCCAAACAATGAATTTTTCCCTTGATTTTTACATGTATAATTTTTACTTCTGCTTTTGAACAATTTGTTGTGTTTCCATTGTGCTTGCCTGTTGAATAGTTCCCTTTGATTCGATTGTGGATGGCTGATTTTGCTGATGAATGGATGATATTTGTTTTGTTTCCTTTTTTATGTCATTTGTCTTCTGAAGTTCGAACATGATATGTGCCTATGTTTCAACCTGACTTCTTTGGTTTTTCAATCGTCTTATTTAGTTGCGATTGGATTGGTAAATCTTATTTTTTTTGCAACCAGATGGGTTAACTTATGTGCAACCCCCCATTTTTCTTTCGTGATCGTCTTATGTTTGCCGCGATCACTATTCTGCTCGGGTCGTCTTATTTAGTTGCGACCCCGTACCCATCACTCGCTTTGTTGCGGGTATCTGTAAGTACGAATTGTTTTGTCAGGTGAACATAAACTTCTGCTCGTTCATCTTTGTTCGGGTCGTCCGACTTAGGTGCGACCATTGATAGGATTTAACTAGAAAAACTTAACAAACAAAAATTCTTTGCAGCACGTTGCTATTCTATTACAACTTTTACATTTGGAGAAGACTGTTTCTATTACACATAGTTATAGACATCAGACTATCGTTTTGCTAGATTCAAAACCTCGTCTTGAAATAGACACGAGCTGACCTCATCTCGTCCGCGAAATTGATGTTGACAGTATGATGCGGATTAGCCTACCTACTCTTCTTCAAGTAATATGCTCGGCAAAGGCGAAGATCGGGGCGCCCTCCAGGCAAATTTGTGATTATCACGGGCTGCCAGCGGAACTTGAGCATATGGCGAGCAAACACGCTTCGCCTATACCGTGCTTGGCGGATGCCCTTGCTCGCACCATTTTATCCCCTTCTGTGGATGCCTGAGCATTAGCGTCTGCGTGTCGTTTCGTGCGTATGCCACGACATCCCACCCCCACGGAGGAGATTTTTGGGATGCGTAGGGGACTAGTGATTTACTACTGCATAAGCAGTGGATAAGGTGGAGTGGCAACCATGACTCTGCCGAGCATCTTGAGTCCGTAACGAGCACCAACATGTGCTCGGAGTGATAATACCCTGTTTAGAAGAAAATACTTCTCCCGATTTGGATTGGCTTTCCCAAATCGAAGGGAAAGTATTTTCTTTCCGGATCTGATCTTGGGTATAAAGTTCATACTAGAGCAAGCTCGGGATACATTATTTGAGTCAGCAAAATGATTGCTGAATTGAGTGTCAAAAATTTCGTCTGGAGGCATACCAAACCAACTATCTCCCGATAACTGAATTTTCTTCTAATATGTTTGCAGTATTTTTTTCCTTTATCTATCTTTTTCTTCCCCCTTCTTCAGCTATCAATATGTTTATTTATACTACTATCCCAAACAAGTGCTGACATATCTAGTTGGTGTTGACCTTCTTGCTTTAAATCCTCATTTTGACATCCTTGTCCAGTTTATTCTTTGACGCGATTCTTTTATTCAAGGATTGATCTTGTTTTCTTCTTTTGGTTGCCACAACTTCTCATCTTATTTTGACACGTATCTTTTATCTTTTAATAATGCTGACCAAAACTCCTTCTAAAAGATTCAAAATTTATGTCGACAATTGTGTGTTAATCGCCGTGTTTGTCTGCTTTCGTCTTATTTGAATGGTTGATTATGCTCGGTTTTTTTTAACCCACTAGCTAGCGCTTTGACCTCTGATTATCAGTTGTGCTCGCCGTTACTGATAATACTTTTTCAGATTTGACGCATTCCACGAATAGGACAACAGAACTCCATTCAAGTGTTCCAAATCATATGCCGGATTTAACAAACGTTCGTTTACTCTGAATGGACCTTCCCATACTCGGCCGAACACACCACTTGGTACCCCGTTGCTCGTCTTAGAACCATTTCGCCACGTTGAACTTGCGTGTTGGACTTTGGAGTTGTAGAACTTTTTCCGATCTTTTTTTTTATACATAGCGTTCTGAAATCGGTCTCCATCCTTCTCTCTTCCAACAGATTCAGTACTTAGGCGCAGCACGGTCGTTAATGTGGTCTCCAAAAATCATTGTCCGATGGCTCGGAATCTTTATGTCGATATAACAACTTTTCGTACCAAATGCCGAGGCAAACGGGGTTTCCATGATTGATGTTCGAAAGTAGTATGATATGCCCATAATATTTCTGGTAACTCTTCAGCCCATACCCCCCTTGGAATTATCATGTTTAGCCTTGAGGGTATGCTTGATAATTTTATTGACAGCTTCAACTTGTCGGTTTTTGGGGGTAATCTGAGTAGAGTAATGCTTTTTTATGCCCCAACAAGCACAATTCTGTCGGAATTCACTTCCATCTAACTGTTTGTCCTTATCTGTTACCAATGACTGGGGAAGCCCAAAACGACAAATGATATTTTTTCAAACAAAATTCCACATTCTTTGTTCGGTGGCTTTAACAATGGTTTGAGCTTCTCCCATTTAGTGTAGTAATCAATGGCAACCACGGCATATTTTACTCCCGATGTGCCAGTAGAAAACGGGTCAATCAAATTGATTCCCCATTTAGCAAATGGCCACGGGCTGTAAATAGACACTAGTTCTTCGGGTGGGTTATGGATAAGTGGAGCGTACACCTGACACTTATGGCATCTTGTGCACGCATCTGTGGCGAATCTTTCTTGAGAGTAGGCCAATAGTAACCTTGTCTGACAATTTTATATGCCAGGACAAGTCCACCTGTATGGTTTCCACACACCCCATCATGAATCTGTTCCAGAATCACATGACCTTCTTCAGGAGTAATACATTTCAATAATGGAAGAGAGAAACTTCTTTTGTACAAATGCCCCTCTAGGATAGTATATCGAGCAACTTGTAATCTGAGGCGAGTAGTTTGTGCTTTATTTTCAGGGAGAAACCCTTTTTGTAAGTAACTTAAAATTGGAGTCATCCAGGTTTCTTGTTCGCCTGTCACATGGGCGACCACAACTCTGGGAATTGATGGCGAACAAGTCGTGACGACCACAATGTCCGTCATGTTCGTCACTTCTTCTGCTATTGCCAATCGTGCCAAGGCATCAACAAATGAATTATCCAATCGTGGTAATTGTTCTATGTAAACTTGTTCGAATTGCTCAAGCAACTCCTTTGCTAGTTGTTGATATTGTGCCATCTATTCGCCTCGGGCTTCGTACTCGCCTAATACTTGGTATACTATTATTTGGGAATCACTATAAATCATCAGCCTCTGAATTCCCATTGTCATAGCCATGTGTAATCCAGCAATCAAAGCTTCGTACTCGGCTTCATTATTTGTGGCTAGGAAATCAAAACGGATGGCTGTCGTGAAAGTTTGTCGAGTTGGGCTGAAGAGAACCACGCCCTCTCCGGCTCTTGAACTTGATGATGAACCGTCTACATACATGTGTCATGGTTGGTCAACACTTCTTTCGGGTATTTGAGAATATGTCAATTCAACCATGAAATCAGCCATAGCCTGGCTCTTCATTGTTGTTTGTGGGGCGAATGTAATGCCAAATTGGCCTAACTCCACCGCCCACTTGAGTACCCTGCCCGCAGTGTCTGGTTGGTGGAGAACTTGTCGTAATGGGAATGTGGTTAGCACCTCGATTGAGTGATCAAAAAAATATGATCGCAGTTTTTTGGACTTTCATGCTTGAGAGCATACACGAGTTTTTCCAATGGAGGGTACCGGAGCTCGGCTTCTTTGAGTATCTGACTTACATAATAAATAGGCAAATGTGTTGCCCCCTCTGCTCGAATGAGCACAACGCTAATTGCATGCTCTGACGCGACAAGATACAAATAAAGACAAATAAAGTTGTTCACCTGGAACATGCTTAGATAATGTTTGAGTATCCACAAAGTATTGCTTTAATGACTCAAATGCATTTTGGCAATGCTCTGTCCACTGAAATCTCCCTTTCTTTAATGCTTCAAAGAAAGGTTTGCATTTATCTCCAGTTCGTGATATAAATCGGTTTACATAAGTCAAACGTCCAGTTAATTTTTGAACTTCTTTCACACTTCTGGGGGCCTGCATGTCGAGCATAGCTTGAATCTTTGATGGGTTCGCTTCAATCCCCCGTTGACTGACCATATGTCCTAGGAATTTTCTCGAATGAACTCCAAAACTGCATTTCTTCGGATTTAGCTTCATGTTATACTCCCTGAGAATATCAAACATATCTGTGCAGTGGGTAATGTGGTCTTCCTTATGCTCGCTTTTTTACCACAATATCATCAATGTACACCTCAACTGTTCGACCTATGTGTTCGTCGAACATCTTGTTCACCAAACGTTGATACGTTGCTCCAGCATTCTTTAATCTGAACGGCATGTGTTGCCAACAATACATGTTCTTTTTGCTGCAGAAAGCCATATTCTTTTGATCGTCTGGATGCATGGGTATTTGGTGATACCCAGCAAATGCATCCATGAAGGTCATGAGCTCATGTATCTCTTTGTGTTATCGACAAATAATCGATATGTGGCATCGGAAATTGTCTTTCGGGCATGCTTTGTTTAAGTCGGTGAAATCTATGAATAACCTCCAAGCTCGTTAGATTTGCGGAGAGAGCTGGGGTTAGCAAGCCATCTTGGGCACTTTCTTCTAAAATCAATTTATTATCGAGCAATTTCTTAATTTCAATATCCATAGTTGCATACTTCTCGGATTTGAATTTTCTCCGCACGGATTATTGGAATTTGTGTTGGGTCAAGGTTAAGAGAGTGACATGCATGTTTAGGATCAATGCCGACCATGTCCTCATGTGACCAAGCGAACACATCCAAATTTGCTCGAAGATACGCAATCATTTCTGTTCGGAACGGTTCCGGTAATTCTAAACCAATGAACACTTCTAATTCTGGTCTGATCGGGTCGATCTGATTAGGTCGATATTGACAGACTCCAATTGTTCAACAGGCGTTGCTCGCCTCTTTTTTTACTTCCATCGAGGATCTTCGATCGACCCCCGGTGCTCGTCATCTACCTCCATAGGATCAAAACCTATACGAGGTTCTAAGTCCGGTAGCTCGTTTGGTGGATCAATGTTCATTAGATCCGGAACATGAGTAATCATTCCGGGTTCTGTGTTCGCCCGTGGAGATGTGCTCGACAGAGGAGGTATAAGCGTCCTCGGTAACATGTTCGCCTGTTGGCTTGATTCTCCGGTCTCCCATGTTTGCTCCATCATGTTAACGATATTTTACTTTTCTGGCACGCATGACAGCAAACAATCTCGAGCTTTTTTCTGGTCGCCTTTTACGCTACCCGTCCCTTCTTGGGTTGGAAATTTAACACAATAGTAATAAGTCGAACATGCATCTTTGAATTCATGAATAAACGGGTGACCTAAAAGTTGACTTTATAAGTAGACTCTTTAATCATCATTCGTATTACAAAGTTAAGATTCGAAAACCATTATGATTATTGATCTAACTCGACTCCTATATAATCATTCTATATGGTCGGGTTATAGATTCCCCAAAACCTATTATGGTGTGATCACAGTACTCGATATAACTACTTAGATCACCCATTTGTATCTACAAGGAGTCGATATACTTTCAACCCGAGGAGTCGGGCACTTATCGTTAGTGAATCATTGTGAGGGGTGATGATACCATCAAGGTCGTCTTCTAAAAACAAAATTTGGTGAGAGAGTGGTGTGCTCGCTGAGGTGCTCGCCACGTTCACCTGATGTATGCTTTGCATGGCACGCATTTCCATCTTCTTCCTCCTGTTTGATAACGTCGGTGCCTGATAGCATCCACCCACTGGCCCATAGTCTGGGCGAATCATGTTGATTTCTTGACTCTCTCGACCTCTGCTCATGGTAGGAGCTCCTTTCTTGGGTAATTCCAACTTCTTGAGGGATTCCTTAGGATCAAAATCAGATACTTCTTCTGCCTTACTCTTACCCCTACGATCACCCGATTTTTCAGTTCGGGAGTCTCTGTTCTCCGGATTTTTGAGGAACTGAGTAAGACGATTCTCTTCATATAACTTCCAAAGTTGACGAAGTAAATCGCGACATTCATCGGTATTATGTCCGATGTACCCATGATAATTACAAAACTTGGAAGCATTAAGCCAATTTTTATCTCTTACGATTCTTCGTGGCTTATCCAACATGTCCCGATCCTTAATTTGATTAAATATTGTCTCTGCTGAAACACCTAGAAGACTTCGTAGTGCATGCGCTTCTGCTCCTTCTTCAAAAGGTTTAAAAGATCCTCGCAGCGGGCAAAGTCGAAAACCGCCTGTGTGCCCGGTCACCCAAGGTCATGGGAAAAGACCGGCACTGAGTTGCTTCAGTGGCACCCATTGCGATCATATAATCTGAATATTTACTAAGGTGAACATAAGGATCCGACTCCGCATCGAACACTGGTATGGGTGGCCGATTCTTTGCCACCTTTTCTTGTATTTCTGCTGACATGATAGCTGGGGCGAGCGGCGAGCATGGGATTGCGCTCGCTCGAGGGATCCCTTTAGTAGCTGGAAGATCGGCCTGCAAACTCTCTATTGCCTTTTGCATCTCCGTCAGCTTTGCGGAGCTGACTGACCCGGAACGAGGCTGGATTCCATCTTGAGGACCTGGTCGGTCATGCTCAGGATGGGACAGTCCCCCTTTCCGTATTGATTCCCGATTACCCATTCGATGATGAATAGACAATCTAGTTCCGATTGACTTTTTAGGATCACGAGGCCGTTCATGATGTGGACGATCATGATGTTCCACTTGGGAATCTTGAGGTCGTTTATGTAGTGGACGATCATAATGTTCCACTTGGGAATCTTGAGGTCGTTTATGCAGTGGAAAATCATAATGTTCCACTTGGGGATCTTGAGGTCGTTTGTGCAGTGGACGATCATAATGTTCCACTTGGGTCACTGTGTTTGCATGATATTTCTTTCCAGGATCTCGACGTCTATGCTCGCCAATACATTCTTTTGCTAATACTCTCAAAAGTCCAAACGCTGATTGCCTGGAAGCTTGGGGTTGTTCTCCATCCGACTGACTTCCTGCCTCTTTTTCAACCTGCGTTTGTGCAGCTTTCTTTTTGACTTGATCTCTATCAAAAGTTTTCGATCGCCGATCATCATCATTTGGAGCTTTTAACTTGGCCAACTCTTTATCAGTTCTTTCTTTCTACGCTTTTAGCAAAAAAGTAATGGCTTTTGTTGTTGCTGTTGGATCACTGGCAATTTCTTCCAGCCTGATGGTTTCCACCGTCTCATTTTCTTGAGGTTGTGCTTGAATTTCTTTAAAATTGTGAAATCGGTTGTGTCCCAATTTTTCCGTTTGAGTATTCCTAGATTGAGGCATTATATTTCTTTTTTCTGTCTCGGCTATCTACCCTCCTTCTAGCGCCAATTGTTGAAAGTCATTTTTTAATGAGAATACTATGTGACTAATTTTAAAACAACTCACAAACAAAATAATTACGTGTACAATATTACAGTAAATAACAAGAAATTGTTGACCCAGTTCATCAATAAATGACTACTCTGGGGGCATTCCAAGCCAGGGATGTTATATTGCGAGGTTCAAGTATACAATACACAATACTACTCGTGGTGAAAACTTCCTTCTATGAAAGATGGTGATTTGGATAATATGTGTGAGTACTTGAAAATTTTTCTGAACCCTCTTTTTGCTCTTTTTTATTCTACTTATAGTACTTTGACAAGCATGTGCTGGTTTGGCAAGCATGAGCTGAAGATTTTGTGTTTTACGAGAACTCATGTGATGCTGCCACGTGAATTTACCTTTGGATTTACCTGCTTATAAAGCATTCTCCTTGTTGTCGTCCAGATGGTTCAGTTAGTGACTTGGTTTTTATGTCATATGCCTTTGTATCAACTTTTGCCCGACCGATTTCTCTGCCGCCCTTTGACCATGTCGTTGGTATAGGAACATTGTCATATGAGCATAGAAGAATGAATATAATGCTCGCCAGACTTGGCGAAAGCACGCTTTGTACTGTTGGCGGTATGAGCATACTTGTATGGTTGGCAGGGCGATCATACTTGTATGGTTGGCAGGGCGAGCACACTTGTATGGTTGACAATCATTATCAAGGCGAACACCTCTCCATTAGACGTGGTTATTTTAATAATTTATCGATACACGTGTCCCTCTGAAATGTATAAATAAATCGAGGTAAAAACATCGATTCCAACAATAGTATTAAGAACATAAACGAGAAATATAGAAAATAGATAAAATCATTAACATTTTTTTTAAGAATGGATAATTTGCTTGATTTATTAATAAACCACTGAGAAATTTCATGCAATTTCCAAATCACAAGATGATTTTGCACAATATCTACGAGGAAGTTTCGTGCAATTAATTTTATACTTCGCATGTTTTTTTAAATTAAGCAGCTAGCTGAAAAATGTGTATGTATTGATTGGAGTTGATTATGATTACGTTGGTTAAGTCTTGTATTCATTCCGGTGCACCGTGCACCCATAATGTATTTTAGAATCATGCAACTTGTTGTACTGAAACATGCAACTTGTTGTACTGAAACATGCAACTTGTTTACACTGAATGTGCAACTATTAATATAGAAAAATAGTTGCAAGGTTCAGTGTAAACAAGTTGCATGTTTCAGTAATATAAGTTACACTGCTCTAAAATGCACTATTAATGCACGGTGCACCTGGATACACAAGATACCCACTCGAATATAATTTATTGATATGATGCGTCACGCAAAATGAAATTGGAAACAACGAATATAAGAGTTGTGCAATTGTCATCTTATACTAAATTAGAAACTAAGAAAGGGACTAGTATTAACAAATTGTTTAGTTATGAGACTTCACCTATAATATACTTGTATATGATGTGAGATATAACATTTGGTAAGAATTTTTCTTATTACATACACTACAAAAAAGACTGGGTTTAACGACGATTTTAGCGATGGAAAAAACCGTCGCTAACGACATTAGCGACGATTTTGGCGACGAAAAAAAATCCGACGTTGAATTGAGGGTCGCTAACCGTAGCGCTAAAACCATCGCTAAAGCGTGAATTTACGAAAAAAAAAGGCTCACGGTGGTTCGAACCTGAGCCCAGGGGGCGTTCGGGTGGGCACCGAACCACCCGAACCATGGACCATGTCGAACCCAACCACCAAACATATCATATATAAGCCACCAAACCTCTCAATTAAATGAGGCAAATTTTCGCTCACAAGGGGGACCGAACACGGGACCTATGGGTGCCTGAGCGGGGATCAAACCGCTCGGGCACTTGTTTTCTTGCTATATGTCCTAAAAATCGTTTTTTTTTTCAATTTTTTTTAAATCATTTATTTCAATTATCTAATTTAATGATTTAACCACATTTTAATATAATAATTTTTATTTTTTATTTATTTACAAATTTAAATTAAATTGTATTATATTAAAATATATTTATTTATTTATTTTTAATTCGTTTTTTTTACACTTTTTTTTAATTTTTTTTATTTCATTTATTTAATTTAACTATCTAATAATCTTTAAAATACTAATTATATATATTTTTTATATTATAAATTATAAATAAATGATTATATTCTTTTAAAATTGTATATGTCCTAAAAATTCATTTTTTTAAACAAATACTACTATCTATTTAAAAAAGTACTACTTTCTATTTAAACAAGTAATACTTTCTATTTAAATAAGTACTACTTTTCATTTAAATAAGCAATAATTTCTGTTTAAACAAGTAATACTTTTAATTTAAATAAATAATGTTTTTCATTTAACCAAGTACTACTTTTCTATTTAAACAAGTACTACTTTTCTATTTAAACAAGTAATATTTTTCTATTTAAACAAGTACTACTTTTCATTTAAACAAGTACTACTTTTCTATTTAAACAACTACTACTTTTCATTTAAACAAGTGATACTTTCTATTTAAACAAGTACTACTTTTCATTTAAACAAGTATTACTTTTCATTTTAACATGTACTACTTCTCATTTAAACAAGTAATACCTTTCATTTAAATATATAATACCTTTAATTTAAACAAGTATTACTTTTCATTTAAACAAGTACTACTTTTCTATTTAAACAAGTACTACTTTTCTATTTAAACAAGTAATACTTTTCATTTAAACAAGTACTACTTTTCTATTTAAAAAAGTATTACTTTCTATTTAAACAAGTAATACTTTTCTATTTAAACAAGTACTACTTTTCTATTTAAACAAGTAATACTTTTAATTTAACAAGTAATACTTTTCATTTAAACAAGTACTACTTTTCTATTTAAACAAGTATTACTTTTCATTTAAACAAGTACTACTTTTCTATTTAAACAAGTAATGCTTTTAATTTAACAAGTAATACTTTCATTTAAACAAGTACTACTTTTCTATTTAAACAAGTAATACTTTTAATTTAACAAGTAATACTTTTCATTTAAACAAGTAATACTTTCTATTATTTAAACAATACTTTTAATTTAACCAAGTACTACTTTTCATTTAACCAAGAACTACTTTTCTATTTAAACAAGTAATACTTTTCTATTTAAACAAGTAATACTTTTCCTTTAAACAAGTACTACTTTTCATTTAACAAGTAATATTTTTCATTTAAACAAGTAATACCTTTCATGTAAACAAGTAATACATTTCATTTAAACAAGTAATACTTTCTATTATTTAAATAAGTAATACTTTTAATTTAAACAAGGAATACTTTTCTATTTAAACAAGTACTACTTTTCTATTTAAACAAGTAATACTTTGCATTTAAACAAGTATTACTTTTCATTTAAACAAGTACTACTTTTCATTTTAATAAGTACTACTTTTCATTTAAACAAGTAATACCTTTCATTTAAATAAATAATACTTTTCATTTAAACAAGTACTACTTTTCATTTAAACAAGTACTACTTTTCTATTTAAACAAGTAATACTTTTCTATTTAAACAAGTGATACTTTTCATTTAAACAAGTACTACTTTTCATTTAAACAAGTACTACTTTTCTATTTAAACAACTACTATATTTCTATTTAAACAAGTAATACTTTTCATTTAACAAGTAATACTTTTCATTTAAACAAGTAATACCTTTCATTTAAACAAGTAATACTTTCTATTATTTAAACAATACTTTTAATTTAAACAAGTAATACTTTTCATTTAACCAAATACTACTTTTCTATTTAAACAAGTACTACTTTTCTATTTAAACAAGTAATGTTTTTCTATTTAAACAAGTACTACTTTTCATTTAAAAGTACTACTTTTATATTTAAACAAGTACTACTTTTCTATTTAAACTTAAGTAATATTTTTCATTTAACAAGTAATACTTTCATTTAAATAAGTACTATTTTTCTATTTAATCAAGTACTACTTTTAGTCAATATATATATTTAAATATATTATGAATTAAATTTTATACCGTAAACTCCTCGAAATAGATTTGACTACGGTCAAGTGGAACTCTTCTCCAAGTGACTATAAATTAAATATACGGTAAGGTGCATTAACAACAATTAAAAAATCTTATATAATCCTGAAACATAAAAAAAAAATACATAATTAATATTTAAAAAAAATTAAATTAAAAAAAAAAACCGTCTCTAAAACCGTCGCTAAATCCGTCGCAAAAACCGTCGCTAATACCGTCACTAAAGGGATTAATCCAAAACGTCGCTAAAACCGTAGCTAAACTGTCGCTATTTGCAACGGTTCTCTAGACCGTCGCTAAAATTGTTGACTTTGACTATTTGACCGTAACCGTCGTAAAACCCGTCGCTATTTGCAAATGTTTTTGTAACCGTCGCTAATTTTCGTCGGTAAAACACGCGTTTTTTGTAGTGATAAATTATGACAAAAGTTTTTATAGAGTCATTTTCAAGTATCACTTTATGCATATGTTCTATTACTGTTATGTATACAAAGTGTCACTACTTAAAAATTAAATATTTTTTAAACGGTGACACTTCATGTGCATAAAATGACACTTAAAAAGGAGAGTTCTCGTGAGATTCGTAGGAGACCTACTCCTGTTTGATTTATTTTAATTTCACCAAGTCCCATATGTGTCTGGTGCATGATTTGATTTAACATGTTCCAGTTATACTAATTGGCATGCATGTTATTGTTATATAAACCTGCATGTTTTATTTCACGTTTTCAATCACGTTCCCCACATTAATAGTTGAACAGATCATTGTAAACAAGTTGTATATTTCGATGCAACAAGTTGCATGATTGTAAAATACACTATGGATTATACAGTGTACCTGGTGCATACAAGACTTCTAGCATGAAAGAAATACTTTAGCAAGGATTCCGAATCCATGTTTCTTTTTTCCTCAGTACTTTTTCTGATATGGTGATTGTTAATTAGTCGGGCAAACAATAACGACAATGATAACTCAATAGCTAGCAACTCTCAAGTAATTAAGCAACAGACAAATCAATTTAAAAATTAAGAACGAAAGATAATGACATATACAGGACTATACACAAGATGAATGAATAATATTATATCTTCTTCTAGCATTAAACTATAAATGTATTTAATTATGTAATATATTAAAATAAAATAAAAATATAGTTAAAAATTAAAAAAAAAAAGGTAAAAATTGATGTGAAATTGAAAACGCTCTTATTTCACTTCACAGTATTCTGAATTTCTGATACCTTAATATCATCGAGCCACTGATTGGCTGCTCTTGCAGAGCTGGCACTCAGCCAAACAAATATCATTGGTCATAATGAACTTAAATGGCACCCTATTTTACAGTGGTTAATACTATTAACTATAATACTATAATACCTTATATCTTTAAGCCCTATACGTACATACTCTATGCTCTTACATATATATAAGCAGTCACACAAATTGATGTGATCACCCAAAAAATGAGAGTGAAGTCACTTGACAAGAAAATGATTTTTTTATCTATATTTAAATTTATTACAAGAACTCTAGTTGCCGTATTTAGGAGGGTGATTGCGTCTGCTTTTACTTTTGGAAGTGGAAAAATATAGGGCAAATAAATTTTACATAAAAAATTCGTAAAATTATTTAAACGGTATAATTATATTATTAAAAGTTACTTTTTTCAGTTTCATAATAATTTGCATATTTTTATATAAAAACGTTTCAAAACAATTTGCACAATCTAAATTTCACCCTCACAATATCAATTTTTTTTCTATATATGCTACACCGTTGGACACATCCCACATGTTTAATGTGTTATACAATACAACATATTAATATATATGGTACAATATGTTAGAGCACTATTGGGCAGTGCCCAACAGTGTAGCTGTTGGGGTTATACGTGAAAGTATGTTTTTACTTTGTATAACCTATATAATAAACACTTATTTACTGAAATAAATTGTTTATCACTGTTGCTTTAAATATGATTGAATGTTATATATATTTATTGCAAACCGTTCGTAGCAAGCGTTACATTGTAGTTAGCGTGGTGATACCAGATCACAGAAGATCACGTTAACATTTCCTTGTATACGAGTGCGTGTTTCACAACTTAGATAGATCCGAACAATCTATTGGTAGAAGTTGATGTGTAAGGCTCAGATTGACTTGTCT
Organism: Stenogyne calaminthoides; assembly: GCA_037126765.1. Classification (NCBI taxonomy): domain Eukaryota; kingdom Viridiplantae; phylum Streptophyta; class Magnoliopsida; order Lamiales; family Lamiaceae; genus Stenogyne; species Stenogyne calaminthoides. The sequence goes on from JBBCBC010000035.1 coordinate 15,042,825, forward strand.
TGACCAAGAGATTACACTAGTGCATTTGATGCGCTGAAGCGGACCTACAGAGAGGATAAACCCATTCGCACTGACTTAAGGGATGAAGAGTTAGACCTCAGTGATTGTTGATTTCTTAATCTCTGTCACTTAATAAGGAATGTGTGTGATTAGTGGTTATTGCTTTGACTTATAAATGGGAAGAGAATCATTGCGACTTCGATACCCTATATCTTGGGCAATAATATTAATTGCACGACAGTTGCTAAATTAATACAGAGAATCGTGTGCTTGCAAAAGTCTTGCTTGATTGGTCCCCTTGGTGGGCCCGAAACCTTTATCATACCAAATCTTGCAAGTGATATTGAATTTCGGTATGGATAATAAAGCTGAGTTGTCCTTACTCCAAGGATAAATATATTAATTAATATAAAGCTTTTCAGTGGCTTAATTAATTAATGGACTAAATAATCTTAAACACGGGAAATAATAATCGGGAGCCATATTACCGTAATATGGGTTAAGATTGGACAGTGCAATATTAATTATATAGTGGTATTAATTAATATTAATGGGCTGAATTATATTATAGCTCAATATTGGAATTCAGAAGTCCATTGGAAGGTCCATCTTAATTCTTCTAAAGGCCCCTCAAGTAGCCCAAATTATAGTCCAATAAATAAAATGTGCTTAAAATAAAATAAATTATTGCTGCAATATTTCCTCTAATTTTCGAAAATAATTAAAGAAAAGAGGGAGAAGAATTTTCTTGAAAAGATTTTATGGAAAGAAGATAATGTATTCTTGGAATACAAGATTGTCCCAAAAATTCAAGAAAACTCCCACTTGACTTCTTTAATAAGAAATTTTCGAAAAATATGTATAAGAAAGGGAAGAAAGATTTTCTTGGAAAGATTTTATGGAAGATTTGTATTCTTGGAATACAAGAATATCTCATAAATTCAAGAAAGATCCAATCTTGAAATTCTTTCTTGTATTTTTCGAAAATAAGGGTCAAATAAGGGTGTGAGATTTTTGTGGAAAAATACACATGAAAAGAAGAATATATTGGATATATTCAAGATTTCTTGGAGATCAAGAAAAGATCTTTCCTAGCCCTAATTGTGGTTGAAATTTTCGAACCCCCTCATCTTATAAATAGGGGATGAATTTTTCATTCCCAATTAGTGTTCCATGTGTTGGAAATATTAGAAATCCACAAAGGTGGTGCAACAATATTTTATTTTCCTTGTTTTATAAATCATTCATCGGAGAACCTTCCACCGGGGTTATTGGACGAGGACTTGGGGATACTTGAGAAGGATTTTTGGTGGGTATCCAGATACCTGATCCTGTCTGTCTCATATCGTCTCTCCAACGGGTACGTTTACGTAAACTCCTAGAAATTCCGCATGCTAGGATATTTTACGTGAAATATTATTTGCATGTTGTTGTTGGTTAATTATTATTTGAATTCACTTAGATAAATTCATGCTAGTAATAATTGTTAATTTAAATTTGTGTTTATGAGGTCATCCCAATAGATCCTGACATATGTTATCCCAATAGTAGCATATATGGAAATAACCCACAATATCCATAATTTGAGTTGGTCTTCCATGAACAAGTTTTATAATATGAAGTTGGACTATTTAACTCATTTCACCAGTTTCAACACACTTTTTTAATCCATTAAATTTGATCTGTATCATATCCTAAATAGGTTCACATGTCCATGAATTAAAAATAACCCCACAATTTTACACAAAATATCATTACTTTTGAGTCCACAAATACATAATTCAATCCACTTAATTACTTTATATATAAAAATTTATAAAATTACTCCTCAAAATCCTACTCGTTACCCTTCAGCTACTTTCCTAATTTGAATGCAGTGGGGGAGTTTAAATATGGGATGAAAATCCATTCAATGTGCAATATTTATTTTATGATAAAAAAATAAAGAGCAAGTGAAAGGTAAAAGACTTGTCTGAGATCATCAGAAAGCATTGGTGGGCAGTAGCCCTAATTAAATGAGTATTTAAAGTAATATCTTTATTCGTTAAAGTGAAGACTAAGTCTTCTTTTCATTAATTACGCTGAAGACAAGTTTTGACCAGACTGAAGTTTTGGGCCTTATTAATTTAATTGGGTGTGATTTTTGGTAGAAAATTGGTAATTAAAAAAATTATGCATATATATATATATATATATATATATATATATATATAATATTTATTATGACGTCACACCGGCTCAATCCGGTCCAACCGATCCCACCCCGGTCCAACCTTTTTTTGGAGTCGTCCGGTTCAACTTTCGGTTCCGGTTTTAAAACATTGTGTGATAACATTTGAATAACCCACAGATTGGATCACATTTACATGCACCTTAAGTAATGATTCAATAATGGGGTTGACTTTTAAATGTTGCTGCAATATTAGAAGAATCAAGAATAATGCACATAAACAGCATCTTCCCAACTGCCTCTTTCTTTCTTTTATTTTTGGGGGTGTAATTTATTATTTAGACAAGTTGGCTGGAAGGAAATTGAATTAAATGAGAATATGGTGATATGCCATGTTATTGCCAACAGCATACATGGTTTGTTGCCCATGTTAGGACCGTCACAATACATAGTTGACAAAATTTATTTTCACTTTCATATTTTTGTGTGGTTTCATTGTCGGTAAAATCACTATCGTTTCTGAATTATAAATAATCATTTTTTGGATAATAACGAATAAAGATATTACTTTAAATACTCATTTAATTTAGTATGTCGGTCACTTTAAAGCATGGGACAAAACAACGAAAAGAGATCAGAATTTTAGAACTCCCCCATTGGTTGGCAGTAGCCCTAATTATGTCCCTCAAGTGACCCTAGAATGCACGGATTCTTCAAAATTGGACAGTATGCAGTATCGGATTCGCCGGGGGTGGGATTCGGGTGGAATTCGCCTGAGATTCGCACCCGATACGTCACGTGGCGAATCCCATTTTTTTATTTTTTTAAAATTTAGATACGCGTATCCCGTACCGAGGATACGCGTATCACATACGTATTGGGGTTTTTTTGTAAAATTTATTAAAATTTGGGGGTTTTTTTGTAAAATTTTAAAACTTATGACTTGTGTAGGTTGATGATATTTGATTTAATTGTTATTTTGTTGCTTATGGGATGAATTTCTTGATATTAGTACATGTGTTTTAAATACTCTTGGTATTATTACATGTGTTATATATAATTGTTGTATTTTTTTTATATTATTATAGGTGATATATATAATTAAATAAAAATAAATTGACATATCCTCGACGTATCGAATCCTAAAATTTTAAAAATCTACGAGTTCCCGCACCTGAATCGTATCGCATCTGCACCCCGCACCCGCACTCGTGCAACACAACCCTCAACTCTTTGACTTGCAATTCACACGCACAAACTGTATATATATATATAGAAAAAATACACCAATTTCTCAAGTTCTAATAATTATACGTTTTTTTTTACAAACGTAATTCAAGCTAAATTCCCTAGTTTTAAAAATAAAAAAATAAAAACTTGTATGAGACGGTTTCATGTGAGACGGGAGTACAATCAAGCACAAATCAACACTTATTCCTTTCACAGTGTTTAAAGAGTCAATATTAATATATTATGTCCCGTCTTATCGTGAGATAATCTCACACGAATTTGACTCAAATAAAAAAAAAATTATAAAACTTATGTTCAACAAGCATGCCAACAATAAAATAACAAATCATTATTTCAAAATTTCTGTAGGAATCATACAAAATATTCATGAAGCACTAAATAAACAAAAGCCAAATTTGGTGGGTACCACCAATGTTTTCATAACCGAACCGGTGATCGAACCGGACAGACCACCGATCAGCGGTTCAACTGGTCGGATCGGTTCAACCGGCGGTTCAACCGTTTTCTATGTTTAGTTAAAAAAACAAAATAAGTATACACCTACAAAAATTTAAATATATATTTTATAACTTTTCATATCATATTTTATAAATTTTGTCCCACCTCATACATTTATCCCACATCGAAAGTGTTGGAGAGAAATGTGAGAGTAATATAAATTTAAAATTTTAAATATTTAATATAAATTAATAATTTAATTTTTTTAAAAAAAAGAGAAAAACCGGTTTTTTCCGGTTGAACCAGGTTTTGACTGGTTCAACCCGGTTCAACCCTAAATCCGGTTATATAGGGGTTTTTTAACCGGTTACCGGCCGGTTCCCGGTTCAACCTGGTTTTGAAATCATTGGGTACCACACCAATAAATGTTCTTTTGTTGACATGGTTTTATTTAAAAATATTTTTTGTTTTGAGCTAATCTGAAAAAATTAATTAAACATCATATTTCAATTTTATGTTTCTATTATTTTCGTAATAGTATGTATAAATAAACAAATTTATCTATGCAGGTATAAATTGTAAATATGAAATTACACACACTTATCGTTATTTATTTTTTAAAATTCCTACAAAAATACTTAAAAATCAATTGAAGATGAAGTGGGTTGGAGATGGGAGAAAATATCGCAAATGGTCCTGTAACTTTGCCCAAATCCACAAATGGTCCTGTAAGTTTTTATTTTATCAATTTTGGTCATTTTGATTTCAATTCTAGTCCTTTTTGTCGGAAAATTGAAAATTTTGGTCGGAAAATAGCCGGAATTATGATGTAACATACAAAATAATGTTGGGTTGTGGAGACTGGATGTTGGGTTGAGGAGACGAGAGACAGACCTAGGGAGGCGCTCGACCAAGACGAGTGGTCGAGCACCTATGCACGATCGAGTGCCATTCTTTCCAGCGCCATCAGGGCGCTCGAGATGCTTGCCTGATCGAGCGGAACCGCTCGACCAAAGCCCCAGGTCGAGCGGGTTCCGCAGCTCTGTTCGCGATATTAGGGCTTCGGCCCAAGTTTCATTTAAATACCTTGACTCTTTGTATTTGCCTCTTTGTACGAAAACAACACACGAAAATAGTGAATCTCCTGGCTTGGTAGTGCCCCCAGAGTAGTCATTCTTGACGAACTGGGTAACCAAATTGTTTGTCTCTAAATTTCTAGTTCTATTATTTTCTCTATAATTGCTTGTTTAATTCCTAACAACTGGTATCAAGAGCATCTGGTTAGAGGGATCTGTGGAGAGAAATTATGATCGCTAAAGGGAAATCGCCTGTTGAGAAGTTTGATGGAACAGATTTTGGATTCTGGAAATTGCAGATTGAGAATTACCTGTACGGTAAAGATCTGTATCAACCGTTGGGTGAACAGTCTGAAGATATGAAGACGACGAGTGGAAGTTGTTGGATAGGAAGGCGATGAGTGTGGTTCGTCTGTCGTTATCCAGGAACGTCACCCTACATACTATGAAGCAAAAACTACAAAGGAGATGCTGGAGATATTGACTGAGATGTATGAAAAATCGTCTGCAGCAAACAAGGTTCATCTGATGCGGAGGTTATCCAACCTGAGGATGGCGGAGGATACTGTGGTAGCCAACCATCTCAACGAGTTAAATATGATCATTGCCCAATTGAGCTCGGTTGAGATTGATTTTGATGATGAAGTTCAAGCCTTAATTTTGTTGTCTTCTTTACCGGAAAGTTGGAGTGGAATGGTAACGACTGTTAGTGCTTCAACGGGTAAAGTGAAACTAAAATTCGACGAGGTTAGGGATTTGGTCATGAGCGAAGAAATTCACAGGAAAGAGTTGGGTGTGGCCACAGGATCTGGTTTGAGTACGGGAAACAGAGGTAGATCTGAATCCAAGGGAAAGCCAAATCGGGGTAGATCGAAGTCAAGGGGCAAAGATAAGCCCAAGAAGGATAAGAGTAAGGATGAGTGCTACAAATGTCATGAGCTTGGTCATTACAAGAGGGAGTGCAAGGCACAAGGGAATGAACCAAACAAAAATGACAACTCAGTCAACGTTGCCACTGATGAGGACTCAGATGCGTTGATTCTGAGTGTAAGCAGTCCATTGGAGTCGTGGTTGTTAGATTCTGGAGCATAGTTTCATTCGTGCAGCAGTGCTGACGTAATGGAGAAGTACACTTCCGGGAACTTTGGGAGGATTTATCTAGCTGATGATGAGCCGTTGGAAATCAAAGGGAAGGGGAAAGTTCGGATTAAGACACCAAATGGGACTGTGTTACAGTTGAAAGATGTGAGACATATTCCTGGATTGAAGAGGAATTTGATTTCAGTTGGGCAGCTTGATGATGAGGGCTACAAGGTGACTTTTGGGTGTAACATGTGGAAGATATCCAAAGGTGTCATGGTAGTGGCTCGTGGAAATACAGAGGGAACGTTGTATATGACAGGCAACACCCGGGATAGCATTGCTCTTGCAAGTGAAAAGGGGAATGCAGATTTGTGGCATTGTCATCTTGGCCACATGAGTGAAAAGGGGATGAAAGTTATGTGCTCGAAGGGTAAACTGCCAGACCTCAAGACAGTTGACATCGGTTTGTGTGAGGACTGTGTATTCGGAAAATAGAAAAGGTTGAGTTTTTCTAAGGGAGGCAGAGCTTTGAAGAAGCGAAGCCGGAGTTAGTTCCTGGTGACTTGTGGGGTCCAAGACGGTGACATCCTTGGTGGAGCATATTACATGACTTTCATTGACGACTCTACGAGGAATGTATGGGTTTATTTATTGAAAAATAAGTCTGATGCCTTTGATGCTTTCAGGAAATGGAAGGCTCTTGTAGAAACTGAAACGGGTCTCAAGGTGAAGTGTTTGAGATCTGATAATGGTGGAGAGTACAAGCTCCGTGAGTTCAAGGAATTCTGTGAGGCGAATGGAATTCGGATGGAGAAAACCGTGAGAGAACCCCACAAACATAAATGGCGTGGCGTAACGTATGAACGGGACCCTATGTGAAGCGTCTTTAGAAGCATGAGATTGAAGTGTGGGCTGCCAAAGATGTTTTGGGCAGAGGCAGTTAACATAGAAGCTTACTTGATAAACAGAGGACCCTCAACTCCTTTGGAAAATTGCATACCGGAGGAGGCCTGGTCGGGAAATGAGGTAAATCTGTCTTTTCTTCGAGTATTTGGGTGTGTTGCATATGTTCATATTGATCTTTATGAGCGCGATAAGCTAGATGCTAAATCTGTTAAGTGTACGTTTGTTGGATATGGCGGTGATGAATTTGGCTATTGATTTTGGGATGAGGAAAACCGAAAGGTGATTCGTAGTCGAGATGTCATATTTAATGAACAGGAGATGTACAAAGACTGATGGAAGCAAGCGCTACAAGGAAAGATTGGTTGTGAAGGGGTTTCAACAGAAACATTGTATTGACTATACCGATGTTTTTACTCCAGTGGTGAAGCTAACTACCATTCGATTGGTTACGAGTCCGGTGGTGCAGAAAATTTGGTGTTAGAACGGATGCGTGAAAACCGCCTTTCTTCATGGTGATTTAGATGAGGACATCTACATGAAGCAACCGGAGGGATACTTGTCTAAGGGGAGTAGTGAGTTAGTTTGCAAGTTGAAGAAGAGCTTTGTATGGTGCGAAACAAGCTCCATTCTGATGGTATAAAGTTTGATGGGGTTCGTGCGAGATTGAGATCAATAGGTGTGAGGTCGACCATTCTTTGTTACTTCAAGAGGTATGATGATGGTTATATCATTTTGCTATTATATGTTGATGACATGTTGATAGCGAGGCTCTAGTCTTTCGGGAGGTGAGCAAGTTGAAGGAAAAAGCTGTACGAAAGGTTTGCTATGAAGGACCTTGGAGAGGCAAACAAATCTTGGGTATCTTGAATCGATCGTGACAAGATGGCGAGAAAGTTGTATGTTTCACAGGCTGAATACATAAAGAAAGTCTTGGAGAGATTTAGTATGGAAGATGCAAAGCCAGTTCGGGTCCCGTTGGGAAGTCAGTTCAAGCCATCCAACAAGGACTCACCTAGTAGCGAAGAGGAGTGGACCCACATGCAAAACGCTCTGTATGCTTCAACAATTGGAAGTTTGATGTATGCTATGGTGTGTACAAGACCAGATATTGCACAGGCGGTGGGAGTTGTTAGCCGGTTTATGGGCAATCCGGGTAAGCAGCATTGGGAGGCGGTAAAATGGATCCTAAGGTACTTGAGAAGTACTACTGAACAAGCTTTGTGCTTCAAAAGCGTTGGGTTGGCAGGATATGTTGATACAGACTTGACATCAAATGATCTCGACAAGAGGAGGAATACTACAGGGTATGTGTTTACTTTCGGTGGTACAACAATATCTTGGTCTTCTAAGTTGCAAAAGATCGTAGCTCAGTCCACTGCAGAAGCAGAATACGTTGCAGTCACTGAGGCTAGTAAAGAAATGGTTTGGTTGCAGAATCTATCGTGTGAGTTGGGGAAGGAGCAAAATGATAATATTATGTATAGTGACAGTCAGAGTGCTATTCACTTGGCGAAGAATTCGGTCTTTCACTCGAGGACAAAGCACATCGAGTTGAGGTATCATTACATTCGTTACCTCATTGAGAACAAGATCTTACAGCTGATGAAGATCCGGGGAAGTGAGAATCCTGCTGACATGTTGACTAAGGTTGTGACCGTAGAGAAGTTGAAGTTATGCATGACTTCAACTGGCCTTGGTAACTGAACATAAGGCCCGTCACTACTACCAGTGAGAGAGAGACCATTGAAATGGAGGAGACAAGTTACAGTTGGAGTCAGTCTCCAGGTGGGAGATTGTTGGGTTGTGGAGACTGGATGTTGGGTTGAGGAGACGGGAGACAGACCTAGGGGCTATTTCGACCAAGGCGAGTGGTCGAAAGCACCTATGCAACGATCGAAGCGCCATTCTTTTCAGCGCCATCGGGGCACTCGGTAAGTTTTTGCGATCGGAGGGGCTTTCGACCAAAGCCCTGTGTCGGCGGGTTCCGCAACTCTGTTCGCGAAATTAGGGCTTCGGCCCAAGTCTCATTTAAATACCTTGACTCTTTGTATTTGCCTATTTGTACGAAAATAACACACGAAAATAGTGAATCTCCTGGCTTGGTAGTGCCCCAGGGCGTAGTCATTCTCGCATTTGTTGGGTAACCAAATTGTTTGTCTCTAAATTCCTAGTTCTATTATTTTCTCTATAATTGCTTGTTTAATTCCTAACAAATAATGCCAAAAAAATATTAAAATGACGGGTTCAGTGAAGGGAAGAGAATAGTATAGGTTTCGACCCTCGTCTCAACGTAAATCACTCGAAATTAGCCACAATAATGAATGAAATTCGTTATTTTGAAGTTGCGATTCACGGTGGAGGTGCAATCAAAACATGAAATTAATTGGGGCTTCTCTTCCTTGATTAAAGACAATTCAAATGAGAGTGGTGGCGACCGTTGACATGACCAGAATAAAAAGTTAGGTCAATTTTCCGATCAAATTTTAAATTATCCGGTGAAAAGGACTAAAATTGAAACCAAAAGGATCAAAATTGATAAAATAAAAACTTACAGGACCATATTTAAATTCGGACAAAGTTACAAGACCATTTATGATTCTTTTCTCTTGGAGATGGTAACAAAAATGAAATTATAGTTTCCTTAAATGGAAACTCGTGAGATGGGTTATTAAAGAAGGTATAATGGAGACCCGAAAGCTAAAATAAGAACAGAAGGGCTTTTCATTGGCACCCACTCCCTTTCCCTTTGTTACTGTCTCCTTTGGTTTTAATAATTTTAAGGGCAGGTCTTCACTCAGGTGCACAATGTAATTTGTTACATTGAAATATACAATTTGTTTACACTGAATCGTGCAATTATTATTATAAAAAAATAATTGTATAATTTAGTATAAACAAATTACACAATTTTAAAATACACTATGAGTGTGCCTGTGCACATGGAAGCACATGAAACTCACTCGTAAAATGTTTTGTTAATGCATGACTCAAAGCTGATTTGACACATATAAAATATGGTTATATTACATAATGATTATTGTTTCTTTCATAAACAAGTAGTAGTATTTACTGTCTTGCGTTTTTTTTTTGATGAAATATATTTTCCCATACTTTTTATTTCATTAACGATATTATATATGCATTATGCAATTAATATGTATTTTTAAATATTTGTTATCTTATTAATTAATATTAAAGTAATTTTTATTATTTTCACTGATGGGGGAGGCACTGGAAGCTGTAAAATGCAAAGTTACAAGTGAGATGCTGAGTACGTTATCCCAGCCGTTTACAGAAGAGGAGGTTACTACAGCGCTTTTCCAAATGCATCCCTGCAAAGCCCCGAGGCCTGATGGTATGTCTGCTATCTTTTTTCATAAGTTTTGGTATGTTGTTGGTCGTAATGTTTTAAGAGCTTCTCTTGATGTTCTGAATAATGGTGGTAGTCATGTTGCCCTTAATAACACTTTTATTGCTTTGATTCCGAAAGTGAAGAGTCCTAAGTGTCCTGCAGAGTTTCGACCTGTTAGCCTTTGTAATGTGTCCCTTAAAATCATCACTAAGACAATCGTGAATAAGTTGAAAGGTGCGCTTTCCTCAATTATTGATCCTGCCCAATCTGCTTTCGTACCTGGTAGGCTCATCACTGATAATGCACTTTTGGCCTTTGAGATTTTCCATTACATGAAGTCTAATAATGCAGTTAACAGAGGTTCCTATGCCTTTAAGCTTGATATGAGTAAAGCCTATGACAGGGTGGAATGGGATTTTTTAGAGGCAATTATGCTTAAATTGGGACTGGGGGGTGGTCTGGTTGATACTATTATGCGTTGTGGGCGGTCTGTGTCTTTTTCTGTGTTGGTGAATGGACAACCGAGGTGTTCTTTTGTGCCTTCTAGGGGCCTCCGTCAGGGGGACCCCCTTTCACCATATTTGTTTCTATTTTGCGCAGAAGCTCTTTCTGCTCTAATAAGAAAGCATGTGGAGGAGGGTGTGTTGCATGGGGTACGAATCTGCAGACGTGCGCCGGTGGTATCACAGTTGTTTTTCGCTGACGACACGATTATTTTTGGGAGAGCTAAGGAGTTGGAGCTGGGGCGTATAAGGCAGATTCTTTCGACTTATGAGGCTGCCTCGGGCTATTGATTAATCTGAATAAGTCGGAAATTGTTTTCAGTGGCGGGATCTCTAATGAAGTTGGTAGCAGGCTGGCGGATTTTCTGGGAGTTCGAAAGGTTGACCAACATGCTATCTATCTTGGCATCCCCTTTAATGTTGGCAGGTCGAGGTGTTGGGGAATTAATTGGCCGGATCTATTTATGTTGAATATTTAAATACAAATTTAATTCTATCAATTATTACTAGCATGAATTAATCCTATATTAATTCAAATAATAATTCAACAAACAATCATGCATATAAACAGTTCACATAAAACCTACGCATGCGGAAGTACTACGGGTTTACGTGAACTAACCTCTCGGAGTGACAACCGTTGAGAAGATGGATCTCGTTCACACGAATACACCAAAAAGCCTTCTCAAGTATTCCCTTATCCTTGTTCAACAATCCGGTGGTAGGAACTCGCGAACAATTTAACAAAAGGAAAAATAAAATTATGTTGAACCACCTTTGTGGATTTCTAATTTTTCCAACACATGGAATTGCCTTGGGGATGAAAAATTCATCCCCTATTTATAGAGGGGGTGTTGGTCGAAAATTTGTGCATGAATAAGATGGGAAAATCTTTTTCTTGATCTCCAAGAAATCTTGAATATATCCAATATATTCTTTTCTCCATATTTAAAAAAAATTCCACAAAAATCTCAACTCCTCTTGTTATGGTATTTTCGAAAATAATAAGGAGTAAGAATCCAAGATTTGGATCTTCTTGAATTTTATGAGATATTCTTGTATTCCAAGAATACATATCTTCCATAATATCTTTTCAAGAAAATCAAGAAAATCTTTCCTTCCTTATTTTTTCATTATTTTCGAAAAATACAAAATAAATAGCCAAGTGGGAGATTTCTTGAATTTAATGAGATAAACTTGCATTCCAAGAATACTTATCCTCATTCCATAACAAAATTCAAGGAAAATCTTTCTCCCTCTTTATTTATTTATTTTCAAAAATTTTAGGAAAAATAGGCAACAATATTTTATTTAATTTAAAACACCTTTTTCGGTTATTGAACTTTATGTTTGGGCTACTTGAGGGGCCTTTAGGAGAATTAAGATTGGAACTTCTAATAGACTTTGAATATCTAATATTGAGCCACAATATTATTCAAGCCCATATGTTGGGATATTTTAGTTTTGATGAATTATGCTAAAACATTATCAACTTGTGTTGTTGCAGCTGATTTACAGATAACAAGTTGAGGGGGAACGAGAGAACAAATTGAAGGGGAACTCACGAAATCAGACGTAGATGATCGAGATCAGACGAGGCTGCAGATGAGACTGATCGAGATCGGATGAGTAAGATGAGTTCCGGAGTTAACTAATGAATGAAAGCAAAATCGAAGAGAAGAAAAGCTAAGCCAAACCGATCGAAGATCGGATGACCGGATGACCGATCGGATGACTGTAACAGACTGATCGGATGATCAGAGAGCAAACAAGCCGATCGAAAGAAACCGACCGTAAGATCGAAGAGAAGGTTGTTGAGATCGGAAGAGGAGATAGATGAGACTGATTGAGATCAGACGTGATCGAGATAAGATATGAAGATGAGCAGATGATCAAGATCAGACGTGATTGAGATCAGATGTGCTAAACCGATATGCTAACCTAATATGCTAACCTTGATGTACTAATCGATCACGATAAACCGATATGTCGACTGATCTTTATAATCGATCCGATCATGTGAGCCGATCGATCAAATCGAAGAGAAGAAATCGGACATCGAAACCAAAAATCAGATACGGATCGGAAAGAAGTCATAAGAAGAGAAGTCATCTGAAGTCATATTCACTGAGAATCGAAGCGGCTGCGATGATCGGTTAGCTCGAATCTTTAGTGACTGAGGGTCGATTGTCGAAGAGCGAAGAAATTTGAACTCGGTTAGCTTTGAGTGTCAAGATGCCCGATCGCATAAGGTCCGCTTAAAGAGAAGTCCTTTGAATCAAGAATCTGAAGACTCAGAAGATCCTGAAGATTATATCTGTTAGATTCAGCTGACGTGGACCAATGAGAGGAAGACAACCAGCCGGAAAAGCTGCAGAACTTACAGAGAATAGTATGGATTTGAATGTGATTCTCTCCAACGGTAACATTCAAATCCACACTATAAATACAAATTCTTCCTTCATTATTCGGTGGAAGTGGATGCGTGGAGATTATAGCACGAGATGCTACAGAGCCAAAGAGAGTTATAGCCAAAGCATTCCCACCCTAGAACACAAGTCTGTAGATATACAAATATGTTCAAAAGTGTTCTAGAACCTAATCTAAGCAACCCACGATGTATCCTAAGCTTAGAGAGATTTTCCCAACCTTAGCATTGAGGCTAAACAAATGTAAGGGAAAAACTCAACCTAGTTGGAAACTAAACAAACATTACCCAAATCAGTCGGTTAAGTTTGTAGGTGAGTGTGAACTCGGTAAACATCTAGCAATCCCGAAAGGGAGGGTAGGCAATCCCGAGTGAGGGTGATAAGTCCCGTTGGAGTGTGAACTCGGTAAACATCTGTAGGCAATCCCGAGTGAGGGTGATAATTCTCGTTGGAGTGTGAGATCGTTAAATATCTAGAGGCGAACCCGAGAGGCTGATAAGTCCAGTTTCAAGGAATTTCCCTAGGAACAGAGAGAGTGGATATAGGAGCTTGAGTCTCCGAACCACTATACTTTGTTGTGTTCTTTATTGCTTTATGTTCTTATATTGTCATATGCATTCGACTATAAGCAAAACACAACACATGAGCTTAAAAAGTAAAAAATCTGTAATCACTCTGCCCTCACCCCTGTTTTATATGCATCGCTTTTAAAATGTTTGCTTCTGCACGCGCAAAATAGGTTTTCCACCGGGACCATCACCATAAATATTAATTAATCCCACTACATAATTAATATTGCACTATCCATCTTAACCCATATTACTGTTAATATGGCTCCCGATTATTCACAACTACACATTTGGGCTTGGACAACTGTTAAAAAAGCTCTTAGAGAACGGTTATAACAGCTGTCCAAGTAACAGTTGTCCAAGCTTGGACAACTATTAAAAAACCGTTATCCAAAAGTTGGGCTTGGACAGCGATTTTTCACCGCATTGCCAGAGGGGGGCTTGGACAGGGCTTGGACAGCGGTTATTAACCGCTGTCTAACTTTTTTTTTTATAATTTCGTTTATTATGTTAGATAGACAGAGGTTATTAACCGCTGTCCAATATCTTTTTTTTTATTATTGATTTATATTTTAAAAATCCTATAATAAAACTATAAACCAAAACTTATATATAAGTCCAATACCATAAACCATAAAGCAAAAATCCTATATTAAAACCATAAACCAAAACTTATACCACATATATATATATACCAAAACATCAAATAAATAAACATACACATCATGAAATAAATAAACATACAATCATAAACATAGGTCCAATACACCAAAACACATGAAATATATATCATCACAAATATATAATTTAATTACATGCTACCAAAATTTCAAACAACGATCACTCAATATCGTATGAATATAAGAATCGATTGTAAAGGTACCCCGTCCAATCGTTTTTCCATTTCTCCAGTCTTTTCTTAGAGTAAGAATTGAGCTCACGTTCATAGACAAACTGCAAACAACGAATCAATCAATATAGTATGAATTTTTATTCAATCAATAATAATTTAAATAAATCGATAAATTGACTTACATTGAGAGGAATGTTCGCTAGAGAAACGCGGATTATATCTTCAATAAAGCAACACACAAAATGTCCACAATGTTCATTATCTCATTGCCTCGAAACCTATTGATTAACAATTATAATCACGTATTACAATTATGATTTCTTTCTATTAATTTGATAATTTACTAAATTAAATTTACCTTAATGTTAATCCAGTTCACTTTATTTAATAAATCAAAAGAAACAACATTTAATAAAGCGGGAAGAAACAACATTCAATAAAGTCGTACATTTCTTTTTTTTAGCACTTGTTTTTTTTTTTTGTTTTTTGGTTGACCTTTTCGATTCATGACCATAAATGTTAACAAGATCCGGATTGCCATATTCATCCTCATCTCTAATTATTCTCTGGTATGGGCGTGGATTTGCAGGATCATCGAAAAGATGGTACAAAATGAGTGAAGTTCGAAAAGGATCATCAATTGTGTCA
The DNA here is from genome assembly GCA_037126765.1 of Stenogyne calaminthoides. NCBI lineage: Eukaryota > Viridiplantae > Streptophyta > Magnoliopsida > Lamiales > Lamiaceae > Stenogyne > Stenogyne calaminthoides. The sequence goes on from JBBCBC010000035.1 coordinate 15,058,103, forward strand.
ACATCTTCATCGACATGGTCGCTAATCGAAATCTATTGTTAAATTTGTTTGACGTAACCACAATGGACCATTTCTTATTAACGGGCGGGGGACATAGAAAATTTGTTGAGCTTGGTGGCCATTATGTAAGGGTCATCTCTGTATCCCACATTCTTCAAATCAACGCGCATTTAACCCGGAACTTTCAACTTGGACCCCGTTAGGGATCCTCACCCAACTACACTCGAAGATTGGTTGACGGTGAACAATATAGTCGAGTTCCCAAATATTGACAATCATCCCAAAGTAAGTAGTATTTGATTGATCCACTACTGATTGCAAAATAATGGACACTCCACTATACTGCATAGTACTTGTGGCATCATGATCTCTGGTATAAAATGTGTATCCGTTGCTAAGATAACACTTGTATGAATACACATGTCTATCAGACATTCTGGATAACCACTTAACTCTTTCATTCATCGATTACATTTCTGTGACAACATATTTGCTACATAACCATTGAACCAGTCAACAAACGTGCGATTGTGCTCAACTTCAATCCATGATCTATTTCTGGTGGGATTTTCTCTCAGCAAGTGATCGCATGTGCAGGTCAATAAAAGGAAGCACGTCGACCGTGTTGTGAAGTACGCACAAGTGCATCCGTGTTAGTTCCTCCACGCTAACACTTACAGGTTGACCACCGGTAATGCCTTCACCATCTATCCTATTGGTGTACCGGGTAACTGGAAGTCCAATTGCATCGACATTCAGAATAAATTAAGACCAGTACTCGACTGCTTCTTCTACTAAATAGCGTTTTGCAATGTATCCATCCGGCCTGGACTTATTCATCACATATCCTTTGAGCACTTTCATATATCTCTCTACACCATACATCCATCGCATACGAACAGGACCACACATCCTTGTCTCGTGTACCAAATGAATTGTTAGGTGAACCATTATATCAAAATGATGGAGGGAAATACATCTCAAGCTCACAGAGAGTCCCCACAATCTGCCTCTGAAAACCAAGCAATTTTCTATGATCTATGACCTTGCTACTCATTGCCTTGAAGAACCAACATAACTTTGTTATGGTTATTCACACATTTTCAGGCAAGATAGAACGTATTGCAATGGGCAAGAAAGTCTCCATGATGACATGATAGTCATGCGATTTCAGATTCATCAGTCTCACACCATCATCTGATACAAGTCTCTGTATGTTGGAGGAATAACCCTCTGGTACTTTCAAATCCTTTAGCAGCTGAAACAACTCTTTTCTCTCATTCTTGGACAAGGTGTGTGCAGCAGGAGGTAAGAACGGTTGACCCCTTTCTCTAGGCACAGGTTTTAATTCTGCTCTTATTCCCATATCAATCATATCCATTCTTGCATTGTAACCATCCTTGGACTTCTTATCAGCTAGGAGAGTGTTGAGCAAGCTGGCACAAACGTTCTTCTCAACGTGCATTAGATCAATGAAGTGTCTAACATACAACTCTTCCAACAGGGCAATTGAAAGAAAATTGATTCCTTCTTCCAACCGCTAGTGGGAACACTCTTTGCGAAGATCTTTCCGTACTGTGTGTCGATATTCTTCATCTCATTCAATACATCCGAACCTGACAATAAACGTGGTGCTTCACCTGTCTCGATTGTGCCATCGATGCATCAACCATTGTTTTGTACTTATGCGTTGGGTCCAACCACTTCCTATGTCCCATATAAACGGTCTTCCAACAATGACTCAAGTGAATGTGATGTGTCTTCTTGGTACAACAAGGACATGCATCAGCCCCCTTCACACTATATCCAGATAGATTCCCGTAAGTGGGAAAGTCATTGATAGTTCCAAACAGCATGACCTTCAACTTGAAATTCTCCTTTCTACAAGCATCATATACATCGACACCCTCATCCCACATGAGCTTCAAGTCCTCTATCAAAGAAGTCAGATATACATCTATGTCGTTACCAGGTTGTTTGGGTCCTGATATCAACATAGACAACATCATGTAAGTGCGCTTCATGCAAAACTCGGGTGAAAGGTTATAAACTAACAGAATCACTGGCCATGTACTATGGTTGGTACTTTGGATACCGAACAAAATTCATTTCGCCAGTTGAGAGTGCAAGATGCAAGTATCGTGGCTCGTTGCCAAATTTTGGATGCCTGACATCGAATTTCTTCCACTGGGGTGAATCAGCAGGGTGTCTTAGCATTCCATCTTTGATCCTATCATCATGATGCCAAGTTAAATTTCTAGCATCCACAACGCTACTATACATTCTCCCGAATCTTGGTATTATTGGAAAGTACCACAACACCTTCGCGGGAGATTTATTTTCTTATATCGCTTCTCCCCACACTTGGGACATTCATCAAGGTCTGCATACTCCTTTCGAAATAAGATACAATCACCCGGAAAAGCATGAATTTTCTGATGTGTTAACCCGATGGACTTGAGCATTTGTTTAACATCATATGCTCTCTTAGGCAGTACATTTCCATCAGACAATAGACCACTAACTGTTTCCAACATACTTGTGAAGCACTCATCGGACAACTGGTGAGCTGCTTTTAGGTTGAACAATATCAACACAGCTGACAGTTTTGTTGCCTTCTTACACCCGGGCCACAGTGGTAATCCAGCAGAATCACTTAACTTCTCTGACATATAAGGGTGATCTCGCAGATCATCGTCATCCCCACTCGATGTATCAACAGTCGGTACATCATCGAAAATATACGCATCCAACTGTATCTTCAAACCTAAAGTCGATTGTTCAGGTTGCTTGAGCTACATCCATCTCTTCTCTCACCATGATATGTCCAAGCGGTATATGTTTTATCAATACCGTGAATCATCAAGTGGTCAAACCGACTTTCTCGACCACTAACGGTTTTTCCATTCATACATTTCCAACACGGACATGGAATGTGCGAGGGTCGGTCAAAGATGTCTAATTGCATGATTACAAATTCTTTCACCCTTACATTACTATACTCATCGATAATCGATCCGCTTTCGAACCCACTTTTCGATCCATATAGAACTAGAGATGCTTATAGAAAAGGCAATATGAAGTGTTTCTCAAGATAATGTATCCTAATCTATTAAACCTAAAAGTATTACAATCCTAATGTATAAAACTTGCATATAGAATGTGGTAGTACCTAAGGTTTGTATATTGCATGTATCTAAGGATTTGTTGCATCTCAAAACAATGTATATAACCTAATGTACCATCATTAATCATCTAAAGCAACACACTACTATCCATTCACCAAATCATCAAATTAATATAACCAAAATATATCCTAATGTATTAATCCTAATTTATGCTTAAATCCTCACACAAGCATGTTATCAAACACCTTGAGTGCATCAATTGTTCATATCTAAGTTAGCATAAAAAATCAAGCCAAGCCACACAATATATATTCATCTCTAACAAGTTGTTCATCTCTAACACTAACAACATTAATCCTAATAAATTAACACTAATTTATGCTTAAATCCTCACACAAGCATATTATCAAACACCTTGAGTGCATCAAACTGTTGGGATTATACTGAATAGTATGCTTTTACTTTGTATAATCAGACTGAATTTCGGACTTATTTACTGAAATAAATTGTTCATCACTGAAGTTTTAAATATCATCGAATGTTACATATATTTACTGCATAACTGTTCAATAAATAGTACGTGTTACATTGTAGTTAATTTAGTGATACCAGATCACAGAAGATTAAATGAACAGTCCCTTGTAACTAAAAGTACCCCATTCACGACCTAGATGGAAATGAACAATCCATCGTGAAAGGTTGAAGTGTAAGGCTCAGATTAGCTTGTCTTGACCAAGAGATTACACTAGTGCATGTCTAGTGCACTGAAGAGGACCTACAGGAGGATAAATTTTTCAGAACTGAACTAGGAAGAATTAGACCTCAGTGGTTCGTTATTTCTTAATCTTCGTCCCTTAAATAGGATCGCGTGTGGTTAGTAATTATTGCTTTGACTTATCACGGGTAGTGAATCAACGAGATTCAATACTTTATATCTTGGGAAATATTATTGGTTACATGCGATTGCTAAGATTTAATACGGAGAATCGTGTGCAAGTACGCTTGTTTGATTTGCCCCCTTGGGAGGTTCATAAGTTTTATCATACCAAATCTTGCAAGTGAAACTAGTTTCCGGTATGGATAATAATGTTGAACCGTTCCTTTACCAAGGATAAAAGATATTAATTAATGGAAAGCTATTTCAGTGGCTTGAATTAATTAATGGGCTAGATAATCTTAAACACGGGAAATAATAATCGGGAGCCATATTAACTGTAATATGGGTTAAGATGGATAGTGCAATATTAATTATGTAGTGGAATTAATTAATATTTATGGGCTTGAATAATATTGTGGCTCAATATTGATAATTCAAGATCCATTGGAAAGTCCAATCTTAATTCTCCTAAAGGCCTCTCAAGTAGCCCAACATAAAGTCCAATAACTAAAAAAAGTGTTTAAAAATAAAATAAATTTTTGTTGCTATTTATCCTATTTTTTCGAAAATAGTAAATAAAAGAAGGAGAAAGATTTTCTTTGAATTTTGTAATGGAATGAAGATAAGTATTCTTGGAATACAAGATTATCTCATTAAATTTAAGAAATCTCCCACTTGGTTATTTACTATGTAAATTTCGAAAATCTTGAAAGAATAGGGGAAAGAAAGATTTTCTTGATTTTCTTGAAAAGATATTATGGAAGATATGTATTCTTGGAATACAAGAATATCTCATAAATTCAAGAAGATCCAAATCTTGAAATCTTGATCCTTATTTTTTCGAAAATTCCCATAACAAGAGGAGTTGGGATTTTTGTGGAATATTTTAATTATGGAGAAAAGAATATATATGAGATATATTCAAGATTTCTTGGAGATCAAGAAAAAGATTTTCCCACATTATTTTTCCCCTAAAATTCGACAAACACCCTCTATAAATAGGGGATGAGTGTTTCATTCCCAAGTACAATTCCATGTGCTGGAAAAATTAGTAAATCCACAAAGGTGGTGCAACAAATTTTATTTTTCCCTTTTGTTAATTGTTCACGAGTTTCCTTCCACTGGATTGACGAGCAAGGACTAGGGAATACTTGGGAAGGTTTTTGGTGTGTTTAATCGACGAAACCATTGCCACTCCAAGAGGTTAGTTCACGTAAACCCGTAGTAATTCCGCATGCGTAGGTTTTATGTGAACTGTTTATATGCATTATTTGTTGTTGAATTATTATTTGAATTAATATAAGATTAATTCATGCTAGTAATAATTGTTAGAATTAAATTTGTATTTAAATATTCATCCCGAATAGATCCGCACAATTAATTTCTCAACAACTGGTATCAGAGCCTCGGTTTCGGGCTCTGAATTTTAAATTGTAATTTAATTCATTTTCATTAAATTTGAAATTGGATAGTAGAATTGCTAGATCTTTTTTGCAGGTATCCAATTGTCATGGAATTTAATGTGTTTATTTATGCATGCATATAAATTGTGGTTTTTTAATTCGATTCGTTCGAATTTGTTTTGCCTCGTGAGAAAATCCACGAATAGATTAGAATTTATTTGATTTGATCAATGTAATAGACTAGTCTAGATCTAGGTTTATTTATTTTTTGTAAATAAATTGTAACCGGATCGGAAACGGAGGCGGAGATGAAGAATTAAAAGACGGGATCCGGAACCGGGCCAGAAGGGAAAAAGGCAGCTTTAACGCCGCTTAAAAGCGAGGCATCGCACGACGCGGGACATCAAGGGTAAGTAGGCTAACAATAAGGACGTGGATTACCGAGGATGCCAAGGGCAAAGCGAGCCTGCTGAAAGCCGCGCGGGCGGGCGAGCCTCGCTGAGATGCTGCTGCTGGCAACGCCGCTGAAGACGCGGGCGACGCAGAAAGCGACGCCGCCGAACATTACCGCGAAAGGACAAGGGCGATGCCGGACGCAATACGGGCGACACGCGGGTGAGGCAAGGCGGGCGCCACAGCATTCATACGCCGCCAACTCCTCGCCGAGAATCACTGGAAAGGCCGCTGAGATCTGCCGAAAGACGCGACACGGACGCTACTGACATTTGCGTGAAAGTGCTAGGTGGAGCATCTTAATTCGAGTCGGTCGATGATGTGGCTTGAAGTGAGGCATTTTCAAAGACGACAAAGGGGAGCTTTTCGAGACGAACGATGAAGGCTATGAAGACTATTTCTCAAGATCAAGACATGACAAAAATTAATCATGACAATTGGATATATGTGCCCAATACGTTTATTTTTTTGTTTTGATGTTGTGCATTATTTTATGATTATTTAAATTGTGTTTAAATTTGCGATGCATGAGAAAACATTTTTGAAAAATCTCACTTTCGAAAATTACTAAGTATGCTTAAACAATTAATTGACAATTTTATTCCGTATAATAAAATTGAATTAATTTTGACCTCCATGATTTATTTATTTGTGGATTCTTTTGGAGAAATTCCCCCCACGGGACGGTCAAAAGATAGCTTTCACATGAATAAATTCCAAATGGATGATTGTGGATTATTACTAGTGGCGACGATGACCCTCCCCACGAGGCTCGTTCAAAGCGAAATAATAATTCTGTATTTAATCATGGTTATTACTTAGGTATAAAATTGATATGCATATACTTCCCCGAAGTCCCTGTCATTTTTATATTGGTCAAGTGGGAGCCAACTATTAATCTGGATATTAAAGGTTTGTAATTGTTCTTGTTTGTAACCTGCTTGAATGTGTTTAAATAATGACCCACCCCACGTGGCTTATTTAAACTGTTTTTGAGATGTTGGTCGATGCATGTTCATATTTTTTGAGATTTTAATATGAAACATGTGATCGAATTTTTGTGATATATTTGTGCTTATGCATATTATTATTTATTTGATTCATCATGTCGCAACCTTTTAATCTCTTTGTTCAATATACTTAAAGACAATTTGCTTCTTGGTGAAAACTATTTTGATTGGATATTCAAACTAAAACTCCATCCTATTTTGCATCACCTTCCAAATGGGTACTTGATACACCAAAACCCGAAAAACCAGCTAAGGACTCCGGAATATGGGACGAGATGCTATATGGTGAATGGGAGCTGGCAAATGAATTGATGAAGGATACAATTCTGGCACATCTGTCAGATTTGTTGAAACGCCTTCACCAAGGATATGAGTCACCGCGGACATCTTCTGAGAATCTCGAGCGATGTTCACACATCAGACCCATATGGCAATCAAAGTGTGAAGCAATAAATTCTTTGAATTAAAAATGGAAAAAAGGACGCATCGCAGAGTAAGACGTTCTTAGGGTTATGGTGCTATTTGAGGAGCTTGAGATCCTCGTGAAAAATGTGATTTCAAGACTAAGATTGATTTCATTCTCCAATCCTTACCAAAGAGCTATAATCACCACTATCTTGATTATCTATTGGAAGATCTAGATTTTACAGTGGATGATCTTGTAAATGCTCTTTCTTTGGTTGAAAGGGAGAGGGAGCGCGAGGAAAAGAGCTTGGAAAAATAGAAATCTTCTTTTCATCCTAGGTCAAGTGGTGATAAGGATGATGAAAAGAGAAGAAAGTTAAACCAAGCGGCGGAGTAGGACACTCGAGGACAGCCTGTTCCAAACCCTAAAGGAATGGAAAGAAAGGTAATTCTCACGCACTAGTTGTTGAAACTTGCTTAGCGGCGATGCCTCCCATTTATGGGTGGTGGATCTGAGGATCCATTGATCACATTTGTTTCACTTTCTGAGGGGTTCAAGCGGACCCGACAACTTAGTGGGAGTGAGATCCTCATCACTTTGGGCGTCTTCTACGAGAGTGGCAACAAGCGATGGGAGAAGTGCACTGTCTTTTGAAGACGAGTTTTAATTTTAAGAGATGTTCTTTACGTTCCGAATTTTAGAAAGAATTTAATTTCGGTTTCTAAACTTTACCTTGATGGATATTCGGTTACTTTTGATAAAGTTGTAACCATTTCTCTTTATGATAAATTTATCTGTCATGGAACGTTGTCGAATAATCTCTATACAATTAACTGTGCACACCACTCACGAAATGCATCCTATAACACATCAATTGTTTCCAATAAAAGAAAACGTTCATCAGACGTGAACGAAACACTTCTATGACATCTAAGATTGGGACATATTAATCCAAAGAGGATCCAAAGGTTGGTGAAAGACGGTTCACTGGAGTTTCTCCAAGTTGAACAAATTCCAACCTGCGAATCATGTTTGGAGGGTAAAATGACCAAGAGGGCATTCGGAGCCAAGGAGAATAGAGCCAAAGAAGTGTTATAAATTGTTCACACAGACATATGTGGTCCAATGTCAACCAAAGTAAGAGGAGGTTACGAGTATTTCGTCACTTTTATTGATGACTACTCAAGGTACGGTTATATTTTCCTTATGAAGCATAAATCTGAGACCTTTGAGAAATTCAAAGAATTTAAGGCTCAAGTAGAGAATCATAGGGAAAAACGTATCAAGTCTCTACGATATGATCGTGGAGGCGAGTACCTCAGCGATGAGTTTTTGAACTACTTGTCAGATGAAGGGATTGTATCCCAGCTAATTGCACCCGGAACCCCTCAACAAAACGGGGTTACGGAGCGAAGAAATAGAACTCTTTTGGAAATGGTTAGATCAATGATGAGTTATGCGGATCTTCCCAAGTCGTTCTGGGGTCATGCCTTGGAAACAACGGCTTACATTCTGAACTTGGTGCCATCCAAATCGGTTCCCAAAACTCCCAAAGAATTGTGGACAGGGCACAAGCCCAATTTGAGACACATGAGAATTTAGGGGTGTCCGGCCTACGTGTTGGACAAGGAAGCCGGGAAATTGGATCCTCGATCAGAATTAAGGTTGTTTATAGGATACCCCGAGGGAACAAAAGAGTGTATGTTCTATGGTCCCGAAGATCAAAAGGTGGTAATAAGCACCCACTTTAGATTTTTGGAAGAAGACTATATGAACGAAAGAAGACCTAGAAGTGAGATTACCTTAAGTGAGCTAAGGGGGCTAACCTCATTGTCAATTGTACAAGATGACATACCAAACGACACACTTACACAATCGGAACCTCGTCGTAGTGGGAGGGTTGTAAGACAACCCGAGAGATTCATGGGGATAGGAGAGTCTTCGGGTCTTGATTCCCGGACAAGACGAATCAGACCCATGGACATATGATGAGGTAATCCAAGACAAGGATGCGGTTTCTTGGCAAAAGGCAATGAAAGCCAAGATGGGGTCTATGGATCATAACAGAGTGTAGGAGCTAGTCAGACCAGTCAAACCCATTGGTTGCAAGTAGGTATACAAGAGAAAAAGGGGACCGGACGGGAAGGTGGAAACCTTCAAGGCAAGGCATGTGGCGAAAGGTTATACTCAGAAAGAAGGGATCGACTATGAGGAAACCTTTTCACCTGTAGTAATGCTCAAGTCCATCCGGATTCTCCTGTCGATTGCTGCACATCTCGATTTTGAAATCTGGCAAATGGATATCAAGACAGCTTTCCTTAACGGAAGTCTTGATGAAGAAATCTATATGCAACAACCCCAAGGCTTCATTGAAAAGGGCCAAGAACACCTAGTTTGTAAGCTCATGAAGTCCATTTACGGACTCAAACAGGCATCCAGAGCTTGGAACCAATGTTTTGATCATGTTATAAAGTCTTATGGGTTTGATCAAAATGAGTTCGAAAGTTGTGTTTACAAAAAGCATGTCGGAACTGCATTGGTATTCTTAGTATTATACATAGACGACATTCTGCTCATCGAGAACGATGTAAAGGTGTTATCAGACGTAAGGGCATGACTTTCAAAACAGTTTGATATGAAGGACTTAGGGGAAGTCGGGCACATCCTTGAGATCAAGATCACTCGAGATCGCAAGAAAATGATGATAGGCTTATCGAAGCTTCATACATAGACCTTTGTCTTGAAAGCGATTTCAAGATCACGAGGATTCCAAGAAAGGCTTCAGACTTTTTCGGGCATGGAATCCATCTATCAAGGAAATGTGCCCTAAGACACAAAAGGAGATAGATGACATGAAAGACATTCCTTATGCTTTACCAGAGGAAGCCTTATGTATGCAATGTTGTGTACGAGACAGGATATACCTTTCTTTGTTGGCATGGTGGCAAGATATCAAAGTAACGGGAAAAGAAAATTGATGGCGATTAAAAACATTCGAAGTATCTGAAAAGAACTCGAGATAGAATGTTGGTTTATCGATCGAGATAGTCTAATCCCCATCATTTACACGGACTCGGATTTCCAATCGGACTTAGATTCGAAAATCTACCTCCGGTAGTGTGTTTTGCATGGGGGAGGAGCCATGGCGTGGAGAAGCATTAAGCGTAAAATGCATTGCGATTCTACCATGGAAGGCGAATATGTAGTAACTGCGGCGTGAAAAAAAGCGGTTTGGCTCAAGAACTTCCTAGTGGACTTGGATGTAGTTAAATTTGCCCAAAGACAATCATCATTTTTATTGTGACAATTGGGAGCGATTTGCAAATTCAAGGGAACCAAGAGCCCACAAGGCCAACAAACACATTGAAAGGAAATACCATCTTATCGAGAAATCGTTAAGAGGATATATAGAGGTGGCAAAGATTGCGTCGAAGAAGACAACCCTAGCGATTCATTCACAAAGGGTGCGCCTCGAGAATACATTCGAGAGACATGTGGAATGAATGGGTGTCAAGATTGCTAACTGCTTTGAGTATAAGTGGGAGACATTATTAGGTTCGTGTAGGTGACATTAGATGTCACGACAGAACTACACGAGACATGATGTAGTATACTTAAAAGCGACGTTGAGTATAAGTGGGAGATTGTTGGGATTATACTGGAAAGTATGCTTTTACTTTGTATAATCAGACTGAATTTCGGACTTATTTACTGAAATAAATTGTTTATCACTGATGCTTTAAATATCATCGAATGTTACTTATATTTACTGCATAATTGTTCAATAAATAGTACGTGTTACATTGTAGTTAATTTAGTGATACCAGATCACAGAAGATTAAATTAACAGTCCCTTGTAACTAAAAGTACACCATTCACGACCTAGATGGAAATGAACAATCCATCGTGAAAGGTTGAAGTCTAAGGCTCAGATTGGTTTGTCTTGACCAAGAGATTACACTAGTGCATGTCTAGTGCACTGAAGATGACCTACAGGAGGATAAATTCTTCAGAACTGAACTAGGAAGAATTAGACATCAGTGGTTCATTATTTCTTAATCTTCGTCCCTTAAGTAGGATCGCGTGTGGTTAGTAATTATTGCTTTGACTTATCACGGGTAGATAATCAACGAGATTCAATACTTTATATCTTGGGTAATATTATTGGTTACATGTGATTGCTAAGATTTAATACAGAGAATCGTGTGCAAGTACGCTTGTTCGATTTGCCCCCTTGGACTAAAGGAAATTCGAGAAATCGCGACTAAAAAATTCGTCACTAAAGCATCATTTTTTGTCACAATTGATAATTTGTGACGAATTTTTTTGTGGCATATTTCATCATTTATAGTGCGTGGTATTATGAAAAATGTGACGGTATATTAATTCGCGGTTAAATGGGCATCATTTGGTGACGAAAAAGGTCATCGTCCCTATATGTTTCCATCTATTGTGACGCATAAATTGTCACTTTAGGCATCAAAAATTCGTCGCTCAATATGATGTTTCGTCACTAAAGTTCAACTTTACGTGACAATATAAATAATTGTCACAAAAAAGATTACTTTAGTGACATTAATTTTGTCACAATTAGCTTGGTTATTTCGTCGCGTTTTCTATATTCGTCAAGAAAGAGTTGTTATTTGGTGACGAAATGTTGATCGTCGTTATATGTGTACATATAAAATAACGAAAAAATTTGTCACTAAATAGTATGATTTAGTGACAAAAATTTTCTTGTCGCGAAAAATGATGTGGAAATTATGATTTAATTATTTTTGTCACTATAATGTATTATTTAGTGATTTAAAAAATAATAATCATCACTAAAGGTACTGATTTGGTGACAATATATTTTTTGTCATATTTCTCACTTTTTCGTCATGAAAGAATTACGTAAAAATGACGAAAAAAAAATTATAAATGGTTATATATATAGATATAATGACAACTAAATTTCGTCACAAAAAAATTAGACTTTAGTGACAAAATATTCATAAATCGTTAAAAGATGTGAAAATGGTGACAAAATATTTTGTCATAAAAATTATTATCCAAATGGCGATGATGATAATCGTCACTAAAGAAATTGATATAGCAACAACATATATCGTCATGATTAGTTGAAATACCGTCACTAATATTTCGTCATAAAAATAATACATATTGTGACACATTTATTTCATCATTAAATAATAATTTATTATCAATTTATTTGAATTTTTATATATATTAAAAATCAATAATATTACTAGATATATTAATTTCAATTACTAAATAGTAAATATTACAACAAAAACTAAATTAATTAAAGATAAAAAATATTTAATTTGCATTAATAAAAAACTCCTTCAAGCAATTAAAAATAAATAAATAATATTTATTATCAATATTACATGAAACAATAAACTAAAAAAACCAAAGTCTTGTATATTTCTAAAGGGAGGTGCTAAATGGACAGATTTTGCCCAGTGCAGAATCATTAAAAAGTATTTGCCCTCAATCAAGCATACCCAAGAATCTGCCCTCAATCAAACCCACTAAGTCTAAAATAGTCTTTTCTGCCCAGGGCAGAAACTGCCCACCAAGAATTACTCATTTATAAAACTAATTTCCATGCTATTATTCATTTTTTTGCACTTCAAACGATGATGATGTAAGATGATGAAATCTTCTCCCCATTGATATCACCTATAAAAAAATATTATGTTAGTTGAATTTTCTAATTTAATTAGCAAGTCATACATCTCACAATATGATAATAAACACCAATCTACTAACTCAATTTTGACTATGTTTCTCAATCACATCACTTTCGAGAAACATATCGACTTCCATGAACTAAATTTCTGAATCCAAACAAGCATTTTAGGAACATAATAATTTTTTTATATAAGCAAACGGTGACAGTGTATATAATTAATATATTCTGATGGTATTTTGCACGTAATTGTAATGATTCTCAGAGAAAATCATGTTAGCCACAAATGATTAACCAAATATGATAAAAACAAGATACCTAATTACACATTAAGAGCAAGCAACACCAAAAGCAATAGATATATTTTCATAGCAAATAAAAAATGATGCATCAACACCATAAACTGCATGGTAAGCACAATAATAAGAATTTGTACAACTTCTATGACCTGATATGGATATCCAACTCAAAATTACTAGAAAATCAAAAGCTACACAACTTTGAGACTCATAACGAATTTTTTCAAATCTAGTTATATTTTTAACCAATAAGCCAAAAAGATGGCATCCATTCCAGCTAACTAACAAAGCACACAAGAAAGCATTTCTTCTATCATATCATTCATATGTCACTTATAAGGTGAACTTACAATGACACTGATACCAATTAATTAAGACACGTTAAACTTCTATTTGATCACAACAGTCAACAACAAACACTATAATACTTCACAATAACCTACAAAAATGATCATAGCAGAAACAAAACAAAAATGATCTCATCAACAAACAAATAAAGAAATTATAGTACTTTGCAATATCAGATACTACTTGATCACAACAGGCAACAATAAAATCTCTCAAACAATCATACATCTCACAAGATCATAATAAGCATCAATCTACTAACTCCCTTTTGACTATGTTTCTCAATTACATAACTTTCGAGAAATAAATCTACTTCCAGGACACCAAGAGTCGCAAAATAAAATTTCCCCATGTAACATTACAAAGTCAAAGTTTAAAAAGGAGACTTATAACATTGGAAGACGTAGTCTACTCATTTTCCCCTGTGCATAATAATATTTAAAACCAGAATGCCTAGAATCAAATATAAAGAAACAATTAAAAAACAAATCACATTGCCATCATTATCATATAAAAACTTGAGAATGATAATTACATACAAGTCATACAATGTAACTGTCATTTACCTTGGTACATGTGCGACTTAGTGATTGCAATCTACCCTTTACAAGCTTTAGAACTGTGGGTTGATCATCATCTGAGTGATTTCCCTGAAACGAAAGGACATTTAGGATGAACTGGATGCAGTAAAAATTGGAAAAAAAGATGATGCATTGGAATAAGTCAAAGGTGTCTTCTAATGTGATGAATTTACATTCTTTATCTACGATGGAGAGAGCACCAACTTCAGATAATGAATTCAGAAAAGAGAATATTATGACTTATACAAATTGAAGTTCAGTTGTTCTACTACTAAGGGAGTATAGGGGTGTACCAATTTTTTTTTTTTTTTTATCTTTTTGGGTGGGTGGTTAATTAGGTAAATGTGAATTATATTGATAAGAAAATGTACAATTTTAACTGAGTTTAACAGAGAGAGAATACATAAATGTCAGACCATTAACAAGATCAAGCCCATACACACGTGTACCATAACAATGTGGATGAATCCAATAAGGAAGCCTATACAAAATCAAGAATGGACATAGAGGAGCTACAAATGCAACAAAAATACAACCAAACCAGAAAAGAATTTGCCAAGCAGAATATTAATGGTGAGGCAATTCCCCCCAAGTCAAGATGTGAACATTTTATTCTTACATCTCTTTTTTGACATTTGTATTGCTATGGGGAAAAGATCTTATAAAAGCGAGATCATTTTAACATCATTTTATATACTGAGAAAGTAGATAGAATTTTGCATGCTAAAAAAGTAGGCCGACTTTATTATTTAGTAGGTGATCTTAATCTGGGAGTATGCCAATATAACATCTAATTTTCTAGAGCATTAAATTTGTAGAAAATATAATTTGAGGAAATGAAACATTCAGACATCAACAGACAGAGATAATGATAGTTGAAATTCAACCACTAGAACAAATACATACTTGAGAAACTGATACTCTCTTGGGTAAGTGCCACTTTTTGTCTTCACCAAGATACACGTAGTATCCACAGGGGTTAAAACTTTAACGGAACCTGGAAAGTAATAGAAAGAATTGTTGGGGAAAGTAAATTTTCTATTCCATTAAGGACAATAATATTTCATAGAACGTGAAACTCTACATAAGTAAATTTTCTATTCCATTAAGGACAATAATATTTCATAGAACGTGAAACTCTACATAGTCAAGGAAGCAAATAGCTTATCTGAAGATTACCTATTTATTCTTATATTACAGCACATTGATCATAAGTTAAGACATTTCCATAATTATCAGAAGATTTCTTAATGAAAAGGTAATGTCACCCAATTTAAGATAGCATTAATAATATTGCTTAAACTATTTTATTGAAAAATCCAGATGTAATGGTTTGTGTGTTACTTACCATTGTAGTGGAAGATGTATGCAGTGACAAGAACGGGAACAACGGTGAAAATATTGAGTATCAACACCAGATCGGTAACTTCTGGTAATAATCCAGGCATCAGAATAGTTCCATTTATCAACTTAAAGACTGTAATCCCCACAGTGAAAACAAGGAACACAACAACAAGTGCAACCGATAAAAGCGGATGTGTATCTCAATGAATCAAACAAACATAAATAAAGAAGAAGGATTCAAATATAGTAGTAAATAGGAGATGCCAACATACTTGCAAAATATATAAATAGAAGATGTGCAACTAAAAATTACTATAATTTCAAAGAATTTGTTTCGACATACACGGTTAGCATTTGTGGGTCTATGTTGTGTAATAATGGGAAATAATTCATTCTACATTACTTATCATTTTTTTAAATAATAAGCATAAAAATTGATAAACAAAAGCAGTAAGTCTTTATGAATTTATTTCATCTCATCATCAATCATCATTACATCATATATATTAATAGGCGTACAAAACATTGTTCTAAGTTCCAATTTCCAATTTATTGATAGGCTGAAGAATAACAAAGGACTCACCAATTCTCTTTAAGCTGGCCAGGTGGTGCAAATATGCCAAGTGTGGTGATAAGGAGAACAACAAATCGTCCATTCCACCAGTGTGCTCCAAACCAACCTTCTATAACAGCAGCTGTTGGGGAATAAGTTGCACAGATCTATTCGGGATGAATATTTAAATACAAATTTAATTCTTATAATTATTACTAGCATGAATTAATCCTATATTAATTCAAATAATAATCCAACAACATATCATGCATATAATTAATTCACGTAAATCCTACGCATGCGGAATTCTACGAGTTTACGTGAACGTACCTCTTGGGATGGAAACGGTCTGGCTGATTAGACTCACCAAAAGAACTTTCCAAGTATTCCCTTAATCCTTGCTCGACTATCCGGTGGTAGGACACTTGCGAACAATTAACAAAAGAAAAATAAATTATGTTGCACCACCTTTGTGAATTTACTAATTTTTCCAGCACATGGAATTGTACTTGGGAATGAAAGAGTCATCCCCAATTTATAGAGCATAGGTGGTCGAAATTTTGGGCAAAAAATAATGTGGGAAAATCTTTTCTTTATCTCCAAGAAATCTTTAATATATCTCATATATTCTTTTTCTCATAATTATAATATTCCACAAAATTCCACCTACTCTTTGTCATGGGATATTTTCGAAAATTATAGGCAAGATTCCAAGATTTGGATCTTCTTGAATTTATGAGATATTCTTGTATTTCTAGAAATACATATCTTCCATAATATCTTTTCAACAAAATCAAGAAAATCTTTCTTGCCCTTTTTAATTCAAAAATTTTGAAATTATCTTCATGAATAACCAAGTGGGAGATTTCTTGAATTTAATGAGATAATCTTGTATTCCAAGAATACATATCTTCATTCCATAACAAAATTCAAAGAAGATCTTTCTCCCCTTTTAATCCATAAATTTCGAAAATAATGGAAAAATAAGCAACAATATTTATTTTATTTTAAACACATTTTTCAGTTATTGGACTATATGTTGGGCTACTTAGGGGGCATTTAGGAGAATTAAGATTGAACCTTCCAATGGATCTTGAATTATCAATATTGAGCCACAATATTATTCAAGCCCATAAATATTAATTAATCCCACTACATAATTAATATTGCACTATCCATCTTAACCCATATTACAGTCAATATGGAAATAGGTTATTATTTTCCGTGTTTAAGATTATCTAGCCCATTAATTAATTCAAGCCTTTGAAATAACTTTCCATTAATTAATATCTTTTGTCCTTGGTCAAGGAACGGTTCAACATTATTATCCATGGGAAACTAATTCCACTTGAAAGATTTGGTATGATAAAGCTTATGAACCTCCCAAGGGGCAAATCGAACAAGCGTGCTTGCACACGATTCTCAAGTATTAAATCTTAGCAATCACATGTGACCAATAATATTGCCCAAGATAAAAAGTATTGAATCTCGTTGATTCTCTACCCATGATAAGTCAAAGCAATAGTTACCAACCACACGTGATCCTATTTAAGGAACGAAGATTAGAAATAACGAACCAATCGAGGTCTAATTCTTCCTTGTTGATTCAAGAATTTGTCCTCTCAGGTCCTATTCGATGCATCGGTCATGCACTAGTGTAATCTCTTGGTCAAGACAAGCCAATCCGAGCCTTACACTTCAACCTTTCACGATGGGTTGTTCATTTCCATCTAGGTCGTGAATGGCGACTTTTTTAGTTACAAAAATTTGTTAATTTAATCTTACGTGATCCGGTATCACTAAATTAACTACAATGTAACACGACACGATTTATTGAACAGTTATGCAAATAAATATATGTAACATTCAATGATATTTAAAGCATCGATGATAAACAATTTATTTCAGTAAATAAGTCCGAAATTCAGTTTTGATTATACAAAGTAAAAATCATACTTTCTAGTATAATCCCAACAATCTCCCACTTATACTCAAAGTCTGATTTTAATTATACTACAAACATGTCTCGTGTAGTTCCTAATTCGTGACATCTAATGTCACCTACACGAACCTAATAATTTCTCCCACTTATACTCAAAGAAGATTGGCAACGGTCTTGACACCCATTCCTTCCACATGTCTCTCGAATGTATTCAGAGGCAGACCCTTTGTGAATGGTTCTGCTAGGTTGTCTTCTGATTCTATCTTTGCCACATCTATATCTCCTCTCTTAACGATGTCTTGTATAAGATGGTATTTCCTTTAAATGTGTTTGCTGGCTTTGTGGGCTCTTGGTTCCTTTGAATTTGCAATCGCCCTAAGCATTGTCACAATAAATGATGATTCTCATTTGGGCAAATCGGAACCACATTCAAGTCCACTAGGAAGTTCTTGAGCCAAACCGCTTCTTTTTTTTGCCTCGCAAGCGGCCTACATATTGGCTTCCATGGTAGAATCTGCGACGATTTTACGTTTTGGACTTCTTCATGTCGGCGGCCCTCCCCCATGCAAAAAACACACTACCGGAGGTAAATTTTTCCGAGTCTATGTCTCCGATTGGAAACCGAGTCCGTGTAGCCGATGGGGATTGGACTATCTGACTGATAAACTAACATTCTATCCCGAGTTCTTTTTAGATACTTCAGATGTTTTTAACTGCTGTCCAATGTTCTTTCCCCGGGTTACTTTGATATCTTGCCACCATGCCAACGACAAAGTAGATATCCGGTCTCGTACACAGCATTGCATACATATGTGTTCCGATAGCCGAAGCATAAGGAATGCCTCTCATGTCATCTATCTCCTTTTGCGTCTTAGGGCACATTTTCTTGGATAGATGGATTCCATGTCTGAAAGGTACGAAGCCTTTCTTGGAATCCTGCATCCTGAATCGTTTCAAGACAGTGTCTATGTATGAAGCTTGCGATAAGCCTATCCTTTTCTTGCGATCTCGAGTGATCTTGATCCCAAGGATGTGTGTGTCTTCCCCTAAGTCCTTCATATCAAACTGTTTTGAAAGCCATGCCCTTACATCTGATAACACCTTTACATCGTTCCCGATGATCAGAATGTCGTCTACGTATAGTACTAAGAATACCAATGCAGTTCCGACACGCTTTTTGTACACACAACTTTCGAACTCGTTTTGATCGAACTCATAAGACTTTATAACATGATCAAAATATTGGTTCCAAGCTCTGGATGCCTGTTTGAGTTCGTAAATGGACTTCATGAGCTTACAAACTAGGTGTTCTTGGCCTTTTTCAATGAAGCCTTGGGGTTGTTGCATATAGATCTCTTCAGCAAGACTTCCGTTAAGGAAAGCTGTCTTGACATCTATATGCCAGATTTCAATGTCGAGATGCGCAGCAATCGATAAGAGAATTTGGATGGACTTAAGCATGGCTACGAGTGAAAAAGTTTCCTCATAATCGATCCCTTCTTTCTGAGTATAACTCGTAGGTCCCTTAACGGGTTTTGTGAAATTTGAAGTCTCAGAGGGAGGGTGAATAGACTTCGAAAACTTTTTCTTGCAGATCGGGTGTGATGGCGATTACCGATCGAGTCGCGAGTGAATCGGTTTGGGCTGATAACCAACTTACTAATCGGGCAAGGCAGATTAGTTCTCAGAATATCGGTTTAAGCGATGTGTGCGGAAGCTTAAGTTTTACCCGTGAAAAACCGGTTTTTATAAATCGATTCCAAAGTTAATGTTTTAACGGTTGGTGAAGTGTCAAGCTTGATCGGATCGAAGCTTGGTGCTAGTTGATCTCAACTTAGAATATGTATCGCTTTAAAGGTTGTGTGCAATTGTAGAGCAGTTAATCAAAGCGGTAAAAACACACAAGATTTATAGTGGTTCGGACAAACCAGTCCTACTTCCACTCATCCCTATCACAAGGGCACCAACTTAACCAATGGACTTAGTTTTATGTGTTAGTCCAACACAAGACAATCAAACAGATATTTAAGGAGTTCTCACTCAACCGATCCCGTAAATCTAACTAGAAACCCTAGATGCGAAATCTTGCTAAACAACTTAACCTAACTTTGGGTTTGGATAAGATTGTTTTGGTTCCAACTATGAAATCTTTTCTAGTGTTTAAGGTAGCCTATCAGCTAGATGAAAAGATTTCTATGCTAAGAACTTATGGGATGAACACTTAAAATAATCTTCTTGATCGTGTTCTTCGTTGCGGAAATCGATAATTGCTTGAGCTTCTTGATTGTTCAGTGTTTTCGTGACTTCACTCTGAAGTGTGATCCCATATTTATAGACCTTGAAATCAAAGAGCCGTTGGAGAGCAATTTGAATTTCGTGCTATATTAGGTAGTTTTTGAGGATTGATGTGGCGTCTTGAGAACGGCATGGCCGAAAGCGTGAACTTGTATTTTATAGCCGTTAGAGAGAGCAGCATCAAATCCCATAGTTGTCGGCTCCGATCATACGTGTCTTGTTCTTATTGGTTAACAGACGCACTTTTCAGTGTTGTTCTTCCAACTAAGGTTGACATTCTTCTTGTTCAGATCATCGACGTATGATTAGGTGAAACATCAATTTTCACTGGTGGAGACGACCGATCGGTCAGATCGATCGGTCTACTGATGGAGTCTTGGTGCCGGTTGACTTAGCTTCAACTAGCGATTTCGGTGATGTAGGTCTTCGGTCCGATCTTCCGAAGTCATCGATCTTCAAGTATTTCGAAGTTTGAGCTTCATGACTTCAAATTTGCGATATCGACTTGATCGGATCGATCGATCTTCGTTCTTCTCTTGCATTACGGCTCGCTTCGGATATCATTTGTTCTCTGAATCTCAGATTCGACCTATACATATTGAGGTTCCCCCTCAATATGTGACCTATCTATTACATCGGTTGTTCTATCTGATAATTATCAACGGTATTCTATAAACCGTAATATAAACATCGATCATTAACAGTTACATTTGGTCCTATTACATGTGTTTCGAACTTTTATCAAAACTATAAATTTCCCAACAATTTCTTTTTTGATAAAACCAAAAACACCGAGAAAACCAAACACAGTTGATAAATATAGAACAGTAAATAGCACATAATCAGAAGACAATGAGATTTTGTCTTAGGATCAGAAAATAAACTTTTCTCATTAGATATGTCGATTATATGTTACATCAGAAAAGTTTGAATTTAAAAACAGCTGATCCTGAGAAGTCTTCTGATTCTTCACTCTTTAGGCTTGTATCCTTCTGGCATCTCTCTTTGATCTTGAGGTACGTTGAAAATCTGATATAGTTTCCATTTGACATCATTGGTCTGCTGAGGATCAGTTATGTGCGTTTTGCTCAGGATGTCAAAGTAGAATCTCTGAAATGTCAGTCTGTCAAATGAGCCATCTGCCTTCTTCGAGTAATCCAAGAGATCATACTCTTGGCGAGATATTTTTACATTGATAAGTTTGGCCTCATTTTCCAGATACTTCATAAAATCTGGATATTTATTTTCTAACCAGTTGAGGAATTCATCATCTGGAGATTCTTCTCGTGGAACAAGATCAAGAACAAAAGCATCCAGAAGCCATTCACTTCTGATCTTATTCCATTCCTCAAACCTCTTAGCATGTGCAGCAGTTTTTGGAATGATCTCATCAACTCTTCTTTGGCGGTGAGGTTACGCGTGCTGATTTTCCGGCCTTTCCTTTCTTTCGCTCTCGTCCGAATCTTTTCTTGATTTTTTACGCCTCTGTCAATTTATCTGCCCTTCTTTCTTCTTCACTTTTTTACGGCCTCTTCAAAATCTCGCTCTTTGGGCCGATTTCTCGGCCCGATTCCTTATCGGCTACCAGATCGGCTAATTTGTGCTTCTTGTGACTATTTTAGTGCGAGTGCATTTGGGTCTGAGTTGTGATGTCCAAAGACCATGACTACCTTTCTTGCCTTTGACTTTTCCATCTTTTCGGAGACTCCCGTTAGCAAAGAGATCCGGATGGTCTAGTCTTTGTCCATAAACTTCAACCGTATGCGAATTAGGTCTTACGTTGTTACGATCATGTCGGGTTGGTTTCTCCTCCGTCCTTCCCCCTTTTTGGTTTGATCAAAAAGATTTTGCGTGAGTGGGAAGTTAGGGATCCAAACCGACCGATATTGCCTGTTAAGATCCACCAATGAGATAAACACGGAACTTGAGCGGTTAGATGTTGAACCTTCGAGATCGGCTTCGGTCTTAGACAGATTCCATGGCGATAGAGAGTGTAAAAATCGGTTTGTCAAGTTTCTCTCTGTCAATTTGAGCTTTTCGGTGAGCATCGGAAAAAAAACTTGTTGTTGATCCACCAATCGACTTGTCATCAACGGATTTTATAAGTTCGGCGGAACCACGGTGGTCACAGATTTGGGAGAACCGATCTTTGATTGCTTAATCTGGGAAATAGCCAATTCCCTTTGATCTGTTATTTCTTTGAGGCCAATCTGCCTCTAATCGCCTATCACTCCCTTAACTTCTTCTTTCGGGAGATCTTTGAGACAAGATCGATCTCTGAAGTTGATCGTGATGATGTGAGATGTAGGAATGGTATTAAATCACTTGATCTGTTTGGTTGTTTGTGCCTCAGGTGGTTGGTCATGAAGCGCTGCACAGTTCCACTATCATCGGCGAACCTGATCCTTCATTGTAGCAGCATCTGCTTTAGGAGCTTCTTGAGCGATCCGGTTCGCCTTGTTGATCAACCCGAACTTCGTGGATCGAGCTTTGATAGATTCAGATAGTTATCGGCTCAATTTGGTGATCCTACTTTTAGCGATTTCCTCATATCGAAATCAAAATCTGCAAACTCATTAGCACCGCCCATCCTGTTCAATAATCATTATAAAATCGAGAAGCTTTTTAATCGAGATCTCTCCGGTGAGGATCTCCATAACTTCTTCTCTAATAGCGGGATGGGCGACGATTGGATACATCTCATCAATTTCTCGTTCGATTTGCATTCGACCATTTTCCTGTGATGGTCTTTGATGATCTAGACTTCGGGGAATTGTCGTCGCATCCGGTTGATGAGATGTGGAGGTTACGGTGGTGCTTGAGTAGGTGGAAGTTGTGCGATTGGCTTGACTGCGAGAGGTTCTACTTTGTGGAAAGCGAGTCGCTGGTTCCACGAGGTAAGCTTTACGGGTTCATGGTGATGTAGTTTGAGGTTAAGGCGCGGGGGGAGAAGGAGAAACATGCTTTCGTGACCCGATGGTCTGGCGGTGAATCGGCTTCGAGGTGGAGGAGAAGGAGATCGTTCGTCTCGTGCTTCTTCCTCGAGAATGTTGGCGAGCTCTCGGCTTGAGAAGCCCACTGTCGATTTTTCACGATTTTTGTGGTGCATCGGTGATCTGGCTCTCCTTCTTTATCGACTCATCTTCTAGAAAGCGAGTCATGGGGGGGCTGCCGCCTTCTTGACCTCTTCTCACGGGCCTTCACCAGTTTTCTTTTTCTGTTTCTTAGGGGCATCTGGTGTAGGCGAGGTTGCTTCCTTGCTCTTTCTTTCTTCGCCTTTGGGGTGTGGGCATATCATCGTCACGGTGGTCCAAATATGGTGAAGTGGTGGAGAGGAAAGCCTTGTAGGACTTGGTCCATTCTGGTCCCATTTGGCATTTGGCATTTTGTCCTTTAGGATAACTGCAACCTTGTTGAGATTGTTGATCCTCTTCTTCAGATAGACCTGCCTCCATTCATCAATTCCAAATTTCTCATGTTCTTGGAGTAGAATGGCCTTTAGGAACCCATGCCAATTGATGTTCTTGGCTTCATCAATTATTGACCATCTTTGCTGCATTTTGCCGGATGTAAGAGCATCTGGGCTGAACGAAATACCCATGATTGTTTTTTGACAATATGTCAAACAACAATCGGTATTTCCTCTTGAGTATTGGTCTGACAAAACCTGCGGTCTGATGTTTGTCAGCCTCTCTGAAGAGTTCGTTTCTGATCAGCTCATCTTCATTCTCCCTATAGTGAGCGGCGAGATTCGTCCTTTGGCAAGCGGTAAGCAGACGAGTTATGTCGCGATTCGTCGATCGATATCTTCTCAGATTGACCGATTTAAAGTAGTTCTTCTCCGGGAAGCGTCAGTATCCACTCTTAAATTCCTTAGGAATTGAGTGCTTCATCTTCGCATCTTTGGATTGCGGTTGAGCGTATAATATTTCTCAAGGCCTCCTTTCTTGTAATTTGTTCCACTTCCATTGATTAGGGTCCGTTGTAACACCAAAACATGCATTTAACTTGTCATCGCAATCCTTAATGCCGATTCGCATAATTGCACATTATTTTTTCTATTCCGTGAGAGGTCATCTACAATAAGATAGACTCGATTAAAGTTGTGCGTAAACATAGAGATATCATATATTGATTATCAGACCTATACACAGGCCTAGTAATCGATAAACACATGCGGAAACCAAGAAATAATAAAGCATAACACAGGATATCATCGATTGACAAAATCTTTAAGATCAATGGATTTGAAAGAATGATTCATCAAATAATCAGAAATTACCAGATTCTGTTTTGTCGAGAAGATAATTTTGAAACTCAAGAAAAACACTTTGAATCGCAGAGAAGTAATCTGGAGAGTTTTCATAAAATAAATCGCAAGTTTGTGAATTGGAAAACTTTGGTAAGGTTTTTGATGAACCTTATAAAGGTGAGGAGGGAAAAAAAAGATAAGATTTGGAAGATCAACCGTTTGAAAAGATTAAACGATCCAAATTAAGCAGTTTTGATCGAATGGTCGGGAAAGGTACGTACGAAAACCTTTTGGATTTAAAAGCCCATTTTGTAGCAATTAATACATGTACCCCACGTCCGCATTAAATGAATTGCAGGGAATACGTCACACAGGTAATGCGTACAGTAAGGCAAATAAAAACAGATAAGATCCGATAAAAAAGCAAATAACAAGGGAAAAGAAAAGCGTATCTGGTTGACTGATATAGTAATCAGTCAATACCACTTGAAGTTGATTCCACTTGTTGATCTTAGTTTTCTGCCTAAACCTTATAATTTCCCAACTGTTCTTTTCAACCGATCCGTTTATTTCATTTTGGCCGTCGATTTCTTCCGATCCTCCTCGATCGGTTGAAGTTCCCCCTTCAACTGATATTTCTGTTTTCTCATAGACTGATATATCTGATTTGTTGAGGTTTCAAGTTCAACTGATCTTCCTTATCGATCAAGATGTAATCGATTTTGGTTGACCTAATCGATTCTTCTCGGATCAAGCCAATTCTTGGGATAAGTGTTCGCCAAAACTTAGTCTAGAATAGTAGTCTCTATTCCTAAGTTGGCGCGATTTGACATGCGTAATTATCGTCTTTATATCTCGATATGTCAATCCGCCGTAAATTTATCCAATTATCAGTCGCGTGATTTCTACACGCTGTCCTTGTGATGCAAATTTCTCTAAAAGGCTTTTTGAAATCAAATTTGCATTTGCACCCTTGCTTGGCCTCTATAAATTGGACCAATGTTTTACACAACATAACCCATTCACCATACTTATCTTCTTTTGTAAAATCATGCATTCTGGTGAACCCTTATTTAAAATTGAAACTTCCAAAAACACCTTTACCCCTTTTTTCAATGATTTCAACTTCTCAAATCAACCTTGTGTGTCCCTTTATCTTTGTTTTTTAAATGCGTCATCAAATATTTCACATACAATTGTTGCTAAGCTTCTACCACCACGGCAATGGCGGATCTCTTTGTCATGAATCGAGAAGACACTTCTCCTAACCGTATGCACCTTGTGTGTCTATCGTGATGACGTAACCAGCGTCAACAGACTCAGTCTGATATAAAACATGAGTTTGATATACGGTCTTGATCAGACAACAGCTGATCTTCGTATATCAACTCGATTTTTGCATGTAGCACATGTGCCCATAAGGTCTTTGAACCAAATTCTTGGCACGTGTGCTCCATTTAACAGCTGGAGAGTCCATTGACTTCAGGTCTAAGGGCTCCTGGCTTAGAAATCCTATCAACGCCGCTCTCTCTCCACTGGTTTTAGCTTCAGCTAGCGGCTTTAGGATTATTTCAAAGCCTCTCTCACCCTTGTTAAGTGAGGGAAAATGAGAGCATCAGATTTAAAATCTCTCTCTCTCACGCTCTTCTTGGGTTAGGATGAGGGTTTAGGGTTATAGGTTTAGGGTTTTCGGTTATGACTTATGTACTCACCTCCGGGTCCTTTGTACTTGTAACTTGTAATGTAATCTGACCTAATGGTCTTTATCAATGAAAAGTTCTATTATTCCATTGTTGTGTAAATTCTCTGCTTTCTTATGCGATTGTAGGCTTTAATCTGTGAATCTTGCTTGTTGAATATCAGCTAAATCGACTTACAAAGATGTAAAATAACCCAACTGATTTAATCAGATAATTCTTTAATCTGAGTGTTTCCTTTAATCTGATAAACCTTGAATCTGATCAGTTCCTTTAATCTGATAACTTGTAATTCTGATCGATTTCTTATATCAGCCCCTTGACTGATCTTCTGATCAGTTGAGATACCAACCTCAACTGATTCCTTTCAACCTGGTTAGTCTCTTAACCAGCTGGTTCTGGAGAACAATCCATCAAGCATTTTAGGTGCTTTTTCTCCAAGATCCAGAAGCCCTAGCTCATTGCACAATTCTCGAATCGATCTCGGCTAGTGGCTTGGTTAGAATATCGACTTTTCAAATCAGTGTGAATCTTTTCCATTCTGATATTCTTCTTTTCAACATGATCTCTTATAAAATGGTGTCTGACATCCACATGCTTGCATCTTGTATGTAGAACAGGATTCTGAGTGATTGCAATAACACTATTACTGTCACAGAATATAGGTACATTCTTAGCTACAATGTTATAATCCCTCAGTTGTTGACTAAGCTAGAGCGGTTGGGGAGCAACAACCTTCCTGCAGACCATATATTACCTTGATAGTAGATGTCTTAGAATCGATGTCCTTTTTTGAGAACCACGAGATCGGTTTACTTCCTAAAAAACCCGACATGTTCTCGAGGTTGACTTCTGTCAATCTTGCAACCTCCATAATCGAATCGAGAATACCCACTAAGCTCTAGATTATCATCGATGGGTAAAATAAACCAAAGTTTCTTCGTCCCTTCAGATACTTAAGAATCCGCTTAGTCGCTTTTCTAGGTGGCTTTGCATTGGATTTGCTCGAATCGCGCACATACACCTCATCGCAAAGGTGATATCCGGTCTGTTGGCAATCGGTATAGTAGAGATCCAATGAGAGCCCTATATTCTTTTCGATTTATTTTTCGACCATCCTCATACGGATCCATCTTGAATCCGGTCATCATAGGAATTTTGGCTTCCTTGCAATTTTGAACTCCAAACTTAGCCAATAAATTCCTAGTGTACTTTGCTTGGCGATGAATATCCTTCGCACTTTGCTTCTTCACTGGAGACCCGTAAAGTAATTCATCCGTCCCATCATGGACATCTCGAACTTCCCTTGCATCGGTTTTTTGAATCTTTCACATAGACTCTTGTTGGGAGATCCAAGATGATGTCGTCCACATAGATCCGAACCATCGTAATATCTTCTCCATCTTCTATTCTCGAATAAGGTTACGTCCATTGTTCCTTTAGTGAACCCACCGTCGATCAAGAATCGAGAGAGTGTATCATACCAAGCTCGAGGAGCTTGTTTTTGTGCCATAAAGAGCTTTTTCTTAAGCGGTACACTTGGTTGCTCTTTTCGAAGCACGGAGGTTGTTCGACATAAACTTCCTCTCTGCTAGTACCCCGTTTAAAAATGCACTTTTTCGTCCATCGATACCAAAGTGAACCCTCTCGTGGGAAGCATATGCGAAAGCTTGACCCGAATGGCTTCTAGGCGGCGACCGGGTGCAAAGGTCTCGTCATAATCAATTTCTTCCGATTGTGAATATCCCTTAGCAACAAGTCTTGCCTTATTTACGGTGATGACATTTTTCTCATCTCTCTTGTTCTTGAAAACCCACCCGTGCCAATTACGTCTTGATGATTTGGTGCGTCTACCGGTTCCCAAACTTGATTTTCTCGAATCTGTTTCGGCTCCTCCTGCATGGCTAGAATCCAAACTTGCGTCTTGTAGAGCTTCCTCTATTGTTGTTGGTTCCTTCATAGACAAATAACAAGAATACATGACACTTTCACCAACGATGTCTAGTTTTAACTTTATCGGATGGGTCTCCGATGATCGGATCGGTTGGATGGGGTTATCCGTGTCCTTCATTACGACGGCGTCGGTTTGGAGAACATCATCCATTTCGATAAAGGTTCATTACTAGCGGTTGGGAGTGGTGCAGTAATTATGATCCACTTGATAAGAACATGTCTCGGTGATGTTGGACTCATCATGTCTTTCGATGTCGTTAAATGGGAACTTCAGTGTTCCCCCCGAACTGGATGGTTCGGTTGATATCGCCTCTCGGTATGCCAAACTTCTTCATCGACAATTTTTCGTACCTTAGGATCTGAATGATCGGTGAATCAGCCTAGATCCGGAATGTATCTTCGTTACGGTTTCGATTCCTTTTCCTTGATCGTTACCGATCCATTTTCCGAGCATCAGTCATTGGTTGATCGTGTACATCTTGTTCTCGAGGCGATTTCTCTTGTTAGAAGATGCTTCATCAAAGAGTACATGGGGTGTTTCTTCCACAAGTAGGGTTAAATGCATTTGTAAACCCCGAAAGCCTTGCTAGATGAGGAATATCCTAAGAATATACCCTCATCGACTTGGCCTCAAAAGTCTTCAACCGACTCTTCCCATTGTTGTGTATGAAACACTTACACCCAAAAACATTGAAGTAAGAGACACGAGGTTTTCGCCCTTCCACAGTTCATAGGGTGTTTTGTAGTGAGCCTTAGTCGAAGACATACATTACGAGTATGGCATGCAATGTTGATTATACGCGCCCGTAAACGACTTGGTATTGCATGTTCATTTAACATCGTGCGGCGAACTTCTTTGAGAGTTCTGTTCCTCCGTTCTCGCTACTCCATTTCTGTTGGGGCGTCCTTCGGTGATGTTTCATGTCAGATACCAAACTTAGAGCAAAAATCGGTAATAAAAGAGTTCGTAAATTTCATACCTTTATCCGATCGATTTTTACTAATCGACACCCTTCTCATTTTGTAATCTTTTTAGCATTTCGGGTATCTTCGTTTGTCGTCTCATTCTTCTTATGTAAGAATATAACCCGTAAACTTGGAATAGTCATCCACGATTACGAGTATATTTTCGTCCGTTGAGATATTTGGTGTAACTAGTCCAAATAGATCCATATGAAGATTTGCGATTAAGATTGCTAGATGCCGGTCCGGAATTCCCTTGAATGAAGCTTTGACTGTTTTTCCTTCCGACATGCAAAGATACATGTCCGATCCTTTGAAAATACTTCATTAGGAAGTCCTTCCACTAGAGACATCCTTGCTATCTTATTAAGAGTTTTAAAGTTGGATGGCTCATTCTTTTATGCGAGAGATAAGAATCGCTTTTTTTGGAACTCTTGACATTCAGCATGCATTTCTTGGGCAACTGTTCCAATCAATTTGTGTAGATCGTCCCCTTTCCTTGAACGAGTTAGCAAAATATGTTGAGTGGCTCGATTCTTGACAAAGTGCATTGGTCAATCGAGAACTCAACACTTGAATCCGTTGTCGCAGAATTGTGAAACCGATAATAGGTTGTGCTTCGGACCTTCGACATCTGAGACTCGATTATTTGTACATCATCATTCTCTAAGGTTCGAATCCTTTGGTATAACCAAAGTTATCATCACGGAAAAAAGAATACACGCGGGCCTTTCATTTCTATGTAAGAAATGAGGAGATGTTTGCTTCCAAATCATGTGCCTTGAGCATCCATTATCGATGTACCCGGATAGTTGCTTGCACACCTCCTTTGTTGGCGGACCACGCGATCATGCAGCCCAAATCGGGCTTTAGGTACCCTTTTGGATTGGGTCCCGAGGGTTAGGTTTAGTTTTGGGGATCCATACAAGCGAGCACTTCTATTGAGATCGGTTAGATCGAAGGCCTGATTTGTCTCCCATACCTATCAACATAATCATATCGTCTCTTTATATGCTTTTCGATTAGTATGATTATTAGTGTGAACCTTGGGTAACTTAGAAGACTTGGGATTTATCTTTTACATTTTGTCTTCTTTTCATCGGTGTGGTTACAGTGCGGCTGACCCTAGATTTCGATTATAGGGGGTAGGTACGACCGCTACCATCAAAAGATTCATATATTTTCGGCATAGGTGGTTTTTGCGGTTTACGAAGTATGCTTATTAGGCGGTGACCTTGATTGGGTCTCAGATTAGACTTCCCTTTTCTGAGTTGTCTTTTTACGATTCTCGATCTGTTGATCGAGTTGAGGTCTCTTCGGAAGAACCGGGTTCTTTGTTGATTCCTCGGTGATGCTTTACCGGTTGGGGTCCATTTTGTTCCCTTACGGTTAGGCTTACCTTTACACCTTTCAACTGGTCTATTTCCTTATTAGATACATGTTTGGCTTTTTGGTGTATCTTTGTCGTAAACTCGTCGATTACACCTTTTTTGAGATGAAATTTGGGGCTTTTGAGGATATGGAAGGGTTCTCATACCCAAGTCCCTTCTTGTTAATCGTTGTTAGAAAATAGGTGTTCATGTCTTGAAGCGGTTTTAGAAGATTTTGTGAAAACCTCTATTTTCTTCGCAGATTATCCTCGAGATGATTTTAGACTTTCATGCTTTTGAATAGCTCATCGAATTTTGCTTGCAGGATTTTGAAGTCATCGACTTCTTTGTTTTGTTAATTGCCGGTGATCTTTGATCCGCTTCTCTCGATCGAAGCTTTAACTTTCGAAATTTTAAATTCCTCGGTTGCCTTACGGCGGTTTAAGCAATTTAAGTTCGGAGGCTTTCTTGAGATCATTCTCTTTAGCAAGGTGATTATTTCGGTCCTCGGCGTGTCATTTTCGGCTTCCACTATAGCATAAGTGTCTCATTGCATTGGAGAGTTCCTCATGCAATTGCTCGAGTAGAGCTGCAGGTCAATCTCCCCAAAGGTGTGCTAATGATAGCAGTGTAAAGCGAACAAAGAGGTTTGGAGGTTACCTCAGATTGGTCCTCCTTGGCCATCGAGGCGAGATCTCATCATCATCGAAGAGAATGTCGGATCTTCATTTCCATAGAAGTCAAGAAAGCTTCTTGTCGAACGTAAATCTTCTACAGAGGAGTATCCGGAATCCTCGAGGGCGGAATCTGAATCGTCAATTCTCGACGATGTCAACAACCATGGCTTTTTGTCCCTGTCCGTTGCTCTCTTTTTGTTCCTCTTTTCTTCCCTTTCTCTTGGCGTCAGTGCAGGCGTCTGTATTTGTAGTGACTAGCTTCTCACAGTTGAAAGCACGCTCCTTGATCCACGGAACCTTTTCTTCGGGTGAATCATTAAAATCAGTATGATCTATCGGTGACTTTCCTTTTCGATAGTAGTCCGAGCTTCTTACATGCGATTGGTTATCTCTTTCTCATCATTTAGATTATCTCTTTTCCTTTCATCTCTCGTGATCTCTCCGATCATCGGATCGGTTCTTTCGGAGATCCATTTGTCCGATCTCCTATCTCTTCCTCGGCTATGTGGATAATCTTTATAGAATCTTCGATACTTACCCGGTTAGTATTTGATTTTTCTAATTTCGTAAGCAGAGCGTCTGTTACGCACGACTTATGATGTTTCCAATGGGTTCATTGGTCTTCAATCTCTTCTTTGGTTGCCTTAAAAGCAAATCGATTTGGAAGTTTGAGGCTTCGGCGGGCACCTCATCTTCATCGCTTGTTCTCTCTCAATTAAATCGAACTCGTGAGCTTTAAGGCTCAAGAACAAGCTACTTGGCTTCATTTTTGAAATGTCTTGGCAATCCTTGATTACCGTGACCTTCATGTCCCATTTCTTGGTGAGAGACCTTAAAATTTTGTAGTTGATATCTTTATCGGACAACTCTACCAAGTTCTCGAAGCTTGTTTATTGACATTGTAATCCTTCCATCGAGTTCGTTGATGGTTTTCGTTAAAGCAACATCTTGATTTTTGAACTTCACTGGTTTGGCTTGCGAGCGGTTATCTGGTCATTTCCCTTGCATATTTCAGCTAGAGTATCCCACATTGCTTTCACTGTTTTGAGATACTTAACCTTTTCCTTGGTGACCTTATCCATTGTTTTCATGATAATTTTTCTTGCGATAGTATCTAGAGTATGCAGTTTCCTTTCCTCTGCATCCATCAAGTTTGGGCTTTTTCGTACAAGACTTCCGGGGCAAAAAATCGGATCTCCTCCAACTGCAGGGTTGTCGTAATATATGATGATGGGTCCTCTTTCGATGACTTCCATCATTCTGCCACTAATCGAACCTAGATGGTTGGACATATATATGGCCCAATCATGCATACTCATCGATTGAGAACTTCGGCAGATCATGATACATACCTGAGGTGTTATCCATGCTGAGTGTTTTTGGAAAATGAATGAGTTTTAAGAAGGTTTTTCAAGATCAGTTCAGTCGACCACAAAGATTCTTCCTCAAGAATCGATGATACACAAAGTCAGTGGTCTGTAGAACCAACCGCTCGATACCACTTGTAGGTCGAACTGGTTTTGTGAGGGAAGTCTAGAGGGAGGGTGAATAGACTTACGAAAACTTTTTTCTTGATCAAGTGTGATGGCGATTAGCTTTGATCGAGTCGAAAGTGAATCGGTTTGGTCGATAACCAACTTACTAATCACTGAAGGCGATTAGTTCGGTAACTATCGGTTTAAGCGATGTGTGCGGAAGCTTAAGTTTTACCCGTGAAAAACCGGTTTTTATAAATCGATTCAAAGTTAATGTTTTAACCGGTTGGTGAAGTGTCAAGCTTGATCGATTAGAAGCTTGGTGCTAGCCGATCTCAACTTAGAATATGTATCTTTTTTTAAAGGTTGTGTGCAATTGTGTAGATAGTTAATCAAAGCGGTAAAA
The DNA here is from genome assembly GCA_037126765.1 of Stenogyne calaminthoides. Lineage (NCBI taxonomy): Eukaryota > Viridiplantae > Streptophyta > Magnoliopsida > Lamiales > Lamiaceae > Stenogyne > Stenogyne calaminthoides. The sequence goes on from JBBCBC010000035.1 coordinate 15,091,236, forward strand.
GCACACAAGATTTATAGTGGTTCGGACAAACCAAATCCTACGTCCGCTCTTCCCTATCACAAGAGGGCACCAACTTAACCAACTGGACTTAGTTTTATGTGTTAGTCCAACACAAGATAATCGACAGATATTTAAGGAGTTCTCACTCAACCGATCCCGCAAATCGTAACTAGAAACCCTAGTCGAAATCTTGCTAAACAACTTAACCTAACTTTGGGTTTGGATAAGATTGTTTTGGTTCCAACTATGAAATCTTTTCTAGTGTTTAAGGTAGCCTATCGCCTAGATGAAAAGATTTCTATGCTAAGAACTTATGGGATGAACACTTAATAAAATAATCTTCTTGATCGTGTTCTTCGTATAAAATCGATAATTGCTTGAGCTTCTTGATTGTTCGGTGTTTTCGTGTCTTCACTCGAAGTGTGATCCCATATTTATAGACCTTGAAATCAAAGAGCCGTTGGAGAGCAATTTGAATTTCGGACTATATTAGGTAGGTTTAGAGGATTGATGTGACATGCTTTGAGAACGGCATTGGCCCGAAAAGCGTGAACTTGTATTTTATAGCCGTTAGAGAAGAAAGATCAAATCCCGTAGTTGTCGGCTCCGATCATCGTGTCTTGTTCTTATTGGTTATGAGACGACTTTTTGGTGTTGTTCTTCCAACTAAGGTTGACATTCTTCTTGTTCAGATCATCGACGTATGATTAGGTGAAACATCAATTTTCACCTGGTGAACTGACCTGATCAGTCTACCTGATGGAGTCTTCTGGTGTCGGTTGACTTAGCTTCAACTAGCAGACTCGGCTGATGTAGGTCTTCTGGTCTGATCTTCTGGAAGTCATCTGATCTTCAAGTATTCTAAGTTTGAGCTTCATGACTTCAGCTGCGATATCTGACTTGATCAGATCGATCTGATCTTCTGTTCTTCTCTTGCATTCTGGCCTGTCGGATATCAGCTGTTCTCTGAATCTTCAGATCTGACCTATACATATTGAGGTTCCCCCTCAATATGTGATCTATCTATTACATCAGTTGTTCTATACAGTAATTATCAACTGGTATTCTATAAACTGTAATATAAACATCGATTCGGCCTAATGTGTCCGATTTGGTCCTATTACATGTGTTTCTGGAACTTTTATCAAAACTATAAATTTCCCAACAATAACCTTTCGCTACGAGTCTTGCTTTGAAGGTTTCCACCTTCCCGTCCGGTTCTCTTTTTCTCTTATACACCCACTTGCAACCAATGGGTTTGACCCCATTAAGTGGTTCGACTAGCTCCCACACTCTGTTATGAAACATAGAACCTATTTCGGCTTTCATTGCTGTTTGCCAAGAATCTGCATCCTAATCTTGGATTGCCTCGTCATATGTCCATGGGTCTGATTCGTCTTGTCCGAAAATTAAGTCCGAGGACTCTCCTATTCCCATGAATCTCTCGGGCTATTTCGCAACCCTCCCACTATGACGAGGTTTTGGTTGTGTAAGTGTGTCGTTTGGTATATCATCTTGTACAGTTGGCATTTAGGATAGCCCCCTTAGCTCATTTAAGGTAATCTCACTTCTGGGTCTTCTTTCGTTCATATAGTCTTCTTCCAAAAATCTAAAGTGGGTGCTTATTACCACCTTTTGATCTTCGGGACCATAGAACATACACCCTTTCGTTCCCTCGGGTATCCCACAAAACAACCTTAATTCTAATCGAGGATCCAATTTTCCGGCTTTCTTGTCCAACACGTAGGCCGGACACCCCCAAATTCTCATGTGTCTCATACTAGGCTTGCGCCCGGTCCACAATTCTTTAGGAGTTTTGGGAACCGATTTGGATAGCACCAAGTTCAGAATGTACGTCGTTGTTTCCAAGGTATGACCCCAGAACGACTCGGGAAGATCCGCATAACTCATCATTGATCTAACATTTCCAAAAGAATTATGTTTCTTTGCTCTGCAACCCCGTTTTGTTGAGGGGTTCCGGGTGCAGTGAGCTGGGATGCAATCCCTTCATCAGATAAGTAGTTCAAAAACTCATCGCTGAGGTATTCGCCTCCACGATCGGATCGTAGAGACTTGATACGTTTTTCCCTATGATTCTCTGCTTGAGCCTTAAATTCTTTGAATTTCTCAAAGGTCTCAGATTTATGCTTCATAAGGAAAATATAACCGTACCTTGAGTAATCATCAATAAAAGTGACAAAATACTCATAACCTCCTCTTGCTTTGGTTGACATTGGACCACATACATCTGTGTGAACGATTTCTAACACTTCTTTGGCCCTATTCCCCTTGGCTCCAAATGCCCTCTTGGTCATTTTACCCTCCAAACATGATTAGCAGGTTGCAATTGGTTCAACTTGGAGAAATTCCAGGGAACCGTCTTTCACCAACCTTTGGATCCTCTTTGGATTTATATGACCTAATCTTAGATGCCATAGAAGTGTCTCGTTCATGTCTGATGAACGTTTTGTTTTCTCGGAAACAATTGATGTGTTATAGGATGCATTTCGTGAGTGGTGTGCACAGTTAATTGTATAGAGATTATTCGACAACGTTCCATGACAGATAAATTTATCAAAAAGAGAAATGGTAACAACTTTATTAAAAGTAACCGAATATCCATCAAGAAAAAGTTTAGAAACTGAAATCAAATTCTTTCTAAAATTTGGAACTTAAAGAACATCTCTTAAAATTAAAACTCTGTCTTCAAAAGACAGGTGCACTTCTCCCACTGCTTCAGCTGCCACTCTAGTAGCATCGCCCAGTGTGATGAGGATCTCACTCCCACTAAGTTGCCGGGTCCGCTTGAACCCCTGTAATGTGAAACAAACATGATCAGTGGATCCCATATCCACCACCCATAAATGGGAGGCATACGCCGCTAAATAAGTTTCAACAACTAGTGCGTGAGAATTACCTTTCTTTCCATTCCTTTTGGGTCTGGAACAGGCTGACCTCCAATGTCCTTTTTCACCGCAGTTGAAGCACTTCCCCTTAGCTGGCTTGTTCACTCCACCACCTTTCTTCACCTTTTCTTTGCCATTGGCAACACTTGAGTTCACTTGCTTGTGGTTTTTTCCCTTTTCTTGTTCTTACCACCCCTTGGCCTAGAAGAAGAAGAAGGTCCATTTGCCACCAAGGCTTGGCTCTTTTGCCCCAATATCGCCTCCGCCGAGACTAAAGCTTGCAATAGATCAGGCATCGAGAACTTCTGATTATTCATCTGGTAGTTCAGCCTGAACTTTTCAAAACTTTTCGGCAGAGAGTGGAGCACGAAATCGATTTGGGTCTCGATATCGTATTCAGTGCCAAGTACCTCAAGTTTGTTAAGGTGAGCCATCATCTGGAGAACGTGCTCCCTTACGGGCGTTCCCTCCACCATTTTCATAGAGAGCAAGTCCCTCATGGTGATCTGACGATCCACACGGTTTTGATGTTGAAACATCGCTTTAAGACTAGTCATGATGTCTGCAGTGGTCTCAACGTTCTGGTGTTGGTGATGAAACACATCTGACATAGAAGCCAAGATGGTACACTTTGCCATTTCGTTGGAACGCTCCCAGTCAGCATACTCTTTCTTAACCGTTTTAGTGGACTCATGTTTTTGCTTTTCAGGTTTAGGTGTGGTGAGAACCCAGTTATGGCTTTGTCCAGTGAGGACAATAGTAAGTTTATGAATCCAATCAACAAAGTTTTCACCAGTAAGCAAATTGTCTTTAAGTATATTGAATAGTGGATTAAAAGGTTGCGACATGATGAACTGAAATATACAATAATATGCATAAGCACAAATATATCACAAGGTTCGATCACATGCATCATATTAAAATCTCAAAAAAAATATGAACATGCATCAGCCAACATCTCAAAACAGTTTAAATAAGTCAAGTGGGGTGTGTCATTATTTAAACACATTCAAGTAGGTTACAAACAAGAACAGTTACAAACCTTTAATATCTAGATTAATAGTTGGCTCCCACTTGACCATTATAAAATTGACAGGGACTTCGGGGAAGTATATGCATATCGATTTTATACCTAAGTAATAACCATGATTAAATACAGGATTATTATTTCGTATTGAACGAGCCTCATGGGGAGGATCATCGTCGCCACTAGTAATAATCCACAATCATCCACTTGGAATTCATTCATGTGAAAGCTAACTTTTGACCGTCCCGTGGGGGTAATTTCTCCAAAAGAATTCACAAATAAATAAATCATGGAGGTCAAAATTAATTCAATTTTATTATCCGGAATAAAATTATCAATTAATTATTTAAACATACTTAGTAATTTTTTGATTGTGAGATTTTTCATTGGGCAACTCTCATGCAAACACATTTAAACAAATTAAATAAAGCATAAGATAACACAATAATAAATCAAGCAAAGCAGAAAATAAACATATTGGGCACAAATTATCCAATTGTCATGGTTCGATTTTTCTTTGCTTGATCTTGAAGAAACGCCATCTTGAATTTCTCCCACTCGATCGTCTCGAAAAAGAACTCCGTCTCGAAACGCCACGCCAAGTAGCTCGCAGCCAGGATGCACGCCAAGATCCGGCCGGCCACTGCCAAATCGACCTCGGCGCAGACACCTCGGCGGTGGCGTACTCGCGAAGCATCGTAGCCTTCGCCCGACCACTGCCTCGCCGTGGAACTTCCGGTAGCCCGCATGTCCCCGCCCCCTTTTCTTTCGCCTCGCCCGTCGATCCGCTCCGTGCCGCGGTGGCGTACTGTCGCGCCCGCTGGCTTTGGCTGATCTGTGGCGGCTCGGCCCTCGACCTGCTTACGCCCGTGCGTACCTCAGCGTCGGCGTCCATGGCGTGCCTCCATAACACGTTTCCCACATCTGCATCAGCGGCGTGCCTCCCATATGCGTCTGCGTCGCGTAGCGTGCCTCCCGTGGCACATTTCGTAGCGACGCCGCCACGCCTGCGCCGGTTACGGATTTTATCCTTTAATTCTTTGTCTCCGTCCTCGTTTCGATCGGTTACAATTTATTTACAAAAAAAATAAATAAACCTAGATCTGAACTAGTCTATTACATTGATCAAATCAAACAAATCTGTCTACTTGTGGATTTTTCACGAGGCAAAAACGAATCCGAACGAATCGAATTAAAAACCACAATTTATATGCATGCATAAATAAACACATTAAATTCCATGACAATTGGATACCTGCAAAACAGATCTAGCAATTCTACTATCCAATTTCAAATTTAATGTCAGCGAATTAAATTACAATTTAAAAAATTCAGAGCCCGAAACCGGGCTCTAATACCAGTTGTTGGGGAATAAGTTGCACAGATCTATTCGGGGTGAATATTTAAATACAAATTTAATTCTTATAATTATTACTAGCATGAATTAATCCTATATTAATTCAAATAATAATCCAACAACATATCATGCATATAATTAATTCACGTAAATCCTACGCATGCGGAATTCTACGATTTTACGTGAACGTACCTCTTGGGATGGCAACGGTCTGGCTGATTAGACTCACCAAAAGAACTTCCCAAGTATTCCCTTAATCCTTGTTCGACTATCCGGTGGTAGGACACTTGCGAACAATTAACAAAAGGAAAATAAATTATGTTGCACCACCTTTGTGGATTTACTAATTTTTCCAGCACATGGAATTGTACTTGGGAATGAAAGAGTCATCCCCTATTTATAGAGCATAGGTGGTCGAAATTTTGGACAAAAATAATGTGGGAAAATCTTTTCTTGATCTCCAAGAAATCTTGAATATATCTCCTATATTCTTTTTCCCATAATTATAATATTCCACAAAATCCCACCTACTCTTTGTCATGGGATATTTCGAAAATTATAGGCAAGATTCCAAGATTTTGATCTTCTTGAATTTATGAGATATTCTTGTATTTCAAGAAATACATATCTTCCATAATATTTTTTCAAGAAAATCAAGAAAATCTTTCTTGCCCTTTATATTTCAAAAATTTCGAAATTATCTTCATGAATAACCAAGTGGGAGATTTCTTGAATTTAATGAGATAATCTTGTATTCCAAGAATACATATCTTCATTCCATAACAAAATTCAAAGAAAATCTTTCTCCCCTTTTTATCCATAAATTTCGAAAATAATGGAAAAATAAGCAACAATATTTATTTTAGTTTAAACACATTTTTCAGTTATTGGACTATATGTTGGGCTACTTAGGGGGCCTTTAGGAAAATTAAGATTGGACCTTCCATTGAATCTTGAATTATCAATATTGAGCCACAATATTATTCAAGCCCATAAATATTAATTAATCCCACTACATAATTAATATTGCACTATCCATCTTAACCCATATTACAGTCAATATGGCTCCCGGTTATTATTTTTCGTGTTTAAGATTATCTAGCCCATTAATTAATTCAAGCCACTGAAATAGCTTTCCATTAATTAATATCTTTTGTCCTTGGTCAAGGAACGGTTCAACATTATTATCCATACCGAAAACTAATTCCACTTGCAAGATTTTGTATGATAAAGCTTATGAACCTCCCAAGGGGGCAAATCGAACAAGTGTACTTGCACACGATTCTCCGTATTAAATCTTAGCAATCACATGTGACCAATTATATTGCCCAAGATAAAAAGTATTGAATCTCGTTGATTCTCTACCCATGATAAGTCAAAGCAATAGTTACCAACCACACGTGATCCTATTTAAGGAACGAAGATTAAGAAATAACGAACCACTGAGGTCTAATTCTTCCTTGTTCAGTTCTGAAGAATTTGTCCTCTTGTAGGTCCTATTCAGTGCAGCAGTCATGCACTAGTGTAATCTCTTGGTCAAGCAAGCCAATCCGAGCCTTACACTTCAACCTTTCACGATGGGTTGTTCATTTCCATCTAGGTCGTGAATGGCGTACTTTTAGTTACAAGGGACTGTTAATGTAATCTTCTGTGATTTGGTATCACTAAATTAACTACAATGTAATACGTACGATTTATTGAACAGTTATGCAGTAAATATATGTAACATTCATTGATATTTAAAGCATCAGTGATAAATAATTTATTTCAGTAAATAAGTCCGAAATTCAGTTTTGATTATACAAAGTAGAAAGCATACTTTCCAGTATAATCCCAATAGCAGCATGGTGAAATCCATCAGGTGTAGTTTCAGAAAGCACATCACCTTCAACATATAAACCTCCATTAGATTAACAATGACACAAAGTTGAACAAATGAAAATCACACAACTTCAATTCAATCATGCAGATTTACCTATGATAATCATGTATACTATGAGCACACCGATGTTGTTGATTAATACACAGATTTGTATAACCATTCTGCCATACATTCCAATTGCATCCCCCATAAGAAACAGACTTAGTTGTGTGGCTAAACCTAAGAAATAATTCAATTGAAGCTTCTGTCAAGAATGCGATGAAGATGATTCCAACAATCCCCAGGCTAAGTCCCAGCACCTTCATGGTGCAGGCAAAGCCATGATTCCAGCCCCAATAACTGTCTCGATAGATTAAACATTGCCCCGCTGAAAGAAGCTTCATTGAACTCATTGAAACTCTCTTCCTCATGCATGGTGGGCAGCAATGGGGATTTCTCATCAACAATTGCTTGTTTGATCTTTCTTGACTTCTTTTCTCTGGTAGGCTTAACACTTTCAATTGTAATTTTCAAATTATTTTTTCAAACTATCCAACTCAGATCAAATTTATGAACGCAATAAGCTCTTGAAGCCATTAGGCTAAAAGATCTGCACAAAAAATCTAGAGTTTTTAAACTTGAACACAATAAAAGGACTGAATCATTTAGATAAAAGATCTGATATTTTTCAAAGATCATAAAAGTTTTTGTGAAATCAACCAAACCAATTAGTAATTTATATTAAGAACTCAGCTACCTAAGATTGATATTTCACGAGCCCCTTTCAAAGGAACAAATTTTAATCAATGATAATTCTGATGACAATCAACCTCTACTCTTAAAGATATCCTACTGGTCCATGACAGGAGTTCATGAAAGATTATAAGAAGTTTCAACCATGATCCCAGGTGGCATGAAATGCCATATTCATGATTTTAACTGTACCGAGATTATTCTAATTGGACTTGAGAATTTATATATACATTGCTCATGGCACATAAACCTTCATAGGATTTCCACTTGTAACTCAAATACCTCAATATACATAACAAAATAACCAAATTGAAGCCTCTTCTGAAGTAACAGGTAAAAATAACAAGAATAAATGGATGCAACATCTCCAACGAATTCAAAAGCATTATCACAGATTAAAAGCAAAATAATTCATCAAACCTAGAAACCTAGAATTAACAAATTGGTATGATTAATTGCACGCTGAGGCTACGGAGAAATGGAGAGCGATATATAACTATCATGGATACGAGAACATCGAATGGATTCAGATTCAAGTTTAAGGCAAAATTAATTTAAGGGAAATTTCAAATTATGGATTCAATCAAATTAAGCAATCAAAAATTATGGTTTACGGAAAGATAAATTACCTATTTTACAGAAAGAGCAAAAGAAAATGACGGAAGGTGTGACGCAGTCGTGCTTTTGTGGATCGAAACAACATCGAGACAACCCGGGCAATTTGTGAGTAGTGGGAATTTGTGGATCGAAACAAAGTCGAGACAACCTGGGCAATTTGTCGACACAACGTCGTGCTTTTGTGGATCGAAACAAACTGGGCCCAAACATTCATAAGACCTGGGAAATTTTATGGCCCAAACGTTCAAACTAGGTCAAGCCCATAAGCCTCGTCAACCCTGCACGCCGATACGGGACTGATGTCGGCGGATTTCAGAGACACGCCGCTGGAGGTGATGGCGCGCAGAAAGCTCGACGGCGGCGAGAGATGGGGAGAGGCAGTGTCGGGTTGGATTTTGGGAGTTGTAGGTGGAGCTATTTTGCAGAGGCTGCAGATCGGTGGTGATATCGAGTGGTGAACTGCGATATCGAGCGGTGGACTCGTGCGATCAAATTTCCGGTGGGGTCTTGTGGCGAGATCGGTGAGGCCAGCTTCGGCGGTTTGGTGGTGAGTTCCCATGATTTCAGGCGGCTTCTTGTGATTGAAGATGGGATTGGAATTTTGGATTTTGATATAAATAGAGGCTCAGGTTATAATTCTTCTGCAGAAATTGAAGTGTGGAAATTTGGCCCGTAGTATAAAATTATGGTCCGGAGGTAAGGGCAATTCGTGGTGTGAGATTTTGATGTGATACTAAAAAGTAATAATACGCATTATAAAAGAGTATTAGTTATCATAATTAAAATGTGTGATTTATATTATAAATTAAGAAGTCCTAGTCGTGATAACTGGAGGGTATGATTTATATTATAAAAGAGTATTAGTCGTGATATTGAAGAGTGTAACATATACTACAAAAGGGTATTAGTCATGATACTGAAGAGTATGAGTTATATTACAAAAGGGTATTAGTCGTGATATTGAAGAGTGTAACTTATATAATACAAAAGGGTATTAGTCGTGATAACTGAATGGTATGACTTATATTACAAAAAGGTATTAGTCGTGATACTGAAGAGTGAAACTTATATACTACAAAAGAGTATTAGTCATGATAATTGAAGGGTATGACTTATATTACAAAAGGGTATTATTCGTGATACTGAAGAGTGTAACTTATACTACAAAAGGACATTAGTCGTGATAACTGAAGGGTATGTATATATTACAAAAGGATATTAGTCGTGATATTGAAGAGTGTAACTTATATGAAAAAAGGGTAATAGTCGTGATATTAATCCCAACAATTTATACTACAAGAGGGTAGTATTCATGATACTGAAGAGTATGAATTATATTACAAAAGGGTATTAGTCATGATACTAAATAGTGTAATTCATATACTACAAAAGGGTATTAGTCGTGATAATTGAAGGGTGTGACTTATATTACAAAATGATATTAGTCGTGATACTAAAGAGTGTAATCTATACTACAAAAGGATATTAATCGTTATAACTAAAGGGTATGACTTATATTACAAAAGGGTTTTAGTCGTGATACTAAAGAGTGTAACTTATACTACAAAAAGATATGAGTCGTGATAACTGAAAGGTTATTAAATCAAAACTGGAGCAGTATTACATGTAAAAATATAAAAGTATTACATCCAAAACAAATAAAAAATTAAAAATTTGAAGTGCATTAAATGCATAACTTAGCAGTATTAAAATTTACAATCAACAATTATTAACATCTTTTACTTTGATTTCAAAATAACAAAATGAAGCAGTATTACAAACAAGACATAACAAAATTACATGCAAAAAAATAACAATATTACTAGAAAAAACGTAATAATATTACAATCTAAACATAAAAAAGTAAGTAAGTTATGCAGGTTATCTAATCAAAACGAAATAATTACATGTAAAATAAGACAATATTACAATAAAAAAATATAATTTTAAAATGTATTATACGTACAATATGTACAATTGCGAATTTGTAATCTATACTTATAATTAAATATACATAACTAATTAAAATGAATACACACATTTATTATATATAAAACCTCAATTTTTGAACATCAAGTTATTTTAGTATAGTGGTAAAAATTCCTCTTTTCTATTTGGTGACCTGTGTTCAACTTCTATCAACATCAAACTTGTATAGTGCTATTTTTTAAAAATAAATGATTTTGCTTATATTTTTAATTGAAACGAATAAATTATATTTATTGATAAAATTTAATTTTCGAACATCATGGTTATGTGCCCTAGTGGTACAAGTTGTCTTTCTCTGCTCGGGGACACATGATCGATCCCTATTGATGGCGAATAATTATCTATTTAAATAAAGGATAATGAATTCATTTTATTATATTTTTAATTGAAACGAATAAACTATATATTATATATATAATTCAATTTTTGAACATTAAGGTTAAGTGGTCTAGTGGTGCAATTTGACTTTCTCTTATTGAAGACATGGGTTCAATCTTTGTTGGTGGCAATTATTTATTTTCTTATTATTTTAATAAAGGAGTTTCTATATATTTTCACATGTGAAAATTGTATATTTGAGGTGGTGATTATTTATTAAAATTTATTGTAGAAGTCTTAGGTTTGAACATTAATTACAACATTTTATTTTGAATTATTATAAATTTTTATTTAATTTCGTCACCATATGTACATGATAATGACGAATATAAAATTATGTATATTACTAAAAGATTACCGTACACAATTTTTATATAAGGAAAACTGATGCTTAAAATATAATAATATTAAATTCAAATATAAGCATTGAATTTGTATAGTTTAGTTGAGTTGGTGGGTGTAATTAAATTATATATTAGAAGCCTTGGGTTCAAATCTTTATTATTGCATTTTATACTTGAGTTACTGTGACTTTTTATTTAATTTCGTCAACATATGCACACAATAGTGACGAATATGAAATTTTGTCACTAAATATTTACCATCCACAATTTATTCATATGACAAAATTCAAATTCATCGCATTTGTGTATAAAATGATGACAAAATTCATGTATCGCAAAAAACCCGTTATAGAATTTATGACTTCCTTTTGTTGAAAGTGACAAATGCTTATTAATCGTCACTATATATAAATATTGATGACGAAATAATATGTCACTAATTACTATTAATAATTAGTGACGAAACATAAAACCTTCATGAAAATTTTATATTATATGACCAATATGATCGTCACTAGTTACAATAAAGATCGTCACAAAGAATATTGTGACGAAATAAGTTTGTCACTAACAAGTGATTATTAATCATCACCATATATAAATATTGGTGACGAAAGAATATGTCACTAATTACTATGAACAATTAATGATTTAAAACATAAAACCGCTATGAAAAATTTATATTATATGACAAATATTGATCGTCACTAATTACAATGAAGATTGTCACCGAATAATAGTGTGATTTAAATGTTAAGGCGTCATTAAAAAATGATTATTAATCGTCACTATATATAAATGTTGGTGACGAAAGAATATGTCACTAATTACTATGAAGAATTAACGACGAAACATAAAATCGTCATGAAAAAATTATATTATATGACGACTATGATCGTCACTAATTACAATGAAGATCGTCATCAAATAATATTGTGACGAATTAAGTGTGTCACTAATTGTTTTGAATGATTAATGACAAAACATAGCATCGTCACGAAAATATTATTTTTCTTGACGTTGAATATCGTCACTAATTATTATGTATATCGTCACCAAAGTTTATTGTGACGAATTTCTTGTTGTCGTTATGAAATGTACGAATTAGTGACGAAAAAAATTACAACTAGTGACAAAAATAATTTTTGTCACATATTCTACTTTTTTAGTGACGAAAATAAAATTTGTCACCTCTAAGTAACAAAATGTGACAAATTTTATGTCGTCACAGAAAATTTCATCACGGAATGTGTGATTTCCTGTAGTGTTGGGAGGTTCATAAGTTTTATCATACCAAATCTTGCAAGTGGAACTAGTTTCCGGTATGGATAATAATGTTGAACCGTTCCTTTACCAAGGATAAAAGATATTAATTAATGGAAAGCTATTTCAGTGGCTTGAATTAATTAATGGGCTAGATAATCTTAAACATGGGAAATAATAACCGGGAGCCATATTAACTGTAATATGGGTTAAGATGGATAGTACAATATTAATTATGTAGTGAGATTAATTAATATTTATGGGCTTGAATAATATTGTGGCTCAATATTGATAATTCAAGATCCATTGGAAAGTCCAATCTTAATTCTCCTAAAGGCCCCTCAAGTAGCCCAACATAAAGTCCAATAACTGAAAAAGGTGTTTAAAAATAAAATAAAATTTTGTTGCTATTTTTCCTATTTTTTCGAAAATAGTAAATAAAAGAAGGAGAAAGATTTTCTTTGAATTTTGTAATGGAATGAAGATAAGTATTCTTGGAATACAAGATTATCTCATTAAATTCAAGAAATCTCCCACTTGGTTATTTACTATGTAAATTTCAAAAATCTTGAAAGAATAAGGGAAAGAAAGATTTTCTTGATTTTCTTGAAAAGATATTATGGAAGATATGTATTCTTGGAATACAAGAATATCTCATAAATTCAAGAAGATCCAAATCTTCGAATCTTGATCCTTATTTTTTCGAAAATTCCCATCACAAGAGGAGTTGGAATTTTTGTGGAATATTTTAATTATGGAGAAAAAAAAATATATGAGATACATTCAAGATTTCTTGGAGATCAAGAAAAAGATTTTCCCACATTATTTTTCCCCTAAAATTCGACCAACACCCTCTATAAATAGGGGATGAGTGTTTCATTCCCAAGTACAATTCCATGTGCTGGAAAAATTAGTAAATCCACAAAGGTGGTGCAACAAATTTTATTTTTCTCTTTTGTTAATTGTTCGCGAGTTTCCTTCCACCGGATTGACGAGCAAGGACTAGGGAATACTTGGGAAGGCTTTTTGGTGTGTTTAATCGACGAGACCATTGCCACTCCAAGAGGTTAGTTCACGTAAACCCGTAGTAATTCCGCGCGTAGGTTTTATGTGAACTGTTTATATGCATGATTTGTTGTTGAATTATTATTTGAATTAATATAGGATTAATTCATGCTAGTAATAATTGTTAGAATTAAATTTGTATTTAAATATTCATCCCGAATAGATCCGGGCAATTAATTCCCCAACACAAACACCAATATATATACACCAATATACATACACCAATACATACAACATGATATATATACGCCAATATACATATATATATATATATACACCAATATACATGATATACAGACACCAATATACATACACCATACATACAATTAAACAAAGCCACGCAATATATATATATATATATATATATATATATATAAAACAATTAACAATATATAAACCAAGCATCAACTGTTCATCTCTAACACTAACACCAATTAATCCTAACAAATTATATAAACAATTAATCCTAACATATATATACATATACACATTAATTCAATATATATATATATATATACTAACATATATATATAAAAGAATAATTACCTATGGAACCTATAAGGGTAGGGGAGGTTGGGGCAAGGCAATGGAGGGGAGGACGGCAAGGATGGTTCGATTTGGGGGAGAGGGAGGAGGAGGCTAGGGCTTCGGTTCGTGATTTGGGGAAATAAGAGCTAATGGGAAGACGACGGCAGGGCGGAAAGGAGGACGCCATGACGGAGTTCGATTTAGGGTAGAGGAAGGAGGAGGCCCTCTATGCAGTTCGCGATTTAATTTGGGGAAAAATATAATTCAGTTCGCGATTTGGGTTATTTAATTATCCGAAAACTTGGACAGCGGTTCGGAACCGTTGTCCAAACTATGCCCTTGGACAACGGTTCAAAACCGTTGTCTAAAACATTTGCACAACGGTTCTCAACCGCTTTCTAAGTGTTAAACTTGACAACGGTTTGAAACCACATATTTTTTTTTTTTATTAAAACCGCTCTCCAAGCTATAGCTTGGAGAGCTGTTTAAAAAAAGGGCTGTCCAAGTGCAGCTGTGCAAGCTTAAATGTGTAGTAGTGATTATTTTCCGTGTTTAAGATTATCCAACCCATTAATTAATTCAAGCCACTGAAATAACTTTCCTTTAATTAATATCTTTTGTCCTTGGTAAAGGAACGGTTTAACATTATTATCCATACCGGAAACTAATTCCACTTGCAAGATTTGGTATGATAAATCTTATGAACCTCCCAAGGGGGCAAATCAAACGAAGCGTGCTTCGCATTACCGATTCTTCAGATTAAATCTTAACAATCGCATGTGACCAATAATATTGCCCAAGATATAAAGTATTGAATCTCATTGATTCTCTACCCGTCATAAGTCAAAGCAATAATTACTAACCACACATGATCCTATTTAAGGGACGAAGATTAAGAAATAGCGAACCACTATGGTCTAATTCTTCATGGTTCAGTGCTGAAGAATTTATCCTCCTATAGGTCCTGTTCAGTTCATCAGTCATGCACTAGTGTAATCTCTTGGTCAAGACAAGCCAATCTGAGCCTTACACTTCAACCTTTCACGATGGATTGTTCATTTCCATCTAGGTCGTGAACAACGTACTTTTAGTTACAAGGGACTGTTAATTTAATCTTCTGTGATCTGTTCACTAAATTAATTACAATGTAACACGTAATGTTTATTGAAAAATTATGCAGTAAATATATGTAACATTCAATGATATTTAAAGCATCAGTGATAAATAATTTATTTCAGTAAATAAGACAGAAATTCAGTTTGGTTATACAGGTAAAAGCATACTTTCCAAAGATAACCCCAACAATCTCTCACTTATACTCAAAGTCCGCTTTTAAGTATACTACAACATATCTCGTGTAGTTAGAATGTCGTGACATCTAATGTCACCTACACGAACCTAATAATATCTCCCACTTATACTCAAAGTAGATTGGCAACGGTCTTGACACCCATTCCTTCCACATGTCTCTCGAATGTATTCTGAGGCAGACCCTTTGTGAATGGATCTGCTAGGTTGTCTTCTGACGCGATCTTTGCCACCTCTATATCTCCTCTCTTAACGATTTCTCGTATAAGATGGTATTTCCTTTCAATGTGTTTGCTGGCCTTGTGGGCTCTTGGTTCCCTTGAATTTGCAACTGCTCCGGCATTATCACATTAACCAAGTGGGAGATTTCTTGAATTTAATGAGATAAACTTGCATTTCAAGAATACTTATCCTCATTCCATAACAAAATTCAAAGAAAATCTTTCTCCCTCTTTATTTATTTATTTTCGAAAATTTTAGGAAAAATAGGCAACAATATTTTATTTAATTTAAAACACTTTTTTCAGTTATTGGACTTTATGTTTGGGCTACTTGAGGGGCCTTTAGGAGAATTAAGATTGGACCTTCTAATGGACTTTGAATATCTAATATTGAGCCACCATATTATTCAAACTCATATATATTAATTAATCCCACTACATAATTAATATTGCACTATCCATCTTAACCCATATTACTGTTAATATGGCTCCCGGTTATTATTTTCCGTGTTTAAGATTATCCAGATCATTAATTAATTCAAGCCACTGAAATAACTTTCCTTTAATTAATATCTTTTGTCCTTGGTCAAGGAACGGTTCAACATTATTATCCATACCGGAAACTAATTTCACTTGCAAGATTTGGTATGATAATTACTAACCACACACGATCCTATTTAAAGGCCCAAGATATAAAGTATTGAATCTCATTGATTCTCTACCCGACATAAGTCAAAGCAATAATTACTAACTGTTGGGGATTATACTGAAAAGTATGCTTTTTACTTTTTGTATAATAAAACCTGAATTTCAGACTTATTCTTTGAAATAAATTGTTTATCATCGATGCTTTAAATATGATTGAATGTTATATATATTTCTTTGCATAACTGTTTCAATAATTAAGACGTGTTACATTGTAGTTAATTTAGTGATACCCGATCACGAAGATTAAATTAACGATCCTTGTAACTATAAGTACGCCATTCACGACCTAGATGGAAATGAACAACCATCGCGAAAGGTTGAGGTGTAAGGCTCGATTGGTTTGTCTTGACCAAGAGATTACACTAGTGCATGGTGATGCCTTTGAATAGGACCCTCTGAGGAGGATAAATTCTTGAATCGAACAAGGAAGAATTAGACCTCAGTGGATCGTTGTTTCTTAACCTTCGTCCCTTAAATAGGATCACGTGGGATCGGTAACTATTGCTTTGACTTATCATGGGTAGCGAATCAGAGAGAGATTCAATACGCACTTTTTATCTTGGGCAATATTATTGGTCACATGTGATTGCTAAGATTTAATCTGAAGAATCGTGTGCAAGTCACGCTTGCTTGATTTGCCCTTGGGAGGTTCATAAGCTTTATCATACTAAATCTTGCAAGTGGAATTTGTTTTAGGTATGGATAATAATGTTGAACCGTTCCTCGACCAAGGACAAAAGATATTAATTAATGAAAAGCTATTTTGGTGGCTTGAATTAATTAATGGGCTAGATAATCTTAAACACGGGAAATAATGACCGGGAGCCATATTGACTGTAATATGGGTTAAGATGGATAGTGCAATATTAATTATGTAGTGGGATTAATTAATATTTATGGGCTTGAATTATATTGTGGCTCAATATTAGATATTCAAGATCCATTAGAAGGTCCAATCTTAATTCTCCTAAAGGCCCCCGAGTAGCCCAACATATAGTCCAATAATGAAAAAAGGTGATTAAAATAAAATTAATATTGTTGCTTATATTTCCTCATTAAATTGAAAATTATGAATAAAAGAGGGAGAAAGATTTTTTTTGAATTTTGTTATGGAATGAAGATATGTATTCTTGGAATACAAGATTATCTCATTAAATTCAAGAAATCTCCCACTTGGTTATTCATTAAGAGATTTTCGAAATTTTTGGAAAATAGAGGGCAAGAAAGATTTTCTTGATTTTCTTCAAAAGATATTATGGAAGATATGTATTTCTTGAAATACAAGAATATCTCATAAATTCAAGAAGATCTAAATCTTGAAATCTTGCCCAAATTTTCGAAAATTATACCATAAAATAGAGGAGGTGGATTTTTGTGGAATATTTTAATTATGGGAAAAAGAATATATGGGATATATTCAAGATTTCTTGGTGACCAAGAAAAGTCTTTTCCCACATTGAAAATTCACATAAATTTCGTGCCCCTCCTCTCCTATAAATAGGGGATGATTAGTTCATTCCCAAGTACAATTCCATGTGCTGGAAATATTAGCAAATCCACATAAGTGGTGCAACAAAGTTTATTTTTTTCCTTTTGTTAATTGTTCGCGAGTATCCTTCCACCGGATTGTCGAGCAAGGGCTAAGGGAATACTTGGGAAGTCCTTTTGGTTAGTCCGTCCGACCGAAGACACTGCCATCCCGAGAGGTACGTTCACGTAAACCCGTAGATTCCGCATGCGTAGGTTTTACGTGGCTTTTTATATGCATGATATGTTGTTGCAATTATTATTTGAATTAATATAGGATTAATTCATGCTAGTAATAATTAATGAATTAAATTTGTATTTAAATATTCACCCCGAATAGATCTGTGCGAATCATTCCCCAACACTAACCACACACGATCCTATTTAAAGGACGAAGATTAAGAAATAACGAACCACTATGGTCTAATTCTTCCTGGTTCAGTGCTGAAGAATTTATCCTCCTATAGGTCCTGTTCAGTGCATCAGTCATGCACTAGTGTAATCTCTTGGTCAAGACAAGTCAATCTGAGTCTTACACTTCAACCTTTCACGATGGATTGTTCATTTCCATCTAGGTCGTGAACATCGTACTTTTAGTTACAAGGGACTGTTAATTTAATCTTCTGTGATCTGGTATCATTAAATTAACTACAATGTAACACGTACTGTTTATTGAACAATTATGCAGTAAATATATGTAACATTCAATGATATTTAAAGCATCAGTGATAAATAATTTATTTCAGTAAATAAGACAGAAATTCAGTTTGATTATACAAAGTAAAAACATACTTTCTAGTATAACCTCAACACGAGGAAGGCAGTGTTCAGAATGCTGGTGAGTAGGGTCGAGAAGAAGTTGAAGGATTGGAAAAGCAAAACCCTCTCTCAAGCCGGAAAATTGACTCTCATCAAATCGGTTGCTCAAGCCATTCCTACATATTTAATGAGTTGCTTCAAAATTCCATATGGAGTAATTCAAAAAATCAGGTCGGCTATTATTCGATTTTGTTGGGGCCAAAAAGATGACGAGAAAAGGACGCACTAGAAAAAATGGGAAGATCTTTGTATGACAAAGTGGGAAGGGGGACTCGGACTATGGGACTTATAGGCCTTTAATAAGGCATTGCTTGCAAATCAGGGTTGGCGATTGATTCAGAATGAAGACTTGTTACTAGCGCAAAACTTGAAAGCAAGGTACTACTCGACTGGGAGCTTCTTATCGACTTCGATAGGGTACAACTCGAGCTATACATGGCAAAGCATTATTGAGGGGAGGAAAGTGCTGGATGTTGGACTGGTTTGGGTGGTTGGGAATGGTCAGAAGGTACGGGTGTGGGATGATCCATGGCTGGTGGCTAGTGAGGCCTTCCGAATCGCTACAGGAAGATATGAATCAATCACGGTTGCATGTGACCTCATGAAGGAAGACTACAGTGGGTGGAATAAGGAGGTGATTAGGGAAACCTTCCCTACTGCTGAGGCAAAGGCTATTCTTGACACGCCTTTCTCGGCTAATAGGGAGGATACACTTACGTGGGCTTACGAAAAGACGGGTATTTATTCGACTAAATCAGGTTATGTAGAGTGGATGAAGCACATCGTAGGATTCTATATGTCGATGGGAGAAATGAAGTGGAAGTGGTTATGGGGTCTTGATGTGGCACCGAAAATCCGTATCTTCTTGTGGAGGTTACTACACGGCATCGTGCTGGTGAATCTCAATCTTATTGCCAGGTATGTGAATGTGGAGCCTGCTTGCAAGAGATGTGGGGACCCTGTCGAGTCGACCGAGCATGCACTAAGAGATTGTCCGTGGTTTGCCGATTGTTGGAGAGGCTTACCTTTTGCGGTACATGGGCTAGAAGGGGATATGGTGTTGGATGTTTGGTTGTTAGATTTGGTGACGGGGCAACAGAAACAGCAACAACAACTCTTTGTTACCCTGCTATGGGCAATATGGTTTTCTCGAAATGAATGGGGTCTTACGTAATTTAACGTTTCCCCAGAAGCAGATTTCCGAAAAAAGAAAACGAAACAAGAGGGGCCTCAAAAACGAAAATAAAGGGGCCTCAAAATCTAATATAAAAGAAAACGAAACAAGAGGGGCCTCAAAATTATGTGCTCAAAAAATAAAGGCTGAAGCACGCGGCTAAAAATAATTTTCAAATTTAATTTAGAAGGGTAATAATATTAATTGTACTCTCTTCGTACCAGGATAACGTCACTCCTATCCGGGCACAAACTAATTAGAAAACTTGTTTTATTGGTATTATTTAAATTAATTGTAATGATATTGTGAGGGTGCAAGTTTTAAATGTTTTCTTTCCTGTCAAAAAAAATTTTAGAAAATGTGCATGTTATTGTGCTCAAAAAATAAAAAGGCTGAAGCGGACCAAAAAAGGAAATTTTCAACGTTAATTTAGAAGGGAGGAGTACATCCATTGAAGTATTACTTATACGCCATAAATTAATTCTTATAATTCTCCAAATATTCCAATAACATAAAAAACATGACAGTCTAGTATGAAAATTTTCACATGTGAAAATACCCAATTAATTGATTAGGCCAACCCACTTCATAAGGCAAAATCTCTTTCGGATCTGGCCTGACCCAAATAAAAATGACGCGGATCTTATAAGTCCTTCTCTCACATTTTTTTTTTTTTTTAATTTCTCTCTAAAACCCAATTAATTGGGATAGCTTCATGGCTGGATGTTATTCATGGTTTTCAGATCTGGTTTCTTTATTTCTCTTCTTTTCCGGTGGCTCTCCTCCTCCCTCTCTCACTTCGTTCTCTCATATAACTATTAATGTTGTTCTTCCCCCACTCAATTTTCTTTCTGTTTCCACAACTATTATCTCATCTTTTATTCTCTCTTACCTATTGAAAAATGGTGACTTTTTACAATTTTTATACTTTAACTCAGTATTAAAGGGAAAAGAAGATTTAATTTCATATTATGTATTTCTCTCTTCAAATTAATTTCATTAGCTATTTTTCTTTCTTATTTATATCTTGTTTTAAGATCAGGGAGATTAGGAATTAGATGACTGTTATTTAGCCTTGAGGCAACGTTGCTAGATTGAGAGGAATTTATATATATTGTTTTTTTTTTTATGTAAAAATGTTAATACTATTATATTTTGCTTGTAATACTGTTTTAGTTTTGTAATTAATACCTTTTTTTACTTTTTTTGATGTTTTAAATGTAATACTATTATGATTTTACATGTAATATTGTGATGTTTTGTTTGTAATACTGTTTTTGTTTTGATTTAATACCTCTTATAATTTACCTTTTCTTATATTTTTTGTAGGTCCCGAACGGGTTTTGTGAAGACAGAAGTCTAGAGGGGAGGGGTGAATAGACTTCTGAATTTTTTTTGTGCAAGATCAGGTGTGATAGCAGGTTGCCTGATCAGAGTGTGTGTGAATCAGTTTGGACTAATATCCAACTTACTGATCGCCTGATGACAGATCAGTTCGGTGTCTATCAGTTTAACTGATGTGCGAAAGCAAGTTTTAACCGTGTGAAAAACCAGTTTTGATAAATCAGATTTCTGCTTATCTGTTTTCAATCAGATGACAAAGTGTTAAGCTGATCAGATCAGTTGCTTGATGCAAAACTGATCCAGACTCAGAATATGTATGCAATATCAAATCAAGTAGTGTGTTGTAGTGTAAAGCAGGTAAATCAGATAAGCACACAAGATTTTATAGTGGTTCGGACAATCAGTCCTACGTCCACTCTTCCCTATCAACAGGGGCACCAACTTAACCAACTTGGACTTAGTTTAATGTGTTAGTCCAACACAGTACAACCAACAGATGTTTCAAGAGTTCTCACTCAACCAATCCCAGAAATCAGAAACTAGAAACCCTAGTCTGAAATCTTGCTAAACAAACTTAAGCTAACTTTGTGGGTTTGGGTATAAGATTTGTTGTGTTCCAACTGGAAATCTATCATAGTATTTGGGTAGCCTAAAGTTAAAGGATAAGATTTCTATGCTAAGAACAATGGGATGAACACTTAGAAATATTCTTCAATTTTGTGTTCTTCGTGCGGAAATTTGCTTGTGCTTGAGCTTGATGATAATTTTCGTGTCTTTACTATGAAGAGTGATCCCATATTTATAGACCTCGAAATCAAATAGACGTTGGAGTGCAATTTGAATTTCAGGCTATATTTGGTAGTTTGCAGGCTTGATGTGAAGTGCTTCAGGAACGGCATGGCCGAAAGCATGTATGTTTGTCCTTTCTAGCCGTTTGACTATGCAGCGCCGAATCCCACATTGTCAGCTCCGTACGTACGTGTCTCGTTCTCATTGGTTAACAAGTACACTCTATTCAGTGTTTGTTCTACCAACTAAGGTTGACATTCTTCTTGTCTGATTGACAACGTATGATCTGGTGCAACATCAGTTGACACTTGGTGTGAGCTGACCTGATCAAATAAAACTGATCAGTCTACCTGATAGAGTCTTCTGATGCAAGTTGTCTTAGCTCAACTGGCAGACTCGACTGATGTAGGTCTTCTGGTCTTCTGGTCTTGATCTTCTGGTAGTCATCTGATCTTCAGGTCTTCAGATTCTTCGACTTCATGACTTCACCTGATCATCTGACTATCTGATCTTCTGACCTGATTTGTCTTCTGATCTTCTGATCTACTTGACTTGTCTTCTGACCTGACCTATACATATTGAGTTCCCCTCAATATGTGACCTATCTTTTACATCAGTTGTCTATACAACTCAGCTGGTCATTCTATCCTGATTCTAAGTCATCAATCAGCTAACAGGTCTGACTGGTTCTATTACAATCTGTTTTGGAACTTCCATCAAAACTAACTAAAAAATTTCCCAACATTTTTTAATATAGAATTATTATACTTTTTATTATAAGACTCTTTTTGATTTAATCCCCATCACAACTTACTATTTTTTCTTTTGTTTTGAAGGTGATACTATTATATTTTTCCTGTAATACTGTTTTATTTTTTCGTGTAATATATTTTACAATTACAAATTTTATTATAATTTATCATAAGATATAAATAAATTATTTAAACTTTTTATAGATAAATAACTATAAGAGCCCGTTTGTTATGTGGGAAAGAAAGGAAAATAGAGGAAAACAAATTATATCCTATCTTTTTAAGTGTTTGATATACTTGATGGCTTTTCCTTTTGGCCCGAAAGCCCGCATTTTCTTTTTCCATTTTTACATGATTATACATCTCACCTCCTAGGTGGTATTTATAATACCAAACATTATCCCTCCTAGGTGGTATTTATAATATCAATCATGATTTAATCCATCATAACAAACACTAAAAAAAATCAATATATCACATGAATAAATAAAAAGTATCACATGATTTCATATATTTTCATATCTTATACCATATAACAAACGAGCTCTTAGAGGTGACTATAAAGTTTTTATTTGCTCGAGATCTAAGTTCAATTCTTGGTGGAACCAAGTGTTGTTTATTTTTGACAAAACAAAGTTAAAATAAAATAAAAAAGAATTGGCAAAACAAAACTGATTAATTAAAGTATGCATTGAAAGTTGAAAAGTCGAAATAAAAATAAAAAAAAAAAAAAGTACGCAATTAACGAGTATTGAACCTATGACCTCAGTTAAAAACCACACACCTTAACCAAGGTGGACACAACAACTAATGTAAAAGTATTTAATAATTTCATTATATATTATTAGCAGAGATGCTTCGGAAGATGAGGGTCATGCGGGCAACCCGCGAAAATATTTGTCCTTTCATACTAATTGCCTAATTTGAATGATTTTTATGTATGCAAATTTGCACACTAGACCTACTAAAAAAAACATTACTTGCACGTGTATGTCAAAAGTTGAGAACAAGAAAAGAAAAAATGACGTGACCAAGGGTTTTTTTTTTTATGACTCAGCCAAGTCTACTATATCCCTGTCATGATTTGATATCTCTAATTGAGAAAAAAACTTAATAAATAAATAAATAAAAATAGAAAGAATTGAAAATCCGATTAATTAACAAACCCAACTCTTACGCCAATTTTTTTAAATAAAGAAATGACCAATCAAAATTTTAGTAACATATTCAGATCTTCAGCCCAGAAATTTATGATGAACTGTTTGGGCCAAATTAGGTTACCATTATAATAGAAACAATTCTACTACAGCAGATTAGCGAATAGGTAATCACCACATTTGTAATTATTTTATTTTTCTTTTAATTTCGAAGCGCAGTACCTGAACTTTTTTAATCCTAATAATATTGGATCGGGTTTTGGGTTGGGTTTAAAGACAACCTGGATATTAAAAGACAGTGAATCTGGTTGGTTTACCGGGTCTAAACTGACCGAAATCTAAATATAAACCAAAATACCCGGAAACCACTCTTCTTCCCTAAAAAAATACACAGAAAAATTCCGACCCAAAATTATTAGGATTAAAATGTCTAGGTGATATTTCAAAATTAAAAGAAAAAATAAAATAATTACACATATGGCGGTTACCTGTTTGGTGACCTGTTGCAGCAGGTTAAATGACCAATTTAAAAAAACTTAAAACTTTATAGGACCAAAATCAAAAAGTCAAAACAATCGGACCAATTTCAAAACAAAGCAAAATTACTGGACTACAAAAAAATATACTCCCTCCGTCCCGAATTCGAGGTCACGTTTAATGTTTGCACGGAATTTAATGAAATAATTGTTTATTAGTATTAGCTGTTTTTTTATGAGGGTTAAATAGTAAAGTAATGACATGTGATGTAAATAAAATGAAATAAAGTTGACTTTTGTGTGGGAAAAGTAATGACATTGTGTGTAATTTTTTAGATGTTTAGGGGTAAAGTTTAAAGTAGTGGAGTTGCTTTATTTTCATTTTAGGAAATGTGACTTCGAATTCGGGACGGACCTTTTAAGACAATGTGACTTCGAATTCGGGTCGGAGAGAGTAATATTCATGAGTTTAAGTTCAATTTCGTCACATAACATTGAACTCTTTCGTAAAATGTCTCAAAAATGCAAAATTTTCAATTTTATCCCATAATTCCATGATTTATCTGATTTTGGTATTTTATTTGTCGAATTTTGAACTTGTCGTCCCATAACTTTAAGCTTTTTCGAAAATGTTATGAGATTAAATTGAAAACACAATTAAATATGAGAACTTTTTCAGAAAATTAAAGGAAAAATAATTGTGGAACACTTTTGGTTTTAACCCCACATAAAAAATATGAAATTAATGCAATTCATAATTAATTAAGTAGCTTTACAAATAATGTCAAGATTTTATTTTCATAATTTTCATTACTATTGGTAAATATTAAATTCATGAAATAATTCTTTAAACGTTAAATTGAAATTTTATATTAAGATTTTCTGTAATTAAATTCAAAATATAAATAACTAATTTTCAATAAATTAGATTAATATCCCGGCCAATCCAACCAATTGAACTATATTAATCTGTTAAAAAAAAAATGAACTATATTAATTGATAGCATGCTTACCTATTTGTTATAATTAAAAACACCTGACTGAACCAATTGTCTTGGAGTATATACTAACAAATTGTTGCACACATTAAATCTTTTGTCCAAAATATACTGTAGCTCAGAGATGGCAACGTAATTGAAGTATTTAATATTCGAGTGAAAATATTAAGTTAAAAAATATTTTTTTTAGCTTATTGAATGAAAAGCACATCCTTGTATGGCATTATAAGTCTAACTTTATTCAGACGTCATTTATTTGTTGGGTAACTTATTTAATATCGTATTTAATTTAATTGAGTTTTGTCATGCATGAGACTACATTATGGATATATATTGTAATTTCAAATTAAATATTAACTTTGATTGATGAAATAAAATATCAGCTTGGCACTAATTGTGCACACATAATCACCACAAACTCGACCCAAGAAAAGATTCCCAATTAATTTGAAATAAAATCAAGAAATTTGATTAAGCCATATATATATGCTTAATAGAAATGCCAAACTATTCAAAAAAGTGGCCACAAATGGTTTGGTTTTTCAGCTTTCCTCTTCGAAAACGAATATTTATAGGCAAACTTCACAAGACATAACTATTCGATTTATCCCTTTCACTTTTTGTATTTAACGTATTTTTATTTCATTTCATCTAAAAGTCCAAACTTATAGAAATGTGTGAAATCAAATTGTCCACTCGTTAAATTTCCTTCTATAGTTCCCAAAATTATAAGTCCATCCTGACAAATCTCGAAATAAACATACTCTATAATTATGGTATGCCATTAATTAGTCTAGCTGTTCACAGCGTGCGACTCCCTATTTGTTCAATTTTATTCATTGTGTGGAGAATACATAACTAAATTAATGTTGAGTCATGATGAGATTTATATTTGAATTTTTTAGATTCTAATTAAATTTTAATTATAATTATATATATCACATGCTTATTTTTAGAGAGAAAAGCATGACTAGTATTCTACCGTACGTCTCATTCCATTAGGACCCATTACAAAGAAATCTTAATTGTATGTAGAAGTATATATTAGTGAATCAAATTACATATATGTAGTAAAATTCTTGGTTCTATCGAAATTATTGGATGAGAAATTGGAAAATTACTCATAGATAAGATTTTGTTATTAAGTGTTACTCTAAAATACAAAACATTCTCACTTTTGACAAAGTCTCATGTGCAACTGGTGCACGGATCTAACATCCGTGCACTCGCCCCAATCCTACCCATGTATCCATTAAACATGTCTAATATATTTAATGGATCAAGTATTTTTTTTAAATGGATCATTCAGTTGCATGAGTGCACGGTGCACTTGGGTGCACAAGAGACTCACTCTTCACATTTTTATTCCGAAAAATAAAAAACATTGCACCTTTTAAATTGTGTGCAAAATCTGCAATTTTTAATTTTTGTACGTGCGAGTTAAATTACAACGTATGTATAGAATTACTTTGTATACTATGTATGTGCAGTTCATTCCGAGGTAAAAGAAAAATCAATCCGGGAAGTACAATTCAAACGATGTCAGCACGTGATGTCAGCGGTATAGAAAAATATGTCAGATTTTAAAACTGCACATGACTCACAATTCTGCACATTATTGTTTACATAAGGGCAATAAAGACTTTTTATCTCAAATGTTTGTATCCAAGAGTAAAACTTAAAAAACCTTGTATATTAGAGTAAGTGTGCTCCATAAATTGTAGTGGGGAGGGAGTTCCCCATAAGAAATCACTACAAAAAACTGTACATTTAATGACTCGAAAATTATAGTGGATGCCATTAGATCGTCTGAGAGGTCGAACTCGGTTTTTGGTGACTTTGTCCAGGCTTGCAAGGACATTCTTTCATCTTTTTCGATGGCTTCTATTAATTTTGTTAGACATGAAATCAACATTTTGGCTCACATCTTTGTTCGGGCTTCTCGTTTTTATAAATTAAAATCCTAATAATTGGGTTGATCCACGGAACTTTGTCACTTTGTGTAGCTGGACATTCTGTTTCGACTTGCACTTGTGATCCAATAGTATAACTTTGTTTGCGGTCAAAAAAATAAATAAATCAAGGATTTACTTAACTAACACAATGGATAAGTCAATTAGCTATAATTTAGGAAATATTTTTTTATTGTTTAAGTATGAAATTGGAAATCTACCCTTTACGACCACACATATATGTATGTGTAAACGATATGACTATTTATCATCATGTATATATAGAGGTACCGTAGAGTCTTCTTAGGACCAAAATTCTTTTCAAAAAGGGACCACAAAAATATATTTAGGGTTATTGATGTTGAAATATGCATGGTTTCAATGCACAAACCTAATCAGATTGATACCCCACAACTCCATTATTAATTAAATACATACTATCTGCCCAGTTGATTAACCCTAGTTATGATTGACAAGTTTAACTGATTTAGCACCAAATTTATCTTCAACAATTTAGGGTTTTGGCGATTAATTTGGAACTTAATTAATCATAGTTATTTCTTAATTTCTACCGGTAACAATTGGAATTTTACAATGTTCTTTAACCAGATTTTCAGCTAGGAGAGGGAATATAATTATATTCTGTGGTTTGTTGGTATATTAATTTTGGAAGATGAAGTCAAATTTGTACTAATTAAATAAAGTTAATTTACTTGTTATATCCAAACATCTTTGAATTATCCTTTTTGGTGGTCCTTTCCGTAAATAATGAAACATATATATGGTTATGGACATGAAATGTGCTCTCGTTTTCCATGATAAGATGATTTTGAACTCGAATTCTTCTTCATTATTATGGTAATTTAGTGTTTGTTTTATTCTATTTGTCGTGTATAATTTTTTATGTATATGTTGTGTTTTGATCTTATGTTAATCATTCTATTTTGTCGCCTCCTTTCATATTGTTGAAAAAAAATTTAAAATAAAAATATCTTGTACACTAGGTGAATAAGTGCATCATACAATTCAAGTGCAATTTTGAAGCATGCAAATTGTTTCTAGCGTTTACATATATGATTTTGTCAATTTTAAAATTTGGAGCATATTTTAATCATATGTATCGCACTTTATATACTCTACATTCATTAACCGAACTAATTAAGCTATGTTTTTGTTTTTATTTTTCTTTATGTAATTCTAAAATAACTATGTCATGAAAAATAAATTATAACTGAATTTTAAGATGAACTACATTTTCATAACTAACAACCAACTCAATGGCATTCTCAACAAATAAATAGTAAAAAGGGAAAGAAAAAAAAAAGGAACATATTAAGGAAAATAAGCATTTTTCTGCACAAGTGAAACTCTTTACAAGGCAGTTTTATTGGGAATTTTTTTTAGAATGGCCCAAGACTTGTACGCTATTTCGGCCCACTATGTAATTTGGAATTTCATTTGTAAGGTTCCAAATCACATTCAAAGCTATTTTGGCCCACTAGGCTTAATAAGCAAAACACGTCAGAAAAGCAAACAATAAATTATTGAAAATATTTAAATTACGTGGTAAAATTGAGGCATACCAAAAGATTATGTACTAATAATTTATTCTTAAAAATATAAATATCACAATATTATTTTTAAATAAATCATTAGTCTCGACTCCTACACCACTGCTATGGATTAACCTTTAAGATACTCAGTCATGCAGTGATATGCACCATTAACTACAAAAATAATAAAACAACAGTTATTTATCATATAAATTGCAAAAAATTAAAATAAATATTACAGAAAAGCAGCAATAAAATCATCATTTGCCTGTCATAAACAAATCCATCATTTTAATGATTAAATCAGGAAAACACAAATTAATTTGAAAATAGAAAAAATAAACAAAAGTGATAGTAAACATGCTATTACAATGATTTACACATTCACAATTCCATTAAACAGCACAAGTATCTATCCTATCCTAACACTCTCACACAAAGAAATAATAGTCAATAATTTATTTCAAGAAACAGAAAACATCTTAAGCAATGAATTAGGAAATTAACAGCTCCTACACACTTGAGCAACAGGAGCAGAAACACAATGCAATCTTTCACATCAGTCGAGACGAATGGGTTCGACTACCTGTACTTGAGCCATCTTTCTTCCAATCCGAGCCCTGAAAGCATTTCAATGGTTTCATCACCTGTAAAAAGGTTACCAAAGTATTAGTTGTTATGCTATAATAAAGCGATACGTGCAAATCAGTTGTATGGTAAAACTGTTTTAGACTAGACCAACTGCAGCAAAGAAAGCTTTTGTCTGTAAACTTGAATGAATGAAAAACAAAAAACGAGTTTCTCAGGTTTGCATCATAAAGCATTCTTATGTTCTATCTTGTTTTATCAACAGACATTTTGAGAGAGAGAAATGGGAGAGAGTCGGACCTTCCAACGCCTCCTGTGACCAAATCTGTTGTAGATGGTCTCCAATCGTGGAATAATTTGCTTAAAAGTTGGTCGATTTGCTGGATCATCATTCCAACACTCCTCGATCAACCTGTAAGAAAGCAACAAAGTTAAGGACAAAAAACTTATATACACTGACCGGGTATACCGTGCAACTCAAGTGTGTTTTAAATAACACTCCCTCCGTCCCACAAATTTTTGCCCCAACTTTATGGCGCACATGTAAGAAAAAGGTGTAATGAGTGGAGTGTTGAGGGGTAATGTAGTAAGCTTATATGTATAAAGTAAATGAATTAAATGGATTGAGTGTATATGCGGGCCCCAAAAGTAATGGCATTTGGTGTAAATGTGTGAATATTGTGAGGATTAAGTTTAATAAGGAGTTCCCTTTTTTGGGTGTGGAAATATTTGTGGGACGTCCCAAAAAGGAAATTGGGCAAATTTTACTAGGACGGAGGGAGTAGATTTTACCGAAAGTAATTGTCATTTTGCTCCAATCTATGAGAATCAAACATCGTATTTTAATTTTGTCATTCTACGTGTTTTTTGTGATAGTATGCATTAATTAAGCAAATTTACTTCATTAGGTATGCAAAAGAAATGATAAAAATGTCACGTTACACATATTTATTGTTATTTAATGACATTAGTAATTCGTGCGAAACATCCATAAACGGCAATAAGGAGGGAATATTAATTATTTTACTAGAAGGTATTAGTTTATTAGTATCAATATTTTTCAATTAAAAGTACTAGTTGTTTTTACTAAAAAGTATTAGTGGTGTACAAGAATGTTACTCAGATTTTAGATATATATGCAGAAAGGTGTTAAAACTTACTGTTTTAATCCGTGGGCATAAAACTTTGACGGGGCTCTAAAAGGAGGACGCTCTTTTTCAGCAAAAGATTTGGCAACTTCATCATCTTGCTTAGAATCAAACGGTAGATATCCTTCGATCATCTAAGTTTTAGTACATCACGAAGATCAGTATCATATATCAGCACATCAATAACAAATGAGAAAGCATTAAGCCCATTACCTCTTGTAAAATTATAGCAAATGAGAAAACATCAACTTTTGTGTCGTACTCTTCATTTCTAAAAACCTCAGGAGCCACATAACGACCTGTCAGAGAACACAATCATTCTTAAAAACCAATCATTTATTATTATACGAGTAAATCAATATCGGAACACAAGTTTTGAATATTTTCAAATGGGAAAAATAATCCAAATCTTTGTATGCCAATGATATACTTAGAATCCTGGTTGTTATAGGAAAAGAAGACTTAGAGAGCCTGTTTTGAAACCCAACTACAATAGTTCGAAGCAATTTTTTTTGAAGCTGGTGAGACTCAGCTTTTTCAAAAAAAAGTGCTTCTTGTGCCCAAATGGTGTTTCAAAACAGCCACTTAATATGGGGTTTTAAATTCTCGTCCTAAATTCAGATAATTTATTTAGAGATGAAAACTCACAAGAGGTATCTTGACAAGAAATAGGCACGTCTTCTTTAATTCTGCTGGTGACTTTAAGAAGCTTGCTAACTCCAAAATCCGCAACTTTGAGGTGTCCAGAATCATCCAGCAAGATGTTTCTGTTATCTTACTCAAACATGAAAGCAAAAAGCTTTGAGAAAATTAAACAGGACATACGGTTGTGTTTGGATTATGGAATTTGAAATCAAAGGATGTCAAACCCACCCAAGTTTGGGTGGATTTAAAATTAAACCACCCCAATAGATTTGCTACTATGGATTATAAATTTATAAATACTCCAAACCAAACGCAGCCTAAAAGAAATATATAAATATTTTGCCTAGTGTTGGAAGATTACAAACTTACGAAGGTTCAAGATCACGATGAATGATTGCTTCGGGTCTATTTTCGTGCAAATAGTTCATTCCCCTGCAGACCAATAAATTATCATAATCAACTTATCTAAAATCAGATACTAAGTTTCCAGCCTAAATTTGTTTGAACAAAATAAATACTGTAAGAGATAAAATATTTTCATATATGAGTCGAACCTGGCAACATCCATTGCAAGTCTAAGAGCTGTTGCAGGCTTAAGCGCTCCTTTTCTTTTCAAATAATCATGAAGGTCACCCTAGATATTATATACAGGAAATGTACTACATAAATAAATATTACATAGAAAAATAATTACTTAGCTTGAGTTAGCATTAATAGATATAATAAACCTAGCGTCAAAGGGAATATTGATTTGAGGGATGATAATAATTATGCCTGAATACCTTTGGTAAGTATTCTGTCACAATCATCATAGGACTGGTTTGTGTTACAGCGCCAATAAATTGCACAACATTTGGATGTCTTACTTTCTGAAGCAACGAAAGCTCGTCTCTAAATGCATTCCTACAAAAATTCCAGTAATTAGATAATACTAAATTCTTTAAAAGTAATTTCCTATATTTGAAAAACTCACACTTTATCTTCAACATCAATTCCTTCCCAAAATATTTTCACAGCAACTTGTATCCCACCCCATGAAGCTACTCTAAAAGTTCCCTGCAATAATGTTTTCACCATCAGGAAAAAGACAAATTCTTATGTATTCTTAAACAGTATTAGGTGTTTCATTAAAAGGTATTAGTTGTTTCATTAAAGAGTATTAGTTTTTATTTTACTATAAAGTGATAGTTGTGAACCAGTTGCACAATAAAACTGCTTTACATTAGACCAACTCGAGGAAAAAAAAAACTGACCAGAAATATTTCTTTAGAAATGAAACCGAACTAAAAGAAAATGATTAGTGAGTAAACCACTAAACCAATACCAAATTATATAGAAATCAAACAACCTTCTTCATTTCAACACTGTTGGTAAAATCAAGTTCGCTTGGATCAATCTCATATTCAGGAACCTCACGAGCATTGTCGACATGCATGGGAGCCATCTAATTGGAGAACACCAAGACACAAGCAGAGAAAGAGAAATGAAAGGAAAAAAATTAGTCACACTGATCCTAAAAAGTTTTGAAATGTAAGAAAACGAAGTGGTGCATAACAGAGATGCAACTTACAAAATTCTTTGCACCATGTTTCTCCAATAATTTGATTACACCATGATTTTTGTAATGTATGGCATCAGCTAGAGGCTGTTTAAGAAGACTGGGTCATAAAGCAATAAAGAAAGGAAAAAGGATAGATACATCAATATATGTACAAATACACAAAAAATGTATATAACTATTCATCAATATATTTAAAGGATTGTTTACATAGTTTGTGAACCATTACAATTTAGTAACTAAAATAGTTAAATTTCAACAATTTTTTGGGTCATATAAAAAAAAAATCCTTTGGGAATAAAGTCTATGAAAAAAATTTAAATAAGCATGCCAACAAAGACTAAACTCCTTGAATCCTCTTACATAACAGCTGGATTAGTTAAAAGAATCAAAACAACCATTACGCATTAGGCTGGATTTAGGTTCTCTGTCATCAAAACTCGTCTTCTTAAGAACAACCGCTACAGAAATCTATTCGATAGCACTTAACACAAAAAAATTACTACTCCCTCACTTCCCACAAAAATAGGCAAGTTTCTTTATACACACATATAAAGAAATGTATAAAACTTGTGATCAACTCATTTGATTCAAGTAAACTTCCTCTCTTGTCCTTATTCACATAAAACTATGAAATTAAATAGGGGCACACTTTAGGTAAAAAAAGTAACTAATACTCATATGGAATGGAAAACAAGCCAATGTGGTGGGACATCCCAAAATGGCAATCTTTCCTATTATTGTGGGACGGAGGGAGTACATAATAAAAAAGCACCCCAGAAGACTGATATATCACCAACAACTTCACAAACTTGATCCCCTGAAGAATAAGTGGATGGCTGCACAAGAGCAGCTTTTCTTATTGCATTCGGTATATACCAAAATTTTATTAATTCCGTTCATATTTATTTTCGAGAAGTATTCACTATTCAGATACCAATTTCATGTTATATAAAACACAAAACAGGATTATAGACCATCAATTGGCAAACAGCTAATTAACAAGAACATAAAGACAAATAAAATCACATATGATTAAATCCATATCAAGAACATGTAATGTATACCGTGCTCCCCCAGCGATCTGTGGCGTCTACCTTTGCCCCATTTTCAAGCAGAAACTGGGCAACATCATCATACCCCTGGCATGCCGCAAGATGGAGCGCTGTACGGTGATCGATATCGCGGAAATTAACATCACCACCAGAGGATAAAAGCTCCTTAATGCCGTCCAAATCGCCCCCATTCACCAAATACATCAGCTTAAACCCTGGATCGATGTCAATCACATCGTTATCTTCGTGTTCTAACTCCAGATCGTCGAGGTCCTCGTATTCTACCCTCGGCGCCAAGGAAGATTGCTTCCAGAGAGTGAATTTCGCAGGGGTTTCGGATTCCATTGGAGAAGTACTAATCGAGAAATTCGACGCGATTTGAAGAGAATTTGAAAGCTAATATCACGTTTTGTTGCTAGAAATCAACTTTGCAGGATCTAGAACTTGAGGTCGCGAGGAATCACGTGGTTTTGAAAATTCCTTTGCAAAATTAGAGGGTTTATAACGAGGATTTTTTAAATTTCAAATGCAACCAAAGTCAATTTGCCCAGAAGAAGAATTAAAAGCTCAATTGAGCTGCAATCGAGAATCCTAAAACTCAATTCACACCAAAAAAACAGAGGATAAACCCTAAAATTGAAAAGGCAGATTTACAGCTAAAGCGAACACTTGTATTTTCAACAAAAAAGAGAAAAACACAACTACCAGATAGTGAAAATCACGGGAAATCCAGTGGTGCACACCTAGATTGCGGAAACGTTTTAAGCAATCGCTAGAACAATCGCTATTGGGGCCTAACAATCGCTATAAAAGCAAACACAAAAATGTTTATCGATTTACACAATTTACAAATGCGTGTTTATATGCACAGAAAAACTAGACCGCATTACTCGTCGTTGACAGTGGATCTATATCTGTATCATGTTAACGTTGACAAATTGGAGGTTGGAAGGAAGGAAGGAGGAGGTGAATTTCACGCGGCAAAGAAAGGCGCGTCGGCGGATATGGCTTTAAAGCAGCCACACAAAAGATTGGGAAAATGACGAAATTCGTTCAACTACAACTGTAGATGCGTGGGAAACCTGCTTCCTTAAATTTCAAAATTCCAAATATTTAGGGTATGTTTGTAGGGTGGACGGTACGACATACCGAAAATTTTCCCGTCATACCGTTATCATACCGAAATTTTCGATACCGAAAAATATCATACCGATGTCGTACCGAAAATTCGGTATACCGAAATTTCGGCATACCGAAATTTTTAGTATGTCAATATTATATACCGATACCGTACAGATATTTCAGTATATACCGGTATACCGGAAATTTCTGGTATACCGGAAATTTCTGGTATACCGAAATATTTTGGTATACCGAAAATTTATATATTTTCATTTCGTTATTGTACCGAAATTTTCGGTACAGTATGGTACCGTATCGAAAATTTCAATAAAATTGATACTTTTCGGTACGGTAAGTGCGGTATACCGGTATTTTCGGTATTTCCTCCACCCCTAATGTTTGTTTCGGGATTTAGGTGTGCGGAGGAAGTTATGACTTCGAAATCATATGGATTTGAAAGTTTTGGTGAATAGTAAAAAATATGTGTTTGTTTTGAGATTTTGATAGGGTGAAATTTTACTTTATGTCAAATCAATATTTAATAATAATTAATATGATATTATTATATTGTGTTGAGAGTTGAAAAAATAGTGATGTGATTGTATTGAATTTTGTGAAAAATAGGGGTGTAGATGTACTTTATAAAAGAGAATTTTAAAGTCTAATTTTAAATCTCAAACTATAATGGGACGTGGTTTTCAAATCCTAAGTCCATTTGGGTGAGTCCCGAAACAAATATACCCTTAGCTATTTACTATTTACACGAGTTTTGATATAAATAAAATGATAAAGTGTTGAGGGTAAAAAGGGGAAACCAATTTTATTGAAGAGTTGAATAATATTTATTAAAGGTGATAAAGTGATAAAGTTTTGAGGGTCAAAATTGAAAATCAACTTTATTGAAGAGTAGAATAATATTTATTAAAATTGATAAAGTGATAAAGTATTGAAGGTATGAGAGAGTGACATATGATAAATAAGTGAGTGTTTGAAGGATGTGAGTTAAAATTAGTATTTTCATTTTATGAAAGGTTACATAAACTACGAGACGAAAAAAAAATGAAAATAGTTACATAAACTATGAGACGGGGAGAGTAATAAAATTGATTTTAATTTAAAAAAAGTAATAACATATAATGTAATATTTATATATTTGGCAGGATATATTTTAAAAAAATTATTTAATTATTATTTATAAAAATATTTAATTAAATTTAAAATATATTCATTTAATTTGTTACGAACTTTATCCTAAATCCCTAGGTTGGAAGATTATCCAATTATGATGATGTGTCCGAGAGTAAAATGACGTGGTATGGCACGCTGGGCAAGTGATTATTGGCATAATTTTCCAAAAAAATAAAATAAATATGATTTTTTGACCTTGATTTTTTTTTTTCCTTTTCCTAATTTAGAAATTCCAGATTCAAACATGCGACTATTTTTATTTTTTTGAAGTGTCTTTTTTAAAGTGTCTGTTTTAAAGTTAAGTGGAAAGGTAGAAGCATTTATTTTTAAAAAATTATATTTAATAATTTTAAAAATAAGTGATTCAAAAATATTTTTTAAAATTTTAAAACAGACACTAAATGATGTGGAGTAAAATTATCATTTTGAAATTTATCGTTAGTGGGACCTAGTATCAACACGATGGAACTTGTGCTCGATAATCTATATATTAAAGAAGATCAAGTCATATTCGACTTGATAAATAGTTATTTTCAACTTGACGGGATTAAAGTAGGATAATCCAAAATGCAATTTGTAAATTTGATAACGATTGATAGAAGTTTGTTTTGGATGAACTGGTTACATAATTGTAAAAAATGTCCACTATGTTTTTAAATATATTCAATGCATCCATCAACCGAATAATGCATGATAAGAAACAAAGAAGAGTAGGTCTTGTATGCACCCGGGTGCATTCATAATATAATTTAGAAGCGTGCAACTTGGTATGTTGAAAAATGCGACTTATTTACACATAAAAGTGCAACTGTTAATATGAAAACATAGTTGCATGCTTCTGTTTGGAATAGTTGCACGTTTATGTTTTGTATAGTTGTACGCTTATAAAATACACTATGAATGCACGGTGCACCCTGGTGCATATGAGACCCACCCACCAAAGAATTAGAGCTAGATTCACTTTTTTTGTGTAATATTATATCCAGCCCCCCAAAAAAAAATGTAAACAATATTATCTATATAATTATCCTGCCCGTTCTTTAGGGTTTTTTGATTGTTCATAAGGATTTATGGGAATAGTGATTAGAAAGAGTTGTTTATTAGTATTTTATGTGATAAAGTGATAAAGTGATGGGTAGTTGGGGGTAGAAAGAATTGTTTATTAATATTTTATGTGATAAAGTGATAAAGTGATGTGATAAAGTGATAAAGTGTATTTTCATTTTAGGAAAGAAACCTTAAAGATTGGGACAAAAAAAATGGAAAGAAAACCTTAAAGATTGGGACGGATGGAATATTACATTACATACATTTTTATATTGTATTACTTGTTAACATAATAATATATGGGCTACCATGTAATTAATATTAGTAAAGTGAAGAATTGCTATTATAATTGCGCACAATATCATCTGTTCCATATATTGTGTTCCACTTTATGTTTCATAGAGTATATTAATGACAAGTGTAGCGGGCAAAAAAAATCCAACGAACCACCATTACCCTGGGTCCATATGTTAAAAATCCAGGAGGTGGAATAATCTTGGACACAAAAAATTGGCACAGAGAAATTGAATTGTTATAATTGTGATCCAATTAACCCTCAATTTTATTTTATTTTTCTAAATTTAAAAGATATTGCATGACAAAGTTTTGCATACAAGTCTTTTTGGATTAGAAATTTTGATTTGTCATAAATTTCCATACAACAATGTATATCAAATTGCAAGTCCACTTGACAACTTGCACAAAAGAAATTTGTCTTTCGTACGAAGTAATTGAATTTGACCAAGTCCAAAAATTTAAGATAAGGAACCCACAAATTATAATCACAAACTAAAATATCAAGATACCGTTGAGTTTGGATTTTATTCTATGAAATAGAGCTGATCTAAGTATTATTTTTGGACAAACATTTATTTGTATCCGAATTCAAGATGAACTTTATATTTTTAATATTATTATTATGCACAATTTAATATTACAATTATGCACAAAAAATATTATCAATTCACGGTAAATTTTATCTTTTTAATATTATAATTATGTACAAAAACTACCATTAATACTAAAAATTATCAGTATTTGTACACAAAAATTATCACCCATTATTAAAAATTAACATCGTTATATATGCACTAAAATTATCACTATTTAATTTATTTTTTTTTAAATAATGATAACTTTTATGATAAGAGTTCAAAATGGGATCACAGGAGTGATACTCTCATCTTTAGTACATTCACTTAAAAACATAAATCAATTCAAATTTGAGGCAAGTAATAGAAAACATTAATCAATTTAAATTTGAGGCATGCAACAGTCCCATAGAAATATAATTTAAACAAAATACTACAATATCTTAAAAAGAAATAATGATACTATCATGTTTTTTTTATTATTATATTAATTTATACTAATTTGTATCCACCCCATAAATAGAGATCTCATGCTGTCATACATACATGAAAATCTCATACGAAATTTCGTCTTAATTTTAATTAACATATAATAAAAAATACACAATCGAATATTACATAAAATTAACAAATATAACAACAGAGAGACAGTGCCACACAGCCATCATACACATAATTCTAATTAACAACATTGACGATTACAAGCAAAATTACTATTCATACATTACTTTAATATATATAAAATATAAACTTTCTATATACATTATTGCAGCATACATCTCCATTCACCATTCTGCTCTCAAGGGAAGGAAGTGATTTTCTTCATCTCGGTCGACTCGACGTCGATTTTGAAGCACTTACCGTGCTGCTTCCAGTAGTCGGCCTGCGGATTAATCCACTCCGGCTCCGCAATTTCCATCCTCGAATCCTTCATTGCATCGCTCGATATGTTGTACTTGGCGTCTCGCTTCGCCAGCAACTCCGCCTTCACCATCCCTAGATTCACCGCCTGAGGCGACATCATCAGTGCGGGCGGGCCCATCGGTAGCTTATCGCCTAATTAAATTATTATACAAAATAAAACATCATGAAATTAGAAAAGAAATTTCTAAATTTGATCTATTTTGAGATCCGATCATATTTCAATTCATATGTCTATCTTAAATTTCCAAATAAAATAATTGATGATAACAAACACGGTGCCATGTGCATCTGTACCACCAAGTACTTTTAAATGGTATTAGTTGTAGTACTAAAAGGTATTAGTTTCTTTTCGTTGAAAGTATCAATTGTTTTCATCGGAAAATATTTGTTCAATAAAAACAACTCAAGATAAACTCATGCATTGTATTTTTTCCATATTATTTTCTTCAATAAGAATAAATCAACATTAAAAAAAAAAAACAAATGCCATGTGTATTAGGTGAGGACTCAGATCTCTCATATTTCAATCATGTTTCCATCTTAATTTTTGAGAATAACTCAAGATAAATAAAAACATTTTCCACACGTATTAAATGACATGAAGAAATAAATATGTAACGTATTTAAAGAAAATAAAAAATAAACCTCGATCGGTTTGCCATGTGCACCAAAAATTTCCCGTAAGTTTTAGCAAGATTTTGGAGTTCAGGTTTCACAGCCATTTCTGGAACCCGAGGATTCACCCAAAGACCCGATTTAATCTGCGTATATTATAATTAAAAAGTAAGAAAATTAAATATACACACAATTTTCAAAATTGTCACCAACGAAATTAATCAAAAACCACACCAAAGAAATTAATCAAAAACCAACCTCATATGCATGGGAATGCCACAGTTTCTGTTCATCAGGAGCTAAGTTTTCAAAAAGCCGATCCGATATAATATACTCCACACCTACAATATTTTCAGAACGAATATAATTAATTAATCACAAAATCAAATAGAGAAGCTCGTCAATTATAAATGAGTTTATCTCGTGTAAATTTTATCGTACGTTCACCTGTTTTGCAATTAATACAACTATAATAAAATTAACTAATACTTTTTAACCAAACAAAAAATATCATTCAAATAAACACAAACGCTAAATGCAAATCAGTTGCACGATAAAATTGATCCATACAAGGAGTAAAAAATTCATTTTGGTCTCATAAAATACAGTACCTCATGATTTTGTCCAACACCCACCATTTTGGTCCCAAAATCTAAAATTTTATGCAGTTTTGATCCCACGATTACGTTTTCTGTTAAAGTCAGTTGCAGTTTTGGACCAAAATTGTAGCTGACTATAATCGGAAAACGTAACTGTGGGACCAAAACTGCATGAAAAATGATTTTGAGATCAAAATGATGATGGGTATTGGGACCAAAATCGTAAGGTACAGTGTCAGGTGGGATCAAAAATAAATTTCACATTCCATACACGAGTTTGTCAAAAAGTTGGTCACCGTGTCCTGTTTCACAACTAATACTCTATAGTAAAACAACTGATACCTTTTAATAAAACAACTAATACCTCATAGTAAAATAACTAATACTATTAAAACATACACATCAAACACAACCCAATTGCACGATAAAACTATTCCACACAAGATTTTACCTCATTTAATCAAAAAAGACTTAATACCTTTTGCCGAAGCAACTAATACTATTAAGACATACAAATAAAATGTAAACCAATTGCACGGTAAAATTAGTCCGCACAAGATTTTGCCTAATTTAATTAAAAAAACTTACCGTGCACCTGTTTAGCAACTAATACATTATAGTAAAACAACTAATACCTTATATAAAACAACTAACACTATTAAAACATACACACAAACAATTACAAGGTTTTATCTCATTTGATTAGAAAGACGAACCGATGAGGCGGGCGGAGGAGTGGTCGGAGTCGTAAACGGCGCACTGGAGGAAGTCCTGGTTGAGTCGACTCACATAGTGGTGAGTCTCGATTTGGCGAGTCATTTCATCGCTGTAAAGTGCGAAGGTACAAACATGCTGATGCATCTGCTTGATGGGTTTCAGAGATTGCAGCATCTGAGCGCCTTTGTCCAGCATGCACGCCTCCATCGTCATCGCCTTTCCCGGCGGGGTCTTATCGCCGCCGTGTGTGTCACTTTCTGCCATGTCTTATTTATTATTTTTTTTTTATTTGTTTGGGAGAAAGGGGGAGGGGGGATATAGGGTTGGGGGAGAAGCGGTTGGGTGCCACGTGGTGGACTCTCGGGAACTTATGATGACACGTTCTTTTTTGCATTAGGTAATAACAAAAACGGTGTAGTCTTGGAGGAATCATATCATCTCTTTCATATTTTATGTTCCATTATATAA
Source organism: Stenogyne calaminthoides (assembly GCA_037126765.1). Taxonomy (NCBI): domain Eukaryota; kingdom Viridiplantae; phylum Streptophyta; class Magnoliopsida; order Lamiales; family Lamiaceae; genus Stenogyne; species Stenogyne calaminthoides. Next base: position 15,132,649 of record JBBCBC010000035.1, read on the forward strand.
TTTGCAGAAATGTGAAATAATAAAATATATGCGACGAATCATTATATTTTAAATTCATGTGATAAAGATTTAGAAAAGTGAAATAGAAAAATCGAATCGCATGCGTGCACATGCCGTGAAATTCAGGACTTCTGAATCACCTTTTGATTTTAAAAGTGTTAGGAATTAAACATGCAATTATAGGATAAAATAATGGAACAACGAATTAAGGAACAAAGAATTTGGTTACCCAGTTCGTCAGGAATGACTACGTCTGGGGGCACTACCAAGCCAGGAGATTCACTATTTTCGTGTGTTTTTCGTACAAGAGACAAATACAATGAGTCAAAAGTATTTATATAAGAGGTTGGGCCTGAAAACCTAAATCCGTGTCGGGCCTCGGAACCGCTTCGACCGGGGGGCTTTGGTCGGCCGGTTACGCTCGATCGAACAGGTTGCTCGGCGCCTTCAAGGTCTTTGGATAAGGGCGCTTTCGATCGTGCGTTTACTTTCGACCAAAGTGCTTGGTCGGCGCCTCCTCAATATTGCATCGGTTCAATCGGGCTCCAACAATCCCAACAATCTCCCACGGAGCCCGGCTCCAAGCCCGTAACTTGTCTCCTCCGTTTCAACGATTTCTCTCTTTTGGTAGTAGTCTTGGGGCCTTCATCTCGGTTTCCAAGGCGAGTTGAAGTCATGCATAACTTCAACTTCTCTAAGGTCACAACCTTAGTCAACATGTCGTGAAATTCTCGCCGTGCGGCCCTCTGCATAACATTCGGGTTTACCAACATCAGTCAACAATAAATAATGAAGAGAAGGTGAATACCTATCAGGAGATCTATGCACTCTCATGGATCTCTGCAGCGAAATTGTTGGTGGTGGTGTACTTGGTTCTTCCTCAACAATCACATGATCTTCTAGAACCCCTTTGCTCCCACCCGAGTTCGAAATGTCTAACTCCACAACCTGAGTCTCAGAACCACCTTATTTGGATATCCCCAACCAGTCTTTGTACAACACCTACTCATTGAATACGACATCTCAACTACGAATTATCTTTCAATTCTGCTCATCCCAAAACCGATAGCCAAATTCATCACCGCCATATCCAACAAACGTACACTTAACAGATTTAGCATCCAACTTACTTCTACTCATAGCATCAACATGAACATATGCAACACACCCAAATACTCGAAGAAAAGATGCAGTTACCTCCTTTCCGGCCGGGCCTCCTCTGGTATGCCATTTTCCAAAGGAGTTGAGGGTCCTCTGTTTATCAAGTAAGTTGTTGTGTTAACTGCCTCTGCCCAAAACATCTTTGGCAGCCCACACTTCAATCTCATGCTTCTAGCATGTTCAGGTAGGGTCCTGTTCATACGTTCTGCCAAGCCATTCTGCTGGGGGGTTCCTCTCATGGTTTTCTCCATTCGAATTCCATTCGCCTCACAGAATTCTTTGAACTAACGGAGCTCGTACTCTCCACCATTATCAAATCTCAAACACTTCACCTTGAGACTCGTTTTAGTTTCCACAAGGACCTTCCACTTCCTGAAAGCATTAAAGACATCAGACTTATTTTTCAAGAAATAAACACATACCTTCCTCGTAGATTTGTCAATGAAAGTCATGTAATATGATGCTCCACCAAGGGATGTCTTTGGTCTTTGGACCCCACGAATCCTTGTGAACTAACTCCGACCACGCTTCTTCAAAGCTCTGTCTGCGCCTTGAAAAACTCACCCTTTTCTGTTTTCCGAATACACAGTCCTCACACAAACCGATGTCAACTGTCTTGAGGTCTGGCAATTTACCCTTCGAGCACATAACTTTCATCCCCTTTTCACTCATGTGGCCAAGGCGACAATGTCACAAATTCGCATTCCTTTTTTCACTTGCAAGAGCAATGTTGTCCCAGGTGTTGCCTGTCATATACAACGTTCCCTCTTTCTTTCCTCGAGCCACTACCATGACACCTTTGGATATTTTCCACGAGTTACACCCAAAAGTCACCTTGTAGCCCTCATCATCAAGCTGCCCTACTGAAATCAAATTCCTCTTCAATCCAGGAATATGTCTCACATCTTTCAGTTGTAACACAGTCTCATTTGGTATCTTAATCTGAACATTCCCCTTCCCTTTGATTTCCAGAGGCTCATCATCAGCTAGATAAACCTTCCCAAAATTCCCGGAAGTGTACTTCTCCATTACGTCAGCACTGCTGCACGAATGAAACGATGCTCCAGAATCTAACACCCACGACTCCAATGGACTGCTTACACTCAGAATCAATGCATCTGAGTCCTCATCAGTGGCAACGTTGGCTGAGTTGTCATTCTTCTTTGGTTCATTCCCTTGTGCCTTGCACTCCCTTTTGTAATGATCAAGTTCATGACATTTGTAACACTCAACTTTACTCTTATCCTTCTTGGGCTTATCTTTGCCCCTTGACTTTGATCTACCCCGATTTGGCTTCCCCTTGGATTCAGATCTGCCTCTGTTTCCCGCACTCAAAGCAGATCCTGTGGCCACACCCAACTCTTTCCTGCGAATTTCTTCGCTCATGACCAAATCTCTAACCTCATCAAATTTTAGTTTCACTTTACCCGCTGAAGCACTAACAGCCGTTACCATTCCACTCCAACTTTCTGGTAAAGAAGACAACAAAATTAGGGCTTGAACTTCATCATTAAAATCAATCTCAACCGAGCTCAATTGGGCTATGATCATATTGAACTCTTTGAGATGGTTGGCTACCACAGTATCCTCTACCATCCTCAGGTTGAATAACCTCCGCATTAGATGAACCTTGTTCGCTGCAGATGATTTTTCATACATCTCAGTCAAAATCTCCAGCATCTCCTTTGTGGTTTTTGCTTTCACAGTATGTAGGGCGACATTCCTAGATAACGACAGACAAACCACACTCATCGCCTTCCTATCCAGCAACTTCCACTCGTCGTCCTTCATATCTTCAGGCTGTGAACCCAACGGTTGATACAGATCTTTACCGTACAGGTAATCCTCGATCTGCAATTTCTAGAATCCAAAATCCGTTCCATCAAACTTCTCAACAGGCAATTTCCCTCCAGCCATCATAATTGCTCTCCACAGATCCCTTTAACCCGATGCTCTTGATACCAGTTGTTAGGAATTAAACAGGCAATTATAGGAGAAAATAATGGAACAACGAATTAAGGAACAAACAATTTGGTTACCCAGTTCGTCAGGAATGACTACGTCTGGGGGCACTACCAAGCCAGGAGATTCACTATTTTCGTGTGTTTTTCGTACAAGAGACAAATACAATGAGTCAAAAGTATTTATATAAGAGGTTGGGCCTGAAAACCTAAATCCGTGTCCAGGCCTCCGGAACCGCTCGACCAGGGGCTTTGGTCGAGCGGTTCTGCTCGATCAGACAGGTTGCTCGAGCGCCTTCAAGGTGCTGGATAGGGGCGCGCTCGATCGTGCGTTTCTGCTCGACCAAAGTGCTTGGTCGAGCGCCTCCTCAGCGCTGCATCCCAGTTCCAATCAGGCTCCAACAATCCCAACAATCTCCCACCTGGAGACTGACTCCAACTGTAACTTGTCTCCTCCGTTTCAACGATTTCTCTCACTGGTAGTAGTGCCGGGCCTTCATCTCAGTTTCCAAGGCCAGTTGAAGTCATGCATAACTTCAACTTCTCTAAGGTCACAACCTTAGTCAACATGTCAGCAGAATTCTCACTTCGTGCAGCCTCTGCATAACATTCGGGTTTACCAACATCAGTCAACAATAAATAATGAAGAGAAGGTGAATACCTATCAGGAGATCTATGCACTCTCATGGATCTCCGCAACGGAATTGTTGGTGGTGGTGTACTTGGTTCTTCCTCAACAATCACATGATCATCTAGAACCCCTTTGCTCCCACCCGAGTTCGAAATGTCTAACTCCACAACCTGAGTCTCAGAACCACCTTCTTTGGATATCCCCAACCAGTCTTTGTACAGCACCTACTCATTGAATACGACATCTCGACTACGAATTATCTTTCGATTCTGCTCATCCCAAAACCGATAGCCAAATTCATCACCGCCATATCCAACAAACGTGCACTTAACAGATTTAACATCCAACTTACTTCTACTCATAGCATCAACATGAACATATGCAACACACCCAAATACTCGAAGAAAAGACAGATTTACCTCATTTCCCGACCAGGCCTCCTCTGGTATGCCATTTTCCAAAGGAGTTGAGGGTCCTCTGTTTATCAAGTAAGTTGTTGTGTTAACTGCCTCTGCCCAAAACATCTTTGGCAGCCCACACTTCAATCTCATGCTTCTAGCATGTTCAGGTAGGGTCCTGTTCATACGTTCTGCCAAGCCATTCTGCTGGGGGGTTCCTCTCATGGTTTTCTCCATTCGAATTCCATTCGCCTCACAGAATTCTTTGAACTAACGGAGCTCGTACTCTCCACCATTATCAAATCTCAAACACTTCACCTTGAGACTCGTTTTAGTTTCCACAAGGACCTTCCACTTCCTGAAAGCATTAAAGACATCAGACTTATTTTTCAAGAAATAAACACATACCTTCCTCGTAGATTTGTCAATGAAAGTCATGTAATATGATGCTCCACCAAGGGATGTCACTGGTGCTGGACCCCACGAATCACTGTGAACTAACTCCAGCTTCTGCTTCTTCAAAGCTCTGTCTGCCTTCGAAAAACTCACCCTTTTCTGTTTTCCGAATACACAGTCCTCACACAAACCGATGTCAACTGTCTTGAGGTCTGGCAATTTACCCTTCGAGCACATAACTTTCATCCCCTTTTCACTCATGTGGCCAAGGCGACAATGTCACAAATTCGCATTCCTTTTTTCACTTGCAAGAGCAATGTTGTCCCAGGTGTTGCCTGTCATATACAACGTTCCCTCTTTCTTTCCTCGAGCCACTACCATGACACCTTTGGATATTTTCCACGAGTTACACCCAAAAGTCACCTTGTAGCCCTCATCATCAAGCTGCCCTACTGAAATCAAATTCCTCTTCAATCCAGGAATATGTCTCACATCTTTCAGTTGTAACACAGTCTCATTTGGTATCTTAATCTGAACATTCCCCTTCCCTTTGATTTCCAGAGGCTCATCATCAGCTAGATAAACCTTCCCAAAATTCCCGGAAGTGTACTTCTCCATTACGTCAGCACTGCTGCACGAATGAAACGATGCTCCAGAATCTAACACCCACGACTCCAATGGACTGCTTACACTCAGAATCAATGCATCTGAGTCCTCATCAGTGGCAAAGTTGGCTGAGTTGTCATTCTTCTTTGGTTAATTCCCTTGTGCCTTGCACTCCCTTTTGTAATGACCAAGTTCATGACATTTGTAACACTCAACTTTACTCTTATCCTTCTTGGGCTTATCTTTGCCCCTTGACTTTGATCTACCCCGATTTGGCTTCCCCTTGGATTCAGATCTGCCTCTGTTTCCCGCACTCAAAGCAGATCTTGTGGCCACACCCAACTCTTTCCTGCGAATTTCTTCGCTCATGACCAAATCTCTAACCTCATCAAATTTTAGTTTCACTTTACCCGCTGAAGCACTAACAGCCGTTACCGTTCCACTCCAACTTTCTGGTAAAGAAGACAACAAAATTAGGGCTTGAACTTCATCATCAAAATCAATCTCAACCGAGCTCAATTGGGCTATGATCATATTGAACTCGTTGAGATGGTTGGCTACCACAGTATCCTCTACCATCCCCAGGTTGAATAACCTCCGCATCAGATGAACCTTGTTCGCTGCAGATGGTTTTTCATACATCTCAGTCAAAATCTCCAGCATCTCCTTTGTGGTTTTTGCTTTCACAGTATGTTGGGCGACATTCCTAGATAACGAGAGACAAACCACACTCATCGCCTTCCTATCCAGCAACTTCCACTCGCCGTCCTTCATATCTTCAGGCTGTGAACCCAACGGTTGATACAGATCTTTACCGTACAGGTAATCATCGATTTGCAATTTCTAGAATCCAAAATCCGTTCCATCAAACTTCTCAACAGGCAATTTCCCTCCAGCCATCATAATTGCTCTCCACAGATCCCTTTAACCCGATGCTCTTGATACCAGTTGTTAGGAATTAAACAGGCAATTATAGGAGAAAATAATGGAACAACGAATTAAGGAACAAACAATTTGGTTACCCAGTTCGTCAGGAATGACTACGTCTGGGGGCACTACCAAGCAAGGAGATTCACTATTTTCGTGTGTTTTTTGTACAAAAGGCAAATACAATGAGTCAAAAGTATTTATATAAGAGGCTGGGCCTGAAAACCTAAATCCGCGTCCAGGCCTCAGGAACCGCTCGACCAGGGGCTTTGGTAGGCGGTTACGCTTTCGATCGAGCGAGTTGCTCGAGCTCTCCTTCAAAAAGTATTTGGATAAGTCTCTTTCGATCGTCGTGCGTTCTACTCGACCAAAGTGTTTGGTCGAGCGCCTCCTCAGTGCTGCATCCCGGTTCCAATCAGGCTCCAACAATCCCAACAAAAAGAAAAAGTGCCGATCACACTTTTTAAAAATATTGATTAAAATTTAAGTTTGTGCGACAGCAAGGCTATAATTATAATAAAATTTAGAAATCATATTTTTAAAGTAAAAATAATTTAGGAATATATTGAAGATAAAATGTTCATCACAGAAATGACATTAAGTAAATGACATTGAGTAATCCGAATTATATAATATTTTTAAAGATTAAGAGTAGATAATTTTTAATACTATATATTATATTGTACGAGTGAAATTAAGCTCTTTTGAAATTTGTAATTTCTAATAATTTTTTTTAAATTTAAATTTGTGCAATCATTTGTTTTTTATAGAGCCATTGAGTCTAAAAAAATTTAATTTCACTCCTTGTGCTTTTGGATCACATTTGTATTTTTAATATTTTCTGAATTATAAATAATTTTAATCATAAAAAGTATTAAAATTTTATTTTACATATAATTTTCTTTTAACATGCTAGGTTCACTAGACTAAGCTCTAATTATGTATAAAAGTTAGATACAAAATCATTATATTCTATTGATTAAAACTTACTATTTCTTAAAATTAGCTATTATTGGATAATATACTTTACAAAATGCATAGATAAATATCTAGGTAAAAAGAATATAGTCAAAATTGTTGTAGGATATGCAGAAATAAATGACACAAATTTGGTGACCCAATTCGTCAGGAATGACTACATCTTGGGGCATACCAAGCCAGGAGGTTTTCACTATTCTTCTCGTACGGTTAATACATCAGAGATCCCTTATATAGAATATACTCTAGGGTTACATAGAATATAATGGAATATCTAAACTACCCCTCCATCAGTTACTTCTTGATAAAGACACATAAATGTATTTTCTTTCAACACTCCCCCTTGTGCCAAATCAAGAGGGTAGATGGTGCATGAATGTTGTCTCGCTAATATCCTTGCCAAATAACAAAAGTTAAGTTGGAAAATAAATCTTGGTCGGAGGGAAAAGAGTTACAACGCACCTATGTCGAGACTCCCCCCAAGGTAGTTAAAAGCGCTCGCTTTGTCGCTTAAGCGGCTGAAGCGGAGCGGAAACTATTGATGCCGCTTTGATCACTATCAAGCGGAGCGATTTTAATTGTTGCGCCACTTTTTCTCCAATTTCGCTCAATATCCGTTATCCGCCACTTTTATCTCTCATTATATTTTTTAATATTATTTCTCATCCCTATCCACTTAATATGACCGCCTCTTATTTAATATTACTAATAACTAAAAGCCCAAATGACCCATTGAATAAGATAAGTAAAGCCCATACTTAAAAGCCCAAGTAAATAAACTAAGAGATAATTATTAGATATATTTAGAATCGAATTTGAATCAAACTCAAGGAATTGAGTAAAAAAGCCTTGAAAAGGGTTTCTTGTGTAAAAGAGAAGAACAACGCGCAAAACGATCAAACATAAATCCCAAGTAAGTCTTTTCTAGACTCTTTCTTCTTTCCTTTATTTTAAGAAAAGGATCAACATGACCCTACATATTCAATAAAATTCGAATTTTAGAAGTTGCAATTTTTCCCTTCTTTAATTCTTTCTTCCCTTTTGTTGTTAATTTTTTTTTTTTTACTATTCAACATTATTTAGTTTAGAAATTATGAGACTCATCATTATGTTATGTTTCCGAAAATATAGAAGTCTATATTCATTTTTTTAAGTCAAGAATGTTACATTTTGAGAACTTTATTTTCGATTTATGTATAAAATCGATTTTAGAAGTCATTAGGATGACTATGTTCTTTTTCCTGAAAATTTAGAAAGGTGAGAAGGTGAGAAATATACTTATTGATACTTTATTGTGCGGTGAGATGGATAGTCCAAGTGCAACACAAGGTGATAATAGTTCTAGGTCTTCAACAAAGACAGATCTCGCTTGGAAGTATAATGTGTTGCGAGGATCCAAAGAACCCTACTACGTAATATGCATGTCTTGTGATAAAGTTACAAATGGGGAATTTCTGAGCAAAGCAACATCAAATTGGTGACAATCGGAATGTCAAGAAATGCCTAAAGTGTCCGAATATGTTAGGAAAGAACTCAAAGACTTTATGGACAAGAAGGTTGAAGACAAACTAAACTATGACAAGGTGCCTAATTTTGAGGACTTTGATGACATTGAAGATGAAGATGTTGGGGAATTGGAAGTAAATCCCCTTGGTAAACGAACTGGTCAGTTTAACAAGGCCAAGACTACAACAAATTCATCCACTTTGCCAGCTTCAAAGAAAGCCAAGGGAAAAGGTCCAATGGATGCTTTCACCTTCAAGATGTTGGGGAATGATTTGCACAGATCTATTCGGGGTGAATATTTAAATACAAATTTAATTCATTAATTATTACTAGCATGAATTAATCCTATATTAATTCAAATAATAATTACAACAACATATCATGCATATAAAAAGCCACGTAAAACCTACGCATGCGGAATCTACGGGTTTACGTGAACATACCTCTCGGGATGGCAGTGACTTCGGTCGGACGGACTAACCAAAAGGACTTCCCAAGTATTCCCTTAGCCCTTGCTCGACAATCCGGTGGAAGGATACTCGCGAACAATTAACAAAAGGAAAAAATAAACTTTGTTGCACCACTTATGTGGATTTGCTAATATTTCCAGCACATGGAATTGTACTTGGGAATGAACTAATCATCCCCTATTTATAGGAGGGGGGGTGAACGAAATTTGTGTAATTTTTCAATGTGGGAAAAGACTTTTCTTGGTCACCAAGAAATCTTGAATATATCTCATATATTCTTTTTCCCATAATTAAAATATTCCACAAAAATCCCACCTCCTCTATTATGGCATAATTTTCGAAAATATTAAGTGTGCAAGAATCCAAGATTTGGATCTTCTTGAATTTATGAGATATTCTTGTAATTCAAGAAATACATATCTTCCATAATATCTTTTCAAGAAAATCAAGAAAATCTTTCTTGCCCAATTATATTTCCAAAATTTGAAATTTACCTCATGAATAACCAAGTGGGAGATTTCTTGAATTTAATGAGATAATCTTGTATTCCAAGAATACATATCTTCATTCCATAACAAAATTCAAAGAAAATCTTTTCTCCTCTTTTATCCATAATTTTCGAAAAAAATAGGAAATATAAGCAACAATATTTATTTTATTTTAATCACCTTTTTCAGTTATTGGACTATATGTTGGGCTACTCAGGGGGCCTTTAGGAGAATTAAGATTGGACCTTCTAATGTATCTTGAATATCTAATATTGCCACAATATAATTCAAGCCCATAAATATTAATTAATCCCACTACATAATTAATATTGACTATCCATCTTAACCCATATTATAATCAATATGGCTCCGGTCATTATTTCCCGTGTTTAAGATTATCTAGCCCATTAATTAATTCAAGCCCAATGAAATAGCTTTCCGTTAATTAATATCTTTTGTCCTTGGTAGGAAGCGGTTCAACATTATTATCCATCTGGGAAACAAATTCCACTTGCAAGATTTGGTATGATAAAACTTATGAACCTCCCAAGGGGGCAAATCAAGCAAGCGTACTTGCACACGATTCTTAAGATTAAATCTTAGCAATCACATGTGACCAATAATATTGCCCAAGATAAAAAGTATTGAATCTCTCCGATTCGCTACCCATGATAAGTCAAAGCAATAGTTACCAATCACGTGATCCTATTTAAGGGACGGAGGTTAAGAAACAACGAACCTTCGAGGTCTAATTCTTCCTTGTTTGATTCTGAAGAATTTATCCTCCTCAGAGGTCCTATTCAACAAGATCAGTCATGCACTAGTGTAATCTCTTGGTCAAGACAAACCAATCCCGAGCCTTACACCTCAACCTTTCGCGATGGTTGTTCATTTCCATCTAGGTCGTGAATGGCGTACTTTTTTAGTTACAAGGGATTGTTAATTTAATCTTTCGTGATCGGGTATCACTAAATTAACTCTGATTAACACGCATTTAATTATTGAAGTTATGCGGTAAATATATATAACATTCAATCATATTTAAAGCATCATTGATAAACAATTTATTTCAATAAATAAGTCCGAAAATTGGTTTGATTATACAAAGTAAAAAGCATACTTTTCAATTATAATCCCAACAATCTCCCACTTATACTCAAAAGTCCGCTTTTAAGTATACTACAACACGTCTTGAGTAGTCCGTGACATCTAATGTCACCTACACTTTAACCTAATAATTTCTCCTACTTATACTCAAAGCAGATTAGCAAGCGGTCTTGACACCCATTCCACTCACATGTCTCTCGAATGTATTGAGGAGGCGGACGCTTTTGTGAATGGATCCGCTAGGTTGTCCTTAGACGCTATCTTTGCCACATCTATATCTCCTCTCTTAACGATTTCTCGTATAAGATGTCTTTTTCCTTTAATGTGTTTGTTTGACTCGTGGACTCTTGGTTCTCTTGAATTTGCAAGCGCCCTAGCAGATATTGCTAGACAAATTGAACACCATCCAAGTCCACTAAGAAGATCTAGAGCCCAATCGGTTCTTTCAACCGCTTCTGGCGACTACTTACCCGAGTCCCATGGTTGAGTCGGTGATGCATTTCGCTTCACACTCATCCATTTGATGGCTACACTTCCTAAAAATGGAAACACACTAACCGAGGCGGATAATTTCGGAATCTATATCCGATTGGAAATCCGAGTAAAAGTGTGGCCCGATGGGGATTGGAGTATCGATCGATAAATCAACATTCTATCCCGAAGTTCTTTTTTCGGATATTTGAGAATGTTTTTAACTCGTTGTCCAATTCGCTTTCCTGGGGTTACTCGATATCTTGCTACCATGCCTACGGCAAAGCATATATCCGGTCTCGCATACCAAAGATTCCATACATAAGGTTTCTACACCGAAGCACAAGGAATGCCTTTCATGTCATCTATCTCCTTTTGCGTCTTAGGGGACATTTTCTTGGATAGATGGATTCAAGTCCGAAAGGTACGAATCATTTCTTGGAATCTTGCATCTTTGAATCGTTTTAAAACCGGTGTCAATGTATGAATACTTGCGATAACCCGATCATCCTTTTCTTGCGATCTCGAGTAATCTTGATCCCAAGGATGTGTCCGCTTTCCTAAGTCTTTCATATCAAACTTTGTTTTTGAAATGCCATGCCCTTACGTCGACCACACCTTCACATCGTTCGATGATCACAATGTCATCTACGATAGTACTAAGAATACCAATGCAGGTTCAAACGCTTTTTATACACACAACTTTCAAACTTGTTTTGATCGAACCCATAAGACTTTATTATATGATCAAAACTTTGGTTCCAAGCTCTGGATGCCTGTTTGAGTCCGTAAATGGACCTCTTGAGCTTACAAACTAGGTGTTCTTGGCCTGTTTCAATGAAAACATGGGGTTGTTGCATATAGATCTCTTTATCAAGACTTAGTTAAGAAAAGTCGTCTTGACATCTATTTGCCAGACTCAAAGTCGAAATCTTGTGAGAATCGATAAGAGAATACGGATGGACTTAAGCATGGCTACGGGCGAAAAAGTTTCCTCATAATCGATCCCTTTCTTTCTGAGTATAACCTTTCGCCATTAGTCTTGCTTTAAAAGGTTTCAACCTTCCCGTCCGATCCTCTTTTCCTCTTATATACCCACTTGCATCTAATGGGTTTGACCCCATTAAGTGGTTCGACTAGCTCCCACACTCTATTATGAAACATAGAACCCACTTCGCTTTCATTTCTTTGTTTGTCAAGCGCATCCTAATCTTGGAGTGCCTCGTCATATGTCCATGGGTCTGATTTCGGGAATCAAGTCCGAGGACTCTCCTATTCCCATGAATCTCTCGGGCTGTCTAACAACCCTCCCACTATAACGAGGCTCCGGTTGTGAAAACGTATCGTTTGGTATATCATCTAGTACAATCGGCACTAAGGTTTGCCCTCTAAGCTCATTTAAGGTAATCTCACTTCTGGGTTTTCTTTGGTTCATATAGTTTTCTTCCAAAATCTAAAGTGGGTGCGGATAACCACCTTTTGATCTTCGGAACTATAGAACATACACCCTTTTGTTCCCTCGGGGTATCCTACAAACAAATTTTAATTTCGATCGAGGATCCAACTTATCGGCTTCCTTGTCCAACATGTAGGCCGGACACCCCAAAGTTCTCATGTGTCTCATACTAGGCTTGCGCCCGGTCCACAATTCTTTGGGAGTTTTGGGAACCGATTTGGATAACACCAAGTTCAGAATGTAAGCCGCTGTTTCCAAGGCATAACCCCAGAACGACTTGGGAAGATCCGCATAACTCATCATTGATCTAACCATTTCCAAAAGAATTATGTTGCTTCACTCTGCAAACCCCGTTTTGTTGAGGGGTTAAATCTTGATGATGGTGAGGATACAATCCCTTCATCGGATAAGTAGTACAAAAACTCATCATTTGAGGTATTCGCCTCCACGATCAGATCGTAGAGACTTGATACGTTTTTCCATATGATTCTCTGCTTGAGCCTTAAATTCTTAGAATTTCTCAAAGGTCTCAGATTCATGCTTCATAAGGAAAATGTACCTTGAGTAATCATCAATAAAATTACTCATAACCTCCTCTTGCTTTGTTTGACATTGGACTACATACATCTGTGTGAACGATCTCTAACACTTCTTTGGCCCTATTCCCCTTGGCTCCAAATGCCCTCTTGGTCATATTACCCTCCAAACATGATTCGCAGGTTGGAATCGATTCAACTTGGAGACGCTCCAGTGAACCATCTTTCACTAACCTTTGGATCCTCTTTGGATTTATATGACCTAATCTTAGATGCCAAAGAAGTGTCTCGTTCACGCCGTCGATGAACGCTTTCTTTTTCGGAAAGCTTGATTGATGTGTTATAGGATACATTTTCGTGAGTGGTGTGCTACGATTAATTGTATAGAGATTTTCCATCAATGTCCCCGTAACAGATACACTCATCATTTCAAAATGATGTCATTCTTATTAGAGGAAACTTAGTGTCCTTTAATCAAATTTTAGAAATTGAAAGTGAATTCTTTCTAAAACTGGGAACACAAAGATAATCTCAAAAAACTTTATCTTCAAAAGATAGGTGCACTTCTCCCACTGCTTTAACTGCTACTCATGTAGCATTGCAATGTCTGCTACTTGCGTAGTATTGCAATAATCGTTACTACCGTAGCATTGCAATATCCGCCACTTACGTAGCATTGCAATGTCTTCTACTTTAAATAACGTTGCCCGATTGTGATGAGGATCTCACTCCCCACTACGTTGCGGATCATTTAGAACCCGTGAAAGCCAACATGATTAGTGGATCTCGTATCAACCACCCACGAATCGAGAAGTATCGCCGCTAAACAAGTTTCAACAACTAGTGTGTGAGAATTACCTTTCTTTCCGTCCCTTTTGGGGTTGGAAACAGCAAAACCTCCATTGTCCTCTCTTACCGCAGGCTTAAGCACTTCCTCTTTGGATTTTCCTTGACTCAACAAGCATTCCTCATCTTACCAATGCCCCTTGGCAAATTGGTTGAGTTTTATTGCTTATGGCCTTTGGTCCTCTTCTTTATCTTGCCTACCCTTGGCCTAGAAGATGAAGTCGGACCACTTGTTGTCAAAGCTTGAGTTTGGTGTCTTATCATCATTTCGCCGAGTCCAAAAGTTTGCAACAAATTAGCAATGAGGCCAAAATGCTCAAAAAAAAAACTTTTTAAGGCAGAGAATGAAGTACCAAATTCATCGAGTCTCTAGATCATAATCTGACTCGGAATCTCAAGTTTGTTCGGATGGGCCATCTATTTTGAGGACGTAATCCCTTACGGGTTTTTCCTCCACCATTTTCAATGACGACATCTTTTAGAAGGTGATCCGACGAGTCCGCGTGTTTTGACTCGTCGGTTGGCTCATCGATTTTTGTGTGTCAAAAATCCACTTGTGCTTTTTATGAGTTAGGACAATTATAATTGTCCAATCAATATAGTTTCCATACATATTGTATTGACTTTAAGTATAATAACGATTGGATTAAGAGGTAACGACATGCTGAACTGAAATAAACAACTATATGCAATAGCACAAGTATATCACAAGGTTCGATCACATTCATCATATTTAAAATCTCAAAAAAATATGAACATGCATCGCCCAACATCTCAAAAACAGTTTAAATAAGCCCACGTTGGGTGGGTCATTATTTAAACACATTCAACCGGGTTACAAACAAAACGATTTACAAACCCTTAATATCCAGATTAATAGTTGGCTCACTTGACCAATATAAAATTGCGGGGACTTGAGGAGAAGTATATGCATATCAATTTTATACCTAAGTAATAACCATGATTAAATACAGGATTACTATTTCGCTTTGATCGAGCCTCGTTGGGGGGTCATCGCCGCCACTAGTAATAACCCACAATCATCCGTTTGGAATTCATTCATGTGAAACCTATCTTTTGACCGAATCCGTTGGGGAATTTCTCCAAAAGAATTCACAAATAAATAAATCATGGAGGTCAAAATTAATTCAATTTTATTATCAGGAATAAAATTGTCAATTAATTATTTAAAACATACTTAGTAATTTTGAAGTTGAGATTTTTCAATTTGTCAACCCTCATGCAAACACATTTAAACAAATTAAATAAAGCATAGGATAGCACAAATAAATCAAGCAAAAAAAGAAAAATAAACATATTGGGCACAAATTATCCAATTGTCATGGTTTGATTTTTCTTGGCTTGATCTTGAAGAAACAAATCTCGAATTTCTCCCCACTCGTTCGTCTCGAAAAAATACTTCGTCTCGAACCGCCATGCCAAGCATTTCCTTCGTGGCAGGGATGCACACCAAGATCCGGCCGGCCACTTGCTTCCTGGGGCAACTAAGCGACCTCGGCACTTGCTTTTTTAAGCCGCCAAGAACGGCGAGTCGCGGTAACGCGGATCCGTCTTGGCGCTTCGCCCGCCTCGCCTCCGCTGCTCTCCAGCCTCTCGCGGCCTTTTCAGCGCCCGTCTTCTCGCGTGTCGTATACAGCTTCGATTTGGCCCGTCTTGTTAACCCGCCCCTGTCGTCCTCCTTCGCCCTGCACCCATGCGTTGCGGCGGCCGCCCCCACGCACCCCGCGTGCCGCGCCCGCCGCCGCTTTCGGATTTCGGATTTTTAATTCTTAATTCTTCATCTCTTCGTTCCGATCCGGTTACAATTTATTTACAAAAAATAAACAAACCTAGATCTAGACTAGTCTATTACATTGATCAAATCAAACAAATCCTAGTCTACTTCGTGGGATTTTTTCACGAGGCAAAAACAAATCGAAACTAATCTAATTAAAAACCACGATTTTATATATGCATGCAAAATAAAACATTAAAATCCATGACAATTGGATACCGCAAAAGCAGATCTAATGATTCTACTATCAATTTCAAATTTAATGTCCACTTAATTAAATTACAATTTAAAAATTGAGAAAGCTAAACATTGGCTCTTATACCGATTGTTGGGGAATGATTTGCACGAGATCTAGCCGGGGTGAATATTTAAATACAAATTTAATTCATTAATTATTACTAGCATGAATTAATCCTATATTAATTCAAATAATAATTACAACAACATATCATGCATATAAAAGCCACGTAAAACCTACGACGCGGAATCTACGGGTTTACGTGAACGTCTCTCGGGATGGTAGTGACTTGATTCGGACGGACTAACCAAAAGGACTTCCCAAGTATTCCTTAGCCCTTGCTCGACAATCCGGTGGAAGGATACTCATGAACAATTAACAAAAGGAAAAAATAAACTTTGTTGCACCAACATGTGGATTTGCTAATATTTCCAAAGACATGGAATTGTACTTGGGAATGAACTAATCATCCCCTATTTATAGGAGGGGGTGAACGAAATTTGTGTGATTTTTTCAATGTGGGGAAAAGACTTTTCTTGGTCACCAAGAAATCTTGAATATATCTCATATATTCTTTTTCCCATAATTAAAATATTCCACAAAAATCCCACCTCCTCTATTATGGCATAATTTTCGAAAATATTAAGTGTGCAAGAATCCAAGATTTGGATCTTCTTGAATTTATGAGATATTCTTGTATTTCAAGAAATACATATCTTCCATAATATCTTTTCAAGAAAATCAAGAAAATCTTTCTTGCCCACTATATTTCCAAAATTTCGAAATTTACCTCATGAATAACCAAGTGGGAGATTTCTTGAATTTAATGAGATAATCTTGTATTCCAAGAATACATATCTTCATTCCATAACAAAATTCAAATAAAATCTTTCTCCCTCTTTTATCCATAATTTTCGAAAAAATAGAGGAAATATAAGCAACAATATTTATTTTATTTTAATCACCTTTTTCAGTTATTGGACTATATGTTGGGCTACTCAGGGGGCCTTTAGGAGAATTAAGATTGGACCTTCTAATGGATCTTGAATACCTAATATTGCCACAATATAATTCAAGCCCATAAATATTAATTAATCCCACTACATAATTAATATTGCACTATCCATCTTAACCCATATTACAGTCAATATGGCTCACAGTCATTATTTCCCGTGTTTAAGATTATCTAGCCCATTAATTAATTCAAGCCACTGAAATAGCTTTCCGTTAATTAATATCTTTTGTCCTTGGTCGAGGAATGGTTCAACATTATTATCCATACCGGAAACAAATTCCACTTGCAAGATTTGGTATGATAAAACTTATGAACCTCCCAAGGGGCAAATCAAGCAAAGCGTGCTTGCACACGATTCTTCGTATTAAATCTTAGCAATCACATGTGACCAATAATATTGCCCAAGATAAAAAGTATTGAATCTCTCTCTGATTCGCTACCCATGACAAGTCAAAGCAATAGTTACCAATCCCACGTGATCCTATTTAAGGGACGAAGGTTAAGAAACAACGAACCACCGAGGTCTAATTCTTCCTTGTTCGATTCAAGAATTTATCCCTCCTGTGAGGTCCTATTCAACAAGATCAGTCATGCACTAGTGTAATCTCTTGGTCAAGACAAACCAATCTGAGCCTTACACCTCAACCTTTCGCGATGGTTGTTCATTTCCATCTAGGTCGTGAATGGCGTACTTTTAGTTACAAGGGACCCCATTAATTTAATCTTCGTGATCCGGTATCACTAAATTAACTACTGATGTAACACGTCATTTAATTATTGAACAGTTATCAAATAAATATATATAACATTCAATCATATTTAAAGCATCAGTGATAAACAATTTATTTCAGTAAATAAGTCTGAAAATTCAGTTTCGATTATACAAAGTAAAAAGCATACTTTTCAGTATAATCCCAACACAAGAAACCTGAAACCATTGTTGAGCTTCGAAAGCAAGGAAGGTTGAAGCAAACAAAGATCGATGAGAAGATGGATAAAGAAAGAAGAGACAATATTTGTACAATACATTGCCAAATTCTTTTACGAAGGTGGTATTCCATTCAATGTTTCTCATTTGAAATCTTTTTCAATGTGCAATAGAAGCAATTGGACAATATGGTGCAGGTATGAGGCCTCCTAGTTACTATGAAATGAGGATAAAATGTTTGAAGAAGGAAGTTGCTAGCATGAATGACATAATAAGTCAACATAAAGCTGTGTGGGAGAAACATGGATGTTCCTTAATGGCTAATGGTTGGACAAGCACAAATCTGGTAAAGAGCATCGTCAATTTCTTGGTTTGCTCTCTAAAGGGATGTGTGTTCATCAAATCTGTTGATGCATCCTCATATTCAAAAACCGGTCCAAAAGTTCTTAAACTACTCGATGAATTCGTTGAATACGTTGGGGAATCAAATGTTGTACAAGGTTACCGATAATGGTTCTAATTTCAAGATGGGGGGTAAATTGTTGGAGAACAAGCGACCTAACTTATATTGGACACCATGTGCAGCCCATTGTATTGACCTCATGCTAGAAGATATTGGGAAAATGAAGTTGATAAAGAATACATTGGAAAAGGCCATTTCTCTTTACGGGTTATATTTATAACTTTCTGTTGGTGTGTTGCACTTGATGAGGAAGTTCACAAATCAAGCAAATCTTGTAAGATTTGGGAAAACCAGATTTTGCACATGCTACCTCAACCTAAAGAGTATCCATCAACACAAGAATGCTTTACGAAGTATGTTCACACCAGGGGATTGGACTTCTAGCAAATGGGCTAAGGATGCAAAGGGAAGCGGGTTTTTTAAAGCTGTTTTTTCCTGAGTTTCATTTTGGAATAACATTGTATACATTCTCAAGTTGATGGGGCCACTTGTAAAAAGTCCTTGAATCGTTGATAATGAAAAAAAAACCAGCAATGGGCTACATTTATGAAGCCATGGATCGAGCAAAAGAAGCTATAAGTAAGAGTTTTAATGGAAGAGAGGCAAAGTACAAAGATGCTTTCAAAATTATTGATGAGAGATGGGAAGATCAACTCCATCATCCATTACATCTTTTGCTCACTTTCTCAATCCGAATTCTTTTTATGATGATGCATCGATAGAGTTCAATGAAGAAATTACAAAAGGGCTTTATGATTGTATATCAAAATTGACTCAAATCAGGATTTTGACTTAAGATCATGGATGAATTGGCAACATATACAAAGGTGAAGGCCTTTTTTGGTTTTAATTTGGCAATCAAAAAACAAGAAAGGCGAAGGCACCTCTTTGAATGGTGGCATTTGTATGGCAACTCTACACCAAATTTGCAAAAATTGGCCATAAGGATTCTTAGCCTCACGTGTAGTCGCGTCGGGATGTGAACGCAATTGGAGAGTCTTTGAGCAGTAGTTACATTTTAGACTTTTTATTTCTTATCTAAACATCTATAAATTTTCATATGTTTATTTTTTACTAACATTTATGTTTTTTATGATTTTAGATTCATACAAAGAGAAGAAACAAGCTTGGCATGCAAAAACTAAATGATTTAGTTTTTTGTGAAGTATAATCGAGTAATTAAAAAAAGCTTATGATTGCAAGGTTGCCATGGATCCAATTGTTTTGAAGGATATTGATGATTGCAATGAGTGGTTGATCGGTCATAATTTTTCTTTGGGGAAGAAGAGGATGCGAGGAAATGATTTAGTGTTTAGTGATGATGAAAGAGTAGGTGGCTTGACATGGGGTGTTGTGAATAGTGCGGCCGAGAATTTGGGCTGGAGAACCAAGTAGATCAACTAGGACACAAATCAAATCAACTCGTAAAAATCCTAGTCCTAGTGTTGATAGATCTAAAGGCTTCACATTGTGTGATGAAGATGAAATTGAAGAAGATCTTGAAGTATATAAGTCAGATGAAAATGATGGAGAAACTGATGATAATTTTAGTGATTTTAGCAATGGAGAATCTGAGGGTGATGGTGATCCCTAAAATTAGGAAGTAGAACTTGAAAATAGGGGTTAACTAATCCGCTTTTTGGTTAGGAATAGAAGCTTGAAAAAAGAGGTTCACTAGTTCACTATTTTGTTGGATTAAAATCTTGAAAATGGTGGTGTTCACTAATTCACTTTTTTTGCTTGAATTAGGAACTTAATATTGTTATTCACATTTTGAATTATGAAGTATATAACGTTAAACTTTCATGTCACTCACTTGGTTCCTTGTGTTTTACTATATAGAATTACTTAATGTTGTTATTTGTGCATATGATAATGTTGTTATTTGTGCATATGATATTATGCATAATGTTTTTGTAAAGGTGCGCTTAACTTCGGTGAAGCGCGCTTTTTTTTTGCGCTTTGCGCTTAAAGCGTTAGGGAGTCTTTGCGCTTTGAGTGCGCTTTTCGCTTTTAACTACCTTGACTCCCCCTGAAGTGTACACCTCTCACTTGATAAGTACGTTTATTATATGAGCTACAAATATCTATTCTTGTCATATACTTCTCAAGAATTGTTCTTGGCAATAATTATGTAAACAAATCAAACATAATTTCTTTAAAGCTTACTTAAGTTACTTGTACTTGAGTAAAACTTGTTGGTTCCCATGGTAAATACATAAACCATTTTGGGAATGACCTTTATGTGGATTACAAAGATAACCAACATAAACAAAACACTACAAGAAATATTGCTTTTAGTGAGAGTAGAAACAGTGGCTAAAACTCAAAATACCATCATTAATGTGTTTTAGTGACGGAAATCTCTTGTCATGGCCTCTAATTACTGCTTCTCTAGTTAATAGTCAATAGTGACGGGATAGGGTCCTCTCACTAATACATATATAATTAGAGTAATTTACCCTCACTAAAAGAGCTCTAGTGATGAAAATTCCTGTCACTAATACAATCATTTGCCTCTCACCATAAGTACAATTAACTATTAAAAATCCCCTCATTATATTTGTAAGCTCCTGTCACTAAATAATAAAATTTAGTGAGAAGATCCTCTCATCACAACCAAATATAATGTCATTAACAGTTGATATTTACTAAATAACAAAGAAATTGCAAATATGCAAACATTAATAAAACAAACAAATGAATAAATTATACCATCAACACATTCTGAAAGTACTAAACCTAATTATAAGGACAGGAATATGTTCTAAAGCCTATTCTAAAGTACAATTCAAAATCATTCTCAAACTACTTCTTTATAATAAAAGAAAAGAATTCTCAAAATGTTACTTTCCTAAAAATTAGAACAATTAGTTGACAACAATAATGCTTTAGACATGCTCTTTTACACCGACATATCTTTGTCACCTGTTACGTAAAAGTTATCAAGAAAAAAATTCAGAATATAAAATAATAACTGCAATTGCTTTGCCCAATCAATGAACAAAATAAACCTTGAAGATCATTCAAACAAAGTCGAATATAAATAGATCATTGCTCCCATTTTAAACGAAAAAACATAAGATGTGACATAAAACAGCTAGTAAATGTTGTAAATGTGGTGCAACGATATTCTACTCAAAATTTCAAAATTTCCATAGAGTGTCCTGAATTGGTTAGTACAACTGCAATAGTTCAAAGATTTTGATTTCTATCCTATGCTGTGAAAATCTAAACTTATATGCACAAATATCTGATTTTTCTTATAAAATCCACCTTTTACTAGTTGTTTTCTCTATTGTCTTAAAATTCAAACTCATACTGCAACTGCTAAGCAAATTCCAGCTCACAGTTCACTTCAATGTTTAACTATATTAGTTATCTATATTAGCCAATATAAGTAGATTCAAGGCATGATATTCTAGTTAAACACAGAAAAATAAGCAACAACAAAATTCCCAATAAAAACACTAGAATTAGTTTATTGAGAAGCTCGACTTACCATAGTCCCGTATCATCTGTTGTGGACAACATTTGATTGCAATCAAATCCAACTCCAATAGACATTCTTTCAAAAATGAATAAAACCTAAATCATATGAATCAGTAAAAGTATATCAATGCCATTATCATAAAGGGGCCAAACTATACATGCTTAAGATGGAATGCTGGCCCACATCACGGAAAGCTGGAAGATGGCCTGCATAATTGTAATAGTAAGCAAGTAGACAGTTATAACATGAAGATTCACCAACTCTGTTTTTTGTTCAGAAAAAAAGAACACCAAAAATATACCCCTTGATGCAATTTTTACACGTCTAATGTTTAAAAAATCATATAGAAGTAATCTAGTTTTATTAAATTGAGATTAATTACCTGATAAATTTGACATGTTGAATTGCACCACAGAAAGCGAAAAAATTTATACTTTAGAATCATATTGGCCTAAACAAGCTGAAGAATAAAATGAGAAGATACTAAAGCATTGCAAGATAACCTTTAAGCAAAAAAACTCAAAGTATTTCTCTATTTGCTTACCTTGGTATCATAAAACTTGAGGTAGAATTGTGTCTTCAACACAATCATCACATACTGCATTAAAACAGAGAAATCCAAGGACCGAAACTAATGCAATTACATTCACAAGTAAAGTCAAACTTGATATATGATAATAACATAGAACCTCTAACCATTCATGGCTCTAAAACGTGAATGTTCATTTGTAAGATTAGTACTGGTGTAAAGTAAGCAAACATTGTGCATACTCAAACAAGCAGAATAATGAAATGAGAAGATACTAATGTATTCAACGTATTCTCGATTTGCTTACCTTGGTATCATAGAACTTGAGGTAGAATTGTGTCTTCAACATAATCATCACTTACTGCACTAAAACAGAGAAAATCAAACCTTGAGAAAATCTATGAAATTTCATATGCAAAAAAACATTATCAGTGGCTAATTCAACCCCTCACTCCAGCAGTCGAAGCTTAATAATTCTTGGGAGATCAAAAATAGTTTGCATCTAAACAGAGTAAGGGAAGCTTGAAAAAGGGAAAAATAAATGATCATATTCTTTCATTGCAAGAAGCTTTCCATCAGGTGACACATTAAAAGCACTAAAATGATTCTCGAGTAATGCATGTTAAAGTTATCCTTTGCCATGAAGTGTTGAATTTCATGATATTATTATTTTTACCTATGGATATAGCACATAAATGGTAAGTGCCACTAACAAAAACATCTCATTTTTTCAAGAAAACTGCATCTAATAGAAGATACTAAGCTTGCATTTACGTCACATATAGAACCTGATCAAACCTAATTGTGAGCCAATATTGCAGTCAAGAACAATTTCCCCAGGTGTCTTGACCATATTTACAATCAAGTATCATCAGGTGAAACTTTACCAGATCCCATCGACTGGGCGTAGCTAAACCAGTGTCAGATTCCTTGATGCGTAACAAGAAGAGATAATCATATAAATACCTAGTAAAAACAAGTTGAGCAAAAAACAAACCACATAAGTTATTAATCTTCTTTGCCATTTCCTTAATGTCCTTCTTCAACTTTCTTTACACTCTAGAATAAGGTCCCAAGCCCTGAAGAACATATCATGCCTTGAAACTTCAGTAGAAGTAAATACTCTACAAGTAATACACATGTTTACATATATAACATAAAAGAACTAGCATGCTCGATACTCATTATTAGAATGAACACAATGCACAAGTCCTATCTTACCAAACACTTTTTTGCCATTACTTAAATAAATCAAACTGGGGATGGAGCAAAGGCCAAAACTCTCAAATATAAATATGCTGGCAAATAAACAAAGCAAAGGAATTTATTTTAATAAATTGTTATATCACAAATTATAACCTGTTCAGTTATGCTTTTGTACAAAAAACATAAGTTTCCACCTAATTTCTCCCTTAAGAAACCATTATTGGAAGAGTAGAAAGTTTATCTCTAAATTTTTTGTAGATGGTTTACTCGATTTTGTCATGATTGCAAAAAAAAAAATCATTTTTGCTTTAAAATAGAAAAAATTCAAAATAAAATTATGACACGTATATTACACAAATATTTCATATGTAGTGTCACTTAATTTAACTACATTATGACAAATCAACAATTTAAACTCACTATTTGTATATAAGGGAATGTTAAATGATTTATATGTCTATTCTAAGAGATGTACTGCGAATTTTTATTTTATCAATTGGATTTTTTAATGTCAAATTTAATCATTTTCGTCGAAAAATTTTATTGTTTATCAAAAAGTTACTCTAATTTTTTATTTTTTTCACGTCACCACCACTCTCACTTGAACGGTCTCCCATCCAAGAAGCAAAACCCATAATCACGCCTTGCAAATTCCATTCATATCATGGCTAATTCAGAGTAATTTATGGTGAAGCGAGGGTCAGGGCTTGTTATATTTTTTTCCCATGAACCTATCGTTTTGTATGCTACAACATATTACCATCCACTTTTCAATAACTTTTCTAGCCTAAATATAAAATTTTCAAAAAGAGGGACCAAAATTGAAATTAAAATTACCAGATTTGATAAAGTAAAAACGTACCGAACTATTTATGGACACGAACAAAATTACATGTCCATTTATGATTTTATCTCTCTATTCTAATACAATTAAATTTAACTTGCCCATAAATAGATATCTAAAAATCTGAAATTGCATATTCTCCAAATGGAAATCTTAATTAAAATTACAATCAATTCCTTTTGAAAAAAAAAAATGTTGGTAGATTTTTTTTCCTAATATATCTCAGCAAAACAATATAAAATAGGAACCCCATGCAAGAAACATCCTCCAACACTAAACTGAATTTGTATTCCCCACGATAGCAATGTCTCTTTCCGGTGTTGTTCAAGTTGTGTTGATACTTGTCACTTTCCTCTCATTTTCAAAACCCAACAATGTTATGGCTCTTGCTCCCAACTACCTTAGTGAAGCTTGCAACAATTACAATGTAAAAGTTGTTATAAATCCAGATCTTTGTCTCAAAATTCTTCAATCCCAAAAAAAAATCGTATCATCTACGAATCAAATCGACTTATCAATCGCGATCATCGAATCTGGAATTTCAAACGGGACAAATACGCGGACATACGTGGAAAACATGCTCAAAAAGGGAAATTTGGACCCTAATTTGAAGGGTGTCCTTCAAGAATGCAAATCGTCGTACGATTTAGCGATAGGGTCTATGCAGAGTGCCCTAGGTGAAGTTAAAGGACATGAATACGAAACATCAACTTATGATCTTATGATTGCTAGCAAGGACAACATTCAACGATGTGAAAAAGTTGTTACCTCGAAGAAAATCAATGATGCAACTATTTTGATTGGAAATAAGGTTATTTCAGTTTTTGGGCTTATTAGTTTTAATGTTATTATGGATCTTTATCAGCACCAGTCACCACCACCAGCGATGAACTAAGGCATGACCATATAAATCAGACACAATAAATATGTGATTGTAGTATGAACTCATAAATGTGTTAAAATTTCATTGGGTTATTACTCTAATAACAATGTTTAATCGTTGAAAAATTTCGTTCATAGAGTTTGTGGATTGTCTGAAGTTTATTAAATTATCAAATCTATTAATGTTTGTTTGTTTCAATACATCTATCTATCTAAATAGTTGATAATTCATCTGGTGATCAAACATCATTTCACCAAATCTATCTGATTGACAACAATTTAATATTTGGTAAATAATTGATTTGTGGTTTGTACACTTGGTAATTAAATGAAAAATAAAATTTTAAATAAGGAGACTTATAAGATTTGAGGAAAATCTATACATATCTAATAACAAAATATTGATCCAAAATGTTGGGCAAAAAAATTGTTATAATTTTCTAATAAAATTTTAACATATTAATAAATTTGATTTAGATCAAATGGTATAACAAATATTCTTTATTTTCTTTGTATGTAAGAGGTACAAGGTTCAATTCTCCATATTTACGACACATATATACTAATTAATTTTTGAATACTTTCTAAATTATTAATATTATTTTTGAATTTTTGAACTAGATCTTTTTATAAATATATAATAACAAAAATACAAAAGAAACCCAAATTACTTGTTTCTAAAAGGGAGCTATAAAGTTTCCCAACTAACAATTTCCTGCTTACATGCTTCTGTTTTCCTATCCGCATCCATTGTATCTTCAAACCTAAAGTCAGTTCCTAGGTTGCTTGAGTTAAATCCATCTCCTGTCTCACCATGAGATGTCCAAACGGTATGTGTTTTATCAATACCGTGAATCATCAAGTGGTCAAACAAACTTTCTCGGCCACTAACAGTTTTTCCATTCATACATTTCCAACATGGCATGGAATGTACCGATGGTCGGTGCAGTGTCTAATTGCATGATTACAAAATTCTTCCACCCCGTTCCTATACTCCTCTAATAATCGATCTACTCGAACCACTTTTGATCCATATAGAATTAGAGATGCCTATAGGAAAGACAATATGGTTGCAGAAGAGATGAGTTCACCCCTTATCTCATACCATGTACCAACTGACCCTTTAGTATGCAAAACTAGTTAAGATACTCAACTAAGATTGGATGAGAATCCATTTAAATAAGCTATAAATGCACACTTTTATATCTATCGAACAATACAAATGTTCAAGGAAAATATGAGTTTTAAGAGCATTTGAAGCAGTAAGTCTTGAATTCCAACATAAGAAATAGTTAATCGACTCCCCAGATAAGTAAATTTATTCATATCCTAATGTATAAAAACCTAACATAATTTGTTGCTAATGAAACCTAAGTTCTTACCTATTACCTATTGTCTATTCTCTATTTTTATTTTCTTCAATGCAACCTATCCAACCATTACCAACACAACTTTTCATAGCATTTTTGTTCAAACCAACCTTTTCTTCTATCATTTATGTACACTCTTGTAATACACACACAATCCCAAAACACACACATTACATATATAGAATTTCATTTTTCATCAATATTCTCCAATATCCAACGCAAGTATATTTTAATTAAAGTAAAAAAATTCCCTACCTAATTTAGTCGACTCCAAACACCCTCTTAAATGATTAAAATTTATCCACCTCAAACACCCAACTAAATATCACAATATGGTTGGAGCATTAATACCCCAGAACCAACATAACCATCGTACACCCAAAATTAAATCAAGTAATTCCAAAACATCTCATTAATTCTAAATTAGCATAAAAAATCACCAACTAACTCAAAAATATATCCCAATCCTAATTTAAGCTTAAATTCACAAACATGCATTTGATCAAACACTTGGAGTGCATCATGGAGTTCATCTCTAAATTAGCATAAAAAATCACCAACCAACTCAAAAATATATCCCAATCCTAATTTATGCTTGAACCCACACAGATGCATTTGATCAAACACTTGGAGTGTATCATGAGTTCATCTCTAAATTAGCATAAAAAATCTCCAATTAATCCTAACAAATTAGTTAAACCAAGCCAAACAAAATATATATATATATATATAATATAAACACAGTTATATAAACAATTATGTATAACATATATACTCCTGATCAAACCTAATTATAATGAAACCTACGTTCTTACCTATTACCTATTCTCTTTTTTTTTTTCTTCAATGCAACCTATCCAACCATTACCAACACAACTTTTCATAGCATTTTTGTTCAAACCAACCTTTTCTTCTATCATTTATGTACATTCTTATAATACACACACAATCCCAAATCACACACATTACATATATAGAATTTCATTTTTCATCAATATTCTCCAATATAAATAAATTAATAAATAATTAATGGCATCACAAACCCATTAAACTTATTAGGCCCAACTCAAGTTATAAGGCCTAAACAATTATATTGGGCCTCTAAAATCGGGTAAATCAAGTTGAACCTCTAAAGTCAATAATGAAGTTGGGCCTTTAAAGTCCGATAAGTCAAGATTGAGCCTCTAAACTATGATAAATCAAGTTGGACCTCTAAAGCCTGATAAATCATGTCTAGGCCTCCAAAATTCGATAAACCAACTCTAAAGCTTGATAAATCAAGTTGGGCCTTTAAAAGTCTAATAAATGAAGTTGGACCTCGAAAGTCCGATAAGTCAAGATTGAGCCTCGAAAGTCTAATAAATCAAGTTGGTCTCTTAAAGTCCAATAAACCAAGTTGGGCTTCTGAAAGTCCAATAAAATAAATCAAATCCAACCAAAATCCTAAAAGCCCATCAAATATTTCTAAAAAATTCTAGATTCTCTTGGCTCAAGATAAAGGTCCTCCTCATTCATTTGTTCACACAAGTAAAGACTCAAGATTCAAGACTCCATAATTCTCCACAAAAATTGAAGGTGTTCTTGAAGATTCAAACGCATTCTTCGTGTAAATCATCCAAAAATGGAGATTAAGGTTTCAAGCCCCTCCGATTATACTTTTATCCTCTCGAAGATTCAAAGACCTTCCTCCAGACTCTTGAAGATTCGACGACGTTCTTCACCAAATTTGAAGATGTTCATCCAGAAAATCTCCGGAAATGACGTTTAATCCAAAACAAGGCGTCCCACCCTTGGATTCACGTTATAAATTCTCAAATTCAATCTCAAACAAGATTGAGGCAAGGATTTCTCCAAAAGTCATCCAAGTCAAAGTCAAATTTCGAAGAGAAGAATCAAAGGAATTAAATAAGAGATCGCAACCAGCAATATTTCACATTCAAATTCGGAGAAATTGAACTTGTAAATTCATTTTCGTGTTTTATATTGAATTCACGAAATTTGTCGTTATAGATGTTATATTATTATATCATTATGGAGAATAAAAACTTAAAAGGTATATTATGTGAGTGTTTTGGGAGGTGGGGATTTAAATCAAAATGGTCCCATAACTTTGCACATTTATTGAAAAGGTCCCATATATATCAAATGTTTCAATTTAGTCCCGTATGTTTTCAATTTGTGCCGATTTAGTCCCAAATCACCGGAGACCGGTCAAACTATCCCAAAATGACATCATTTTTGTCACGCGCCCCTAATTTCGATCGGAAAATGCTGACTTGCATTGATTTGGACACAACGCGTGTATCACACGCCCCAAAAACGACGTCATTTTGGGTAGTTTGACTGGTCTCCGACGATTTGGCACTAAATCAGCAAAAATTAAAAATATACGGGACTAAATTGAAACATGTGATATGTACGGGACCTTTTCAAAAAAGGTGCAAAATTACGGGACCATTTTGATTTAAATCCTGTGATAGGTGATAAAGTAGAGTATGATTAATAGGATTTAAAAATTCATACTGTAAGTCCCAAAATAAATGGAGACTTGAGATTGTAAAGTAGTCCAAAAGAATTAGTCATGAAAGGAACATACCCAAGTGAATTAAATGAAATTTTCCATAATCTCTTTATTTCATTTTTTTCGCGTAAGCAAGAAATTATCATCATATTGAGTGATTAAAAAGGTAAATTTAAAAAATATTAAAAATAAATGAAAAGCGAATATTTTAGGGAAAAAATTAGAAGATAAAAAGGAATAATAAAAAAAAATCAAGGTGCTTTCGAAAAAAAAAATCAAGGTAAAAGAGGTAAAGTAAAAATTAATAAAAGTAAATGGAACAAAATATATTATTTATTGAAAAATGAAAAATAAATTTGATTTAAATTTTATGGGGCTTAGATATGTAAAATATAAAAGTAATTGGGCTAGAATTTGGACTGTCCTAGTTGGGACTAGTCGTGCTAATTTATTTTGTTTTAAAATTTCAGTATTGAAGTTTTTAATTTGCCCAGAAAGCCTAATGTGGCCGATTACTATGAAATCGGGTTGGTCGATGGTCGCCTAGCTTGGCCGATTTATGCATCACTGGGTATAATATGTAATATATATAAAGGTGGAGATTGAATTAAATAAAATTTATATACGAATGTGAGGATACTCCGCCCATTAAAACCATTGAATGTAGACTCATTGTACTGTGTTGGGCCGCATAAACAGTGGTCCTATAAATTGGTGTCCACAACTGCATATGTCATATTTAAAAAGAAATACTCCGCCCCTTAAAATTATTTGATGTTTTATGCTTTTAGTATAGCATCCTTGGGAAAAAAATTGTCTTTTTAAAAAAAAAAAAAAATTAGGACGGGGTTAAAGACAATAATTTTATGAGTTTGAAAATATAGGACAATATGTTTTAAAAATCTGTAAATATAGAACCACATGCTTTAAAATTGTACTACTTTCGTCCCACAAAATTTGCACAATTACTATATGGTTCGAGTTTTAGCGAACGAAATTTTTATTAGTATTTGAAATGATAAAGTAATTTTAAGAAGACGGTATGATAGAGGAGAGGTAAGACTATCACACCTCACCTTAAAAGTCACTTTATTATTTTATTTACTAATAAACAATTAGCTCGCTAAAACACGATCAAAAAGTTAAATGTGCAAATTTCTGTGGGACGGAGGAGTAATATGTTTTAAAATCTGTAAATATAGGACAATGAGCCCAAATAAGCCCAAATCGGGCTGAAATGCCACGCGAGTTGCATGGTTGTCCAACATTTACAGATTTACGGACTTGTGAATATAGGACACTTTGGTTTCAAAATTTGTAAATTTAGGACAATCTTGCAAAATTTCATCCCGATTTGTCCTACATTTATAAAATTTAAAACATATTATCCTATATTTAATTTTTTTTTTTTAAAACACAATGTCCTACATTTTCAAACCCGTAAAAACTATTATCCTCAAAACACAAACCCCTAAATTATTGATTAATAAGACATTATTCCTTAGCATCCTTGTTTAAAAAAAAATCACGTTTTTGCACAATTTTGCACAATTCTACGCTTCTTTCAAATATGGAAGGCTAATTAGCTCTTAATTTATCATTACTTACCACTTTTTTGTCCTACGTACCAACAAAATCTGTAAACATCAAATAATTTTAAAATAGAAGGGTATTAAATTATATATATATATATATATCCCCTATATTACTAATAGGGAGTTTTTCTTGATGATGTGTCAACTCTACATTGATTTAACCTATGTGTCATTCTAGGAGAAGTTTGTTGTACATGTAATTAAAAATAAATCCTACATGTCACTAAAAATAAATCCTATGTGTAATTCTATTTTTGTATATCCTAAACAATCCCCTATCCTCTATATATCCCTCTATATATTAATATGGAGTTTTTTTTCCATGATGTGTCAACTCCATGTTAATTTAACCTATGTGTCATTCAATGAGAAATTTGATTACACATGTCATTTTTATGTGTTATTTTTATAAAATGTGTAATTCATATTTATTATTTTATGTTTTATTTAACAATATAATATTATTCATTTATATTTTTTTTGGTAATTTTTGTTTGACTTAATTTAAGATAAATAAATATTCATTCTAAATGTATTTTATCTTAGTGTGAATTATATTCAATTATTAATTTCTTATAAATAATTTTATTTTATAATTGCTCTTATGTACTACCTCCATCCCATAAAAGCGTGCACACCTACTTTATTATCGAGTTTTTGTGAGCGAGTTGTTTATTAGTATTTCAAATTATAAAGTGATTTTTAAAGAGATGTATTATAGATCTACCTCTCATCTATTGCATGCATCTTTAAAAATTATTTTATCATTTCAAATACTAATAAAAAACTCGCTCGAAAAAACACGTGAAAACAGTAAACGTGCATGTTTCTTTGGGACGGAGGGAGTATATCTTAACATATTTTATGTGGAAAAAGTATTTTATATTATAATTAATTCTTTTTTTTTTAATTATTACATGTTAATTAATTTATTAGTCTTTTCTTAGTCGATTTATTTTGTTTTGATTTGTAGGTTTCGACTTCATACTAACATGGATAAATAATATTTGACACAATAATCTTATCCCAAGGTTTAAGAAAATTTACTAATATACAACTTAAAAAATTATTAATTCATATTTAGTGAATTTATGTACATATTTATATTTTTAATTATTAAATATTTATTTATTGAAAATGTTGTAATTTTTAATTAGAAAACCGCGTAGCACGCGGACACTAAACTAAGTATATATATATATATATATATATATATATATGGTTAGAAATACTAGTAACAGCTAGCATGTAATCCCTACACGCAAGAACCCATTTTTGTTATTGCTCATCATGCCCATGGTCATCATCATGGTCATCATGCTCACCATAATCCCTTGCTCAATGGACTTTGTAGCGAGCACTATGTTAAAAGAGTTATAAATCCAGTTTTTTGTTGAAATAAATTTATTTTTATTAAATTCCCAAATTAGCCCATAAATAGTAAAAAAAAATATAGTATCATCTAAGAATCAAATTGTTAATCGACCTATTTTATTCGCGATCATTTTGATTTTAATTTGTTTAATTTCAAAAACGAGGACAAAGACACATTGTGGCAATAAAAATCCAAAACATGCTCAATTAAAAAATAAAATTTTGGGCCATATTATGAAGGGCAACCCTAGTAGAATGCAACTAGCATGTAATCTACAAGGGATTGAAAATATTTTTTATATTTTTAATTTTGAATTTGGCTTTATATTAAATATTTTAAATATTAAATCAGTTTGATTATTTCAATTATAGATGTAACTTTTATTTTTAATATCAGATTCCTTATAAATTTTAAATTAAATTTTAAATTATGAAGTTGAATTTAATATAATGTATTTTTTCAGAGAAGATTAATGATGGATAAAGAAAGATGTAAACTGTGAGAAAATCTCAGGAAATAACCTAAATTTTTTTAATTGTATATATTAAATTAGAGAAATGAATGGTGATGAGACTAAATTATACCAAATGAACGATACAAAATTAACTGAAATAAATGAAACAAAATGAACGATATAGATTTGGAAGATGAAGTATTATACTATAAATAACACTTTATAGAATTGTAGAATTTTAAAATATTAGGATTTTATAGATTAGTTGCGATTCATATTCATGCTAGAAAACCATAAGATGAAGATAAAATAATCATAATTTAAACAAAGTTATTATATTGTATTTGTTAATGGGACCTTAATTAAAATTACAATTAATTTCTTTTTAATAAAAAAAATCAACACTCTATAAATAAAATGTTGATTTTAAATATGAAAAAGGGCATCTTCCAACACTGAAAAAAAACAACAATGTCTCTTTCAATCGAATATGTTATAATTCATTTCAAGAACCCATTTTTGTTCAATATGCCCATGGTCATCATCATAAATGCTCACCATGCTCAATGGACTTTGTAGCGAGCATATGTTAAAAAAGTTATAAATCCAGTTTTTGTTCCAAAATAATTTTCCCAAAAAAAAAAGTATCATATAAAAAATCGACCTATCGATCGCGATCATCGAATCAGGAATTTCAAACGCGACAAATACGCAGGCGTACATCCAAAACATGCTCAAAATGAAAATTTTGGGCCATATTATGAAGCGTACCCTCGTAGAATGCAACACGGCGTATGATTTGGCTATACGATCATTCGGGTATCCCATAAGTGAAGTCAAAGATCGCGAATACTTTGCATCAACTTATAATCTTATTTTTGCTAGCGCGGACCAGATTAACATGTGTAAGGATGTTGTTGCATCAAATAGAATCAATGATGCAACTATTTTGATTGGGAATAAGGTTTTGTCAATGTTTGGTTGCATTGCTACTAATGTTATAACAATGGAGCAATATTTTGATTATGAACACCGCCCGCCGCCGCAGCCGATGATGAACTAACGCGGCCAGGTTAGGGCATGATCCTGATGCAAAAAAAATTTTTTATGTAATTTTTTATATGCTTATGATATGTCAAAATTACGTTGGATAATTCCTTTAATTTCAATGTTTAGTTGTTGAGTAAATTTGTTTGTGTTTGTTTGGAATTTCATTGATTTATTAAATCTAACAATTAATATTGTCCATTATGAAATCCATTAGTGTACATTAATCCTTAAATCTATCTATTGAATATATATTCCCCACAATAGCAATGTCTCTTTCAATTGTTCACGTTGTGTTCATACTTTTAATTTCCATCATATTTTCAAAACCAAAATGTTGTTATTGCTCATACTCCCAACTGGCTCAATGAAACATGCAACACTTCCAATGTAAAACTTGTTATAAATCCAGATCTTTGTCTCAATATAATTCAATCCCAAGAAAAAATAATATTATCCACGAATCGAATTGACTTATCAATCGATCGAGGTCAACGAATCTGGAATTTCAAATGGGACAAATACCCTAACGTGCGTGGAAAACATGCTCAAAAAAACAAATTTGAACCCTAATTTGAAAAGTATCCTCAAAAAAATGCAAATCCTCGTACGATTCAGCTATAGTATCATTGCGGAGTGCCCTACTTGAAGTTAAAGCCGGTGAATACGTAACATCAACTTATAATATTTTGATTGCTAGCACAGACAACATTGAATATGTAATGATGCAACTATTTTGATTGGAAATAAGGTTTTGCCAATGTTTGAAATTTTTGGTCATAATGTTGTTAGCGATCTTGGTAGCCACCAGTCACCACCACCGACTATGTCAAAACTTCAAAAGATTGATTCAGTTACATTAATGTTTAATTAAATTGTTGAAAAAATTGATTCGTATTGATTGATTGTTTAGAATTAATTTCAAAATTCTCTCTAAAATATATAGTTGATAGTTCACATCGATCTTCACCATTAATTAATCCATGTGATCATTTTCAACAATTTAATGCTTGGACAATTATTTTGTTCGCTTGCGTACATATCCTAAGGATTATGGGTTGCTAGGTACATATTGATAATGTTTAAATACAGTATACAATATCAATTATAATTACAATTGTAAAAAATAAAATACAAGAGGGAAGATGCCCCTCTAGTCTAAACTTTTATTATGCGGTCCCTAAAATGAATGTAATTACTTTTGTGTAGTGGTCCCAATAGTAATGTTATAAAGGAGAATGATGCAATAAGGAATATTAATTATGCAGAGATTTCTAACAAACTTCCCTCTCCAAATTCATACTCTATCTTTTCAGCTATTCGTAGTTGTTTATTTTTCATTGTTTACAAATTAATTAAGAAAATACGTAACAAAATATACAGTCCTAAGATGGACCTCTAGTCTAAGCTTTTATATGCAGTCCCTAATACGAATGCAATTACTTTTGGGTAGTGGTCCCAATCGTCCTCTAGATGGAAGATGCTCCTTAATTTTCTACGATTAATAAATAATAACTAGTATGTAATCTTCTGTTATCAATTTAATCACGATTTTTAAGATTATAATAAACAAATAAAATCTTTCATGTTATTACAAACTGATACGCGTTTTTCAAATCCGGCTGTCAATGATGACATGGCTTGCCGGAATGAATGACACGTTGGATGCCCACGTGCTGTACTTGTCCACATCATATCATTAATATTTTAAAACAAAAAATAAATAAATTAATAGACAAAAAAAAAATTAAAAGAAATATAATCATAAAGAAAAAACCTTTCTTCCCCAATTATTCATCTCCAGAATCCTATTCATCGTCATCATTAAAAAGAGATCGACTTTTATTCTCAAAATTCCAATAGATATACATGCTTCTTCATCAATCAAAATCAAATTGGATAATTCTCCGTAATCCAATAGGGGCCGGTGAGGAAGGTGGCGGCGTCGGCCTCGGGGGGGGGTGAAGATGAAGAAGGGAAGATTTGGAGAACATGAGATTTGAAGGACATTTTTGTCATTTTATATTTATTAATTTAATTTATTAGTAGGGTGATGCAGTGTGATTGAAATATGCACAGTGTAAACGCTCTAATGCAAAGTGCAATCATTTGAAAAAATATATCATACGTTAGATCGCTGATCCAACGGTATTTAAAGGATTTTCTTACGTCAGGAAGGGCGAAGCCGTTCCTGATGGTAGAAAAGCCCATCTTGGATATATATGTTTATGATATGTATGTCAAAATTACGTTGGATTACTTTAATTTCAATGTTGTGTTTGTATGGAATTCATTGATTTATAATTAAATCTATTAATGTCCATTCACCACAAAATACATCCAATTTAAAGAGGGTTTTAACGAGGAAAAAGGGTTTAGGGAGGGTTTTAACGAGGGAATAAATCCCTCGTTAAAATGCTCGTCGGTAAATATTTAACGAGGGAAAAAATCCCTCGGCAAATAGCGAGGGATTTCCCGAGGGACGTCAGTTTACCGAGGGCTTGCAGCCCTCGCTTTTTTTTCCGATAACAATTCCCTCGGTAAAACCCTCCTTCAATTTAACGAGGGCCGGCCTTCTGACACCGTCCTTTTACCGAGGGCTACGTGGCCCTCGCCTATTTGGCGAGCGTTCTCCAAATTTGGATGGCCACGCCACTCGGAGAAGAAGACAAGAGGGAGGTCTTCTATAAGTAGAAAGTCGGTTACTCAACATTACTTCTTGATTTTTCATGGCTTTCAGCAGCACGACTTTTAGATAGATTAGTTGAAGTCTTATTTAAATTATTGCTCTCAAAAAGTGACTTGATGTAAAATGTTTCCTGTCCTTAGTTTTGTGATGATGATGATACTTTTTGTACTTTCTTCAAGTCACCATTTGTTCTTCCGCATAGGGCTCTATTAGTTAATTGTGTAATGTATTATCATTACTGGGAAATAGTAGTACGCATCAAGCCCCGTTCAGTTTCGTGTATTAGGGGGTTATTGATGGCTAATACCCTCTAATATTGTGTTTGGTTTCCTTAAAAAAAATCCCCTCCAGAAATTCTGGCAAATTTGACTTAAAAAATGGAGTAAAAATCCTATGGGACCAAAACATTGAGTAGCGTGTCCTGTGGGACCAAAACTGCATTAAACTCCATACCTCACCTTAAAAATCACTTTATTATTTCATTTACTAATAAAACACGAGCAAAAAGTTAACTGTGCAAATTTATGTGGGACAGAGGGAGTAATATGTTTTAAAATCTGTAAATATAGGACAATCGAGCCCAAATCGGGCTGAAATGCCATGTGAGTTGCGTGGTTGTCCAACATTTACAGATTTATAAACTTGTGAATATAGGACAATTTGTTTTCAAAATTTGTAAATTTAGGACATCTGCAAAATTTCATCCCGATTTGAGCTCGATTGTCCTATATTTATAAAATTTAAAACATATTATCCTATATTTAAAAAAAATTAAAACTTAGTGTCCTACATTTTCAAATTCGTAAAAACTATTATCCTCAAAACATAAACCCCTAAATTATTGGTTAATAAAACATTATTCCTTAGCATCCTTGTTTTAAAAAAAAATATCACGTTTTAGCACAATTTTGCACAATTCTACGCTTCTTTCAAATATGGAAGGCTAATTAGCTCTTAAGTTATCATTACTTACCACTTTTTTGTCCTACCAACAAAATGTGTAA
Source organism: Stenogyne calaminthoides (assembly GCA_037126765.1). NCBI lineage: Eukaryota > Viridiplantae > Streptophyta > Magnoliopsida > Lamiales > Lamiaceae > Stenogyne > Stenogyne calaminthoides. The sequence continues at coordinate 15,170,035 of JBBCBC010000035.1, forward strand.
ACATCAAATAATTTTAAAATGGAAGGGTATTAAATTCCATATATATATATATATATATATATATATATATATATATATATATATATATATATATATATATATATGGTTATAAATACAAGTAACAGCTAGCATGTAATCCCTACACGCGGGATTGAAAGAAAAGACAGATTTCAAAATAAAGGGTTATAGAAAATGGTAGATGATCATTAATAAATAGTAATAACTAGCATGTAATCCTACACGAGATTGAAAATATTTTTTATATTTTTAATTTTGAAGATTTAATTTGTTTCACTAACTTTATATTAAATATTTTAAATATTAAATCAGTTTGATTATTTCAATTATAGATATAACTTTTACTTTTTAATACTGTATGTTCATATTTTTATTCATTATTCATTTCATATTTTAAATTATAAATTAAGAAGTTGAATTTATATAATGTATTTTTGCAGTGAAAAATGATGGATAAAGAAAGATGTAAACGGTGAGAAAACCCAAAAAATAACCTAAAAAATCTTAATGGTATATATTAAATTAGAAAAATGAATGGTAATGAGTCTAAATTATATCAAATGTCGACCGAAACAAAATGAATAGAAATTAATGAAACAAATTGAACGATATAGATTCTTAAGATGAAGTATTATACTATAAATAACACTTTATAGAATTGCAGGATTTTAAAATAGAGAATTTATATGAGTAAGTTTTGATTCACGATAAGATGAAGATAAAATAATCATAATTACCACCATAATTAAGTTTCTCATATTGTATTTAATAATGGGACCTTAATTAAAATTACAATGAATTTCTTTTAATAAAAACATAATCTTAATTAATAGATTTTTTTCCCCTATATATCTCATTCGGACGATATTAAATATGAATCCTAATGAGCATCTTCCAACACTGAAAAACAACAACAATATCTCTTCCAATCGTTCAAGCTGTGTTCATACTCTTCATTTCCCTCTCATTTCAAGAACCCATTTTTGTTATTGCTCATCATTCTCATCATGCCCATCATCATGTCCATGGTCATCATCATGCTCATCATGCTCACCATAATTCCTTGCTCAATAATCTTTGTAGCCAGGACAATGTTAAAAGTGTTATAAATTCAGTTGATTGTTCCAAAATTCTTCATTCCCAAGAAAAAATAGTATCATCTAAGAATCTAATCGACCTATCAATTGCGATTATCGAATCAGGAATTTCAAACGCGACGAATACAAAGGCGTAACTGGAAAAATGCTCAAAAAGGAAAAATTGGGCCCTATTATGAAGGGCGCTCTCATAGAATGCAACAAGGGGTATGATTCGACTATAGAAATATTGCGAAGTGCCATACGTGACGTTAAAAGTGGTGAATACGTAGCATCATCTTATGACCTTTTCACTGCTTACGCGGACAACATTAGCATATGTAAGGATGTTGTTGCATCAAATAGAATCAAAGATGCAACTATTTTGACTGGAAATAAGGTTTTGTCAATGTTTGGGCTTATTGGTTTTAATGTTGTTAATGATCTTCAAGACCGCCAGCCTCCGCCGCCGATGATGAACTAACGCGGCCAGGTTAGGGCATGATCCTGATGCAATAAAAAAGTTTTTGGATGTAATCTTGGATATGTTTATGATATGTCAAAATAATTACGTTGGATTACTTTAATTTCAATGTTTAATTGTTGAGTAATTAACTTTGTTTGTGTTTGTTTGGAATTCATTGATTTATATTTTTTATATTTTTTTCCCCAACATATCTCATTCCAAATAATATAAATATGAGGATCATTCTCCAACAATAAAACTGAATTTGTATCCCCACAATTATAGCAATGTCTCTTTCAATTGTTCAAGTTGTGTTCATACTCTTCATTTCTATTTCATTTTCAAAATCCAATGGTTTTAATATTGCTCATACTCCCAACTGGCTTAATGAAACATATGCAACACTTTCGATGTAAAAACTTGTTATAAATCCAGATCTTTGTCTCAAAATCCTTCAATCCCAAGAAAAAATAATATCATCCACGAATCAAATTGACTTATCAATCGCAGTCATTGAATCTGGAATTTCAAATGGGACAAATACCCTAACGAACGTGGAAAACATGCTAAAAAAAAATAAAAATTTGGACCCTAATTTGAAAGGTGTCCTCCAAAAATGCAAATCGTCGTACAATTCAGCTACAGTATCATTGCGGCGTTAACTTCAATACAGTATCATTACAGTAATTTAATTTTGATATGTCAAAATTACGTTGGATTACTTTAATTTCAATGTTTAGTTGTTGAGTAACTTTGTTTGTGTTTGTTTAATTGGAATTCATTGATTTATGATTAAATATATTAATGTCCATTTGTTTCAAGTCTCAATCTAAAATAGTTGATATATAATTCGTCTCGTGGGGATTAAATGTGTTTTAGGACAATAATTTGGAGGGTGTCAACTGCAATGATGCAAAAGTTGGTTTAGGCGGCTGAATAGGCGGCGCCTAGGCGCTAGGCGACTTTCGCCCGACCCAATTTTGTGAATAATGATAGTTCTAGCCGTTTTTGGCATTAGGCGCCGCTTAAACAGCCGAGTCGAGAGCTAGGCAAACTGTTTAATTTATTTCTTTTCCCCCAAGAGAAGCCTTGTTTCAATTATTAATTAAAAAAAAAACTTAAACACGACTAATACAAATAAGACTCGTCCCCAAATTCAAATTGAGAGAAGGGTATGCTCGGTGCCGCCATTTGCTCGTTTTCAGCCCGCCCAGGCTCCCAACTGTAAGGTATTAGATAATGAGAGACTTTGTTTTTAGAATAAATTGATGATACAGTAAAAATTGATAATTTCCACCATAGTAAAATTTCAAAGTACGGATTTATTTAGTTTATTTATGTTACATTAATTTTCTTGTACTCTATAATTGATAATGGATCTAAGAAGAGGTGTTTGAATTGTTATCTTGATTTGGGCGATTGTATAATGAATTTATCAATTAATTTTGAAGTACATTTTTGTTACAAGATATCGATAAATAGTACATAAAACTTATTTAGATGAAAAGAAAACAAAAAAATCGAATAGACTAGTCCTCACCTAGACAGCCTATAAGTTTATATGTGTTCATAAATAGCCATGTGAAATCTTACTTTATCAATTTTGCCCAATATCGACCCTTACCTCACCGTAAATTTATTGAAATTAGCCGCGAGAATAGACAAAATTCACGATTTTTGCTTCTTGGATAAGACTCAATTCAAATGAGAGTAACTGCGACCGTTAACTCAGTAAGAAACAAAATTATGGAAATTTTTTAAATTTCAGACGAGAAAAAATTATGAAATTGAAGAACCGAAGTAAAAACTTAAATGACCATTTATAAATACAAATAAAAATAACAGGGCCATTTGAGATTTGTTCTCAAATATTTATATCAAACTAAGCTGTGTTCCGTACAACTCTCACCAAAAAAATATCATCATCCAATTAAAACCCCTAAAACTATAATCTATAGGGTTGGTGTTAAATACTTTAGATGTACTGTTGAGATTAAATTTTCAGTTAGAGTGTTCAAGATTAGAGAGACTTTAAAATAGAGTGATTTGATTTTGCCTAAAAGTTTGTTTTTATATATAGTGACTAGTGAGATTTAAAGTGATTTAAATGGTAAATGTATTTAATTTTAAAAATAATCAATCAATTATAAGTAGGATTTGCGCTGGAAATTTTTTAAATTTTGAAAAGGTTTTTGTTTTAGTAAATATAGATTTCAAAAAAAAGAAATCATAATTACCAGGAATGAGATAGATTAAATCTCAAATGTCCCATAACTTAGCACCTTTTTTTTATTTAATCCCATAATTATTTTTTGGAACGATTTAATCCAGTAACTACTAGAATTGCTCAATTTTCATCCCATAACTATTTTTTGGAATGATTTAGTCCCATAACTACTAGAATTGCTCAATTTTCATCCCATAATTAATTTTTGAAATGATTTAGTCCCATAACTACAAAAATTGTTCAATTTTTATCATATGTTGTCAGATGTACACATCATTAATTAATTTAAAAAAAATACTAAAACAAATCTTTAAAAAAAAAAAGGATAGGATCAAATACCTTCAATTCTCTGAAATCAGGTACTTAGAACTCAATTTGGCGAAAATAATATTATGGTTGCCCCTGCCCCCCAAACCAAATTGCAAGATGTGGTTTGGGGTTGGGGAGGAGGAGGATTTAATCTCGTCCATTTTTTTTAAGATTTGTTTCAGTAATTTTTCTTTTTATTAATTAATGATGTGTATTTCATTTAATTAACACTTGTATTATTGTGCCAAATCAGTGCCTAAAACACGAGTCTTGCCAGAATCTCCAATTTAAAATGGCACATGACTAGCATACTAGTCAAATAATATCGTTTTGGGTGATTTTCTGGCAACAATGGACGAAAATTGGACAATTATATATAGTAGTTACAAGACTAAATTATTCCAAAAAATTGTTACGAGATGAAAATTAAGCAATTCTAATAATTTCAGGACTAAATCATTCCAAAAAATAGTTATGGGGCGAAAATTGAGCAATTCTATTAGTTACGGGACTAAATCATTCAAAATAATAGTTATGGGACTAAATCAAAAAAGGTAAAAAGTTATGCGACTATTTAAAATTTAATCCAGGAATGAGATTACCTGTTTCATAATTGTTATTTCACTTTATATTTCATAATATAGATGAATGACACGTGAAATTAAAAAAAATACTCCCTCCGTCCACCAAAATTGTGTTCATTTCGTTTTGACATGTTGTACGGAAAGGTAAATTAAGTCCATTTATGAATAACATTATGGGAAAAAAATATTCCACTACAAAGTCACCCAAAATATTACAATCAGGTACAAAAGTGCAGAAAATTTGAAAAATTTGAACTAAAGTACGATCGTACTTTAGTTCAAATTTCTGCACTTTGTATCTGGTTGTTATTTGTACTCAAATCTTGTATCTAGTTGTAATTTTTCCTAACATTATTGATTGTGAGTAAAGTATAATGATACTTGAGTAATTAAGTGATTGTTGGACGATGAAGATAAAAAAAAATTGTGTCCATAAATGTACTTAATTTACCTTTCCGTACAACATGTCAAAACGAAATGAGCACAGTTTTGATGGACGGAGGGAGTATATAACAAACCACCATGTTCTAGGTCCATGTGTAAAAAATCCAAAAGGGTAATCAAATCAGATTTACTAGGCCTCCACTTAGATTGCGCATATTGTCATTATGGAAATTTAATATAATTACAATTAACCCTTTATCAACAATAGTAATAGTGATGTACTGTAAAAATGATGCACACAATATTATGGCTTTGTTTTCAGAAAAAACATAATCTTGATGGATTTTATTTTCCCAACATATCTCATTCCAAACAATATAAATATGAATCAAAAGGATCAATCCCCAACAATAAAATTGAATTTATATTCCCCATTGTTCAAGTTGTGTTCATACTCTTCATTTCCATCTCATTTTATAGTGCAACATAAAAATTTAATTGATTATCATCTCATTTTATTGTGCAACATAAAAATTCAATTAATTATGTCAAAATCTACACTTTTAATTCTCGAAGTTGAAAAATCTAGACTTTTAAATATTAAAAAAATTAAATTAATCATGCCGATTTCATTAATTCAGCAAAATTAAAAATTATGTACTTTTAAAATATCGAAGTGCAAATGTCAGATTGTGTCAGAAGTGCAAAAACGAGCAGAAGGACAATTAAGATTTTTTTACCACTTTTTTGTACCTATGAGTAATAAAAATTATAGGTTGCAGTGGAGTACTGAAAGAGGTGGCCCAATTTTGTACCTATGAGTCTTTCCACTATCATTATCTCATAAACATTGGACAAAAAAGAGTTTCAACATTCAATTTTAGGCGAAAAAGAGTTTGTTCCAATAATTATATCCCAATAAAGGTTTATTAATTTGCAGATTACAGCAAAGTAGCTAGATATGATCCGGAAATTAACTAAATCACAAATCCATGTTGGTAAGGAACGCCTGAGGCAGGCAACCATTTATCCCTACCAATAAACTCCCTAACTGTAAATCCTTTTGCTTCTGCATCACTCATACTCCTTTCACTCTTCGGCTTGTCCCAGAACTCACTACAAAAAATTGAAGGTAATTGCAAGAGTTGAAACCCTTGCTATATGGGTTTGATCCCCTTGCTATTAGAATCAGCAACGGCTAATCCTTGTTATTGCTTTCTTGGTACAAGTGAGGTTGCTAATGTTTTATTTGCAAGGGATGTTGACTGTCCTTACTATTGTTAAATATATAGCAAGAGCCAACACTTGCAATTATATATCCTTGCTAATACTTGGAACATTAGCAAGGATCTGGCCTTGCATTAAAATTCAGTCACACTCTCATGCTTGAATCTCACGCACTTATGTTTTGCTTTTTGTTATATATAAAGCAAGGAGCGCCCCTTGCTAATGATGTTGTTTATAGCAAGGGACAAACACTTGCTACTGTTATGTGTGTAACGGAAAAAAAAAATACGAGTCATTTGTATACAACAAGAACTTACCCCTTGCTAATGTTCTTTGGTCATTATTTTATAGCAAGAACTGACCCTTGCCTTTAACTAATATTTAAAAAAAAAATTAATAACATAAATACATTAATATAATTGAATAATTATTTTATTTTTTAGCAATAAATTTAAAGACAATACTAAATACTTATTAAAAAAGCAATTATGATTTACAAATTTAATTACAATTACAAATATGAAATATACAAATTCCAATTAATAAAATTCAAATTCATAAATCATACAAAAAAAAAAGTATCAAACTACAAGTAAAAGATACATTATACAATTAGATTTCTTCAACTTGCAACTTTTAGAGCCCTGCAAAAAATGGAAAAAAATAGAGATTGTAATATAATACTAAATTATACTCCATAATCTTGACACCAAAAAAAATTGCAATAAACAAAATAAAAAATTACCTTTAAAGAACCATGAAGTGTGTAGAGAAGAAATGTTGTGGCATTTGAAGTAGTTCTTCAAAAGAAGAAATCAAGATTTAGTTTTCATATATAATAAAGAACAAGAATGTGTATATATATAGAGATATAAAATACTTACTCTTTGAAGCTCCAAGATTAATCTAAAACCACATCTGAGATTAAAAATAGAAAATGAAAAGATCTTAGCATAAATGTAGATTTAATAAAACACTAAAAGAATTAGAATACCAAGCTTGAATATGCAAATATATGTAAGATAAATATAAAGCATAAATAAAATATAAATAAAATAAAACACAAAAATACTTACAGCTGCAATGGTTGAAAATTAAGCTAGAGCGACATATATATCTGAAAAATTGAAGACCCTGATATATATGGAGAAGAAATTAAAGGGGTGATAAAGATTGCAAGGAGCCTATTACTTTAGCAAGGGACAACCCTTACCATTTTTTCTAAAAAGATTCAAATCAACCGCCAAAAGGATCTTGAAAATATTTGGTTGAAAATATTTGACGGATATAATGTTTTAGCAAGGGATCCCCCTTGCCATTATTGCTCCAAAAAAATAAAATACCGCCACAAAATTTCATTTAGCGGTTCGCATGAAATTTTAATATTGTGATCAGCAAGGAGCCTATTACTTTAGCTAGGGACAACCCTTGCCATTTTTCCTTAAAATATTTAAGTCAGCCACCCAAATAATCTCGAAAATAAGTGGCGGTCATATACTGTTTTAGCAAGGATCACCCTTGCCATTATTGCTCAAAAAAATTAAAACCCGCGCCCAACGTTTATTTAGTGGTTCGTATAAAATTTATTGGTATAATGATTTGGCAAGGGACATTCCTTGTATTGTTTACTAGAAAGAAAAAAATTATATGAAAGGATCTGAAATTAATATCCATACCAAACATGTGCCTGAATTTATTTCTTTAGGTGGGGGTAATTTATTATCAATAAAAAAGTTGTTGAGAGTCTTCTAAAATAATTCAATAACATTTTGAATCAGCCATTTACAGAATTGCAATATAAACTTCAAACACTTCTTTTTCACATAATTTTTTCTTCTTCTTCACTACTTGAGGAGTCGAGCAAAGAAAACTAAATTGGTATTTTTTTTTTCTACTTTAACTTGTATTTTTGTTTTAATTCATACTTTATACATGTTTTTTTTTTTTTTTTTTATGGTTTAATTAGCTAATAATTTAGGTTTTACAAATGACAAGTTTTATATTGAGAACTTAGAGCTGTTAGAACTTCAATTATAATGTGTTTATTATTTATTTTAAAACTTGTAAATTAAAATTTAAATAGGAGAGAACTTTTTTGTTTGAGTTCTTTTGAGTCGTTTAATCAAATAGTTTACGAGTTAGCTCTTAATTTTATAAGTAGAGCCTTCCAAATTCTTCACTTTTTTTTTAGCATATGATATTTCTTTTAATTTTTAGTTCATTTCAAATTAATGTCAATATTTTATTAAAATTTTGACTTATATTAATTTTTAGAGATCATATAAGGTGACATATAAAAAAAAGGTGCGGATCTATATCAATTTGAAATTTGACCAACTATTATGATATGTTGATGAATCAATTGTAATTTTAAAAGTTACAAATTAGTATAAATTTAAGTCTTATTGTAAAAATAAAATATGATTCCTGCATAGCTAGAACCTTTTAGAATACGAACTAATAATGTTTGAAATAAAATTAATATTGTTTTAAATACAAATTAATACTCTTTAGAATACGACCTTATAGCTTTTAGAATATAAACTAATACTTTTGGAATATAAACTAACACATTTTAGAATATGAATTAATACATTTTGGAATACGAATTAATACCTTATGATTGTATTAATAAATTTTCAATTATTTATTTATTTGTTTATTAATTCTTAATATTTTGTATTATTTTTTATATTAATTATTGATATATTATACATATTTATGAATGCAAAATATTTTGATATATTATCTTCTTTTGCTCACATGCAGAAATATGTCCCTATATAGGAGTTGGATGTACAATCGCTTAGAACACGATGACTTATTGCGACAAGAATTTTCTGATGGAGTATATAATTTTTTGAATTTCGCTTTTTCGGATCGTGGTGATCATAGTGGGAGATTAATTAGATGCCCATGTAAGGATTGTCAAAATCTGCGATATCATGATTATCATATTGTTGTGATCCATTTGTGCAAACGCGGATTTGTGCGCAATTACTATACTTGGATATGTCATGGTGAGATGCTTGATAGCATTAACTTACATTATGACATGGGGCAGTCTTCTAGCACTATCGAGCCAGTAGTCGAAGAAAATTTTGGCTCCTATAGGGACATGGTCACTGATGCATTTCCTCAATTTAGTGAGTACGAAACCAGTGGAGAACCGAAGAGCCAAATACTCAAGCAAAAGTATTTTTTGAGTTGATGAGTGCAATAGAACACCCTATTTATGAAGGTAATGACCAGTCATTATTACAATGGGTTTTGACACTTTTAAGTTACAAAGTCCAGCATAATGTATCAATTGCAGACATGAACAATTTTATTAAGTGTTGCAAAAAAACTGCTCCAACTACAGAACGCCACAAGTTCCACAATGACTACAGGGATGTAAAGAGATTGATTATGAAACTTGGACTCGATCATGTTAAATTTGACGTTTGTGCAAACAACTGCTTCTTGTATTACAAAGATGGTAGTGATCTTAGATTTTGTCCAATTTGTAAGGAACCAAGGTTCAAAGAAAAGAACAATCCACATGGTAAAGACATTGCAAGAAAGAAACTTTGGTATTTTCCTATCACCCCACGTCTACAGAGGCTATACAAGTCACGCAAGATAGCCAAGCACATGACTTGGCATATGAAGTGTTCAGGGGATTCAGAAAAAATTATTCATCCTGCCAGTGGTGAGGCGTGGAAGCAATTTGATCAGTCACATCCTACATTTGTTGTAGAGCCTCGTAATGTGCGACTAGGATTATGCACTGATGGTTTCAACCCACACAGTCCCTCTGCAAAACCATATTCTTGTTGGACAGTATTTGTTACTCCGTACAACCTGCCACCAGATTTATGTATGACTCAGGAACATATTTTTCTCTCTCTTATTATATCTGGCCTGAAAAGTCCAGGGGTGAATATTGATGTAATGCTTCGACCGTTGATTGATGAATTGAACATGATTATATCTGGCTCGAAAAGCCCAATGGAGCACCTAGCTATTCACCTCCCTTATGAGGCACGAGTTGGAGGGCCTGTATTCTACCGTTGGATGTATCCATTTGAACGGTATCAATGTCTGCTCATTCTTTGTTATTATACATTTGATATGAATATTATGTCTTAATACATCTCACGTTAATGCAGACAAATGTTTTTCCTTAAGAAAATGGTGAAAAACAAAATACGTGTTAAAGGATCCATTTGTGAGACGTACCTAGTATCAGAGATTGCAAACTTTTGTTCGCATTATTTCAGTGACGAAGTTGATACATGAATAATCCTTTTGAAGAGGAACGAAATTCAATGGGCCCCAGAGTTTGACAACCAATTGCAAATTTTCATTCCCAAAGGGCGTCCCATGGGAAAATCAATTTGTTATCGTAGTTTGTCACCTTGAGATTACAAGGCTGCTATGTATTATATTCTGATGAATTGTGAAGAAGTTGATCCTTGGATCAGGTATAACAAATAAATATTTACCTTTATTAAAATTAATTACTTTGTTTGAGAATCAATGGTATTATAAATAACTGTTTTATTTTACCAACATTGCAGTGTGTTTGATGCTCAATATGGTGAGAGAATTAACAATCAAGAACTGCAGTTGAAATGGATTAATGAGTTTTTTCCATGGTTTAGAAAAATTGTACTAGAAAGAAATCATGAAGTTGATCCGCGATTGCACGTACTGGTGCAAGGTGCATGTGAAATTGTTAATACGTACAAGGGCTACATAGTCAATGGATTCAGATTCCATACAAAGGATTTTGGACGTGATAGAAATACGATGAATAGTGGTGTGTGTGTGAAAGCTACAATAGGTGGAGATGATCAAAATGATTATTATGGGATGTTGCAAGAAGTGATCGTAATGAGTTTCTACGGTTTTGGATATCCACCTCAAAAGATTTATTTGTTTAAGTGTGATTGGTATGATGATAGTGTAGTGAATAATCCTCGGAGGTACAATTTAGTATATATAAATCCCAACAAATTATACCCGACAAATGAACCATTTATCTTAGCTGAACATGCATCACAAGTTTACTATTCCAGCTATCCATCCTTCGTCCAAAATCGTCATCGAAGAGGTACTTTAAAAATAAATTTTATTTTAAAATTAATTATTTTTCCTCAAAATCATGTCATATTTGATTTTATAGGTATATGGGTGGTTTGTCCTATGCGTGCTAGACACATTATTAATGTGTCTTCAGTCTCCCAAACAGCTCAAGAGCGAGACTTCTACCAAGACGATGATCCTCCAAGATTTGATCAATCGATTGTTGACCTTACTGAGTGCAACTTATCAGTTCAACTTGCTGATGATGACGTTGAAATAGTAGATCCTAATGAAGATGAGGAAGAAATAGAGGAAGAAGAAAATTTTTTCTTTTTTGGTGAGAGTATTGAGGTAACTGATTTATAAAATGCTACTCAACTCATTTATATTTTCTTGTCTCATTTATTAATTTTGAAAACTAATTTCAGAGTAAATTACAAAGCAACGTTCGACAACTTAAAAAAATATTTATAAATTAAGTATAAACTAAGAAAAGATTTGCAATATTATTTTAGATTTAATACTTTAAACATTTAATTAATTTAATTATAGAACATAATTTTAATTTTTAATAATTGATTTATTAGATTTATAATAAATTTGGGGTGGAACCCAAATTTGCAAAATACTTATAAAACCTAGTATAACCAAAAACCTGCAATATAAAACAAACAACAAAATTAGAGTAGAAGAATTGTTATAGCGTGATAATAAAAGAGGCGTGAGTAAAATTAGACTAAAAAATCTACATAAAAAACAATTGTTTGGAAACATTAACATCAAAATAAAAATAAATTATAAATATAAATTTAGGGGTGAAATCGGCTACAGTAATATATTCAATTTGGGGGTGAAATCCCTATTCCCCTTCTCTACGTGCCCTGGCCGCCAGCCGCTCCAGCTACACATTCGCGCCCCTTCGACGACACCCTGGCTCCTCTTAGTCTGTCCCACAGCTACTTCTTACTCTTTTCAAGATCTCTTGTCAGGTACTGGCTTATCCACTCAGTTATTTGGACAGTTTGGTCAGGCATCCCCACGTATATCTTTGATGGGTGAGGGAGCATCTCTGCTTAGACCTAGCCTCCACCAAGTGAATGAATTTATTGGGACTATTCCCAATCCGAGAGTAGATGTTGCTGATAGAGCTCACTCATTACATGTTAATGCTGGTATGTCAAGTGTGGCAGACATATTAGACACGTCTAGTAGAGGGTTAGCTCTTCCTCGTAGGGATAAACCTTCTGGCCCTCCACTGTGTCACGATCCACTCGTACGAAATTATTTTCCGGAGGAAGAGGACCTTCCAGCAGACTTTGTTGATCCTGGTGTGATTAGTGGTCGTGGTCCTACTAAACCAGAGCCTGAACACGATCGTTATGAGGACAGACGGGAAGTGAGCCAAGCAATTGGTGAGGTAAAGTTTGAGCCAGATATTGCAAAGAAGACGATTGCAGCACTTCTGCGAGAACAATATAAAGGTGATACGAAGTGGGAACATGTCTCAAGGCAAACCAGAGACATCCTATGGCAAGGGTTCGGTGTAAGTTGAATTATTTCATATACTATTATATATGTTTCATCAAATAATTCTTTTAAGTACTTATAAATTATGCTTAAAAATGTAGATGAGATTTCGGTGGGACTCAACTAAGGACAAGGAGATAGTTCAACTTTGGGGAAAGGTGAATTGCTCTTGTTTTGGCAATATGATAGCAAGTGCAAAACGAACTTGGAAAGATCATAAGAAAAGGCAAAAGTGGTGTTCAGTTAATAGATATTATCGTCTTGTTCAATATTGGGAAAAACATGAGGTTCAAGAAGATGCTTTAAGACATTCCCAGAATCGAGGTGTTGTTCGTAATGAGGAGGGGCATGTGGAGAAAAGGGCCACTGCAACTTTTACTGGGGGCTCAACGAGTATGTTACGCCGAGATAAGAAACTGGTAAATTTGGTTTCATTTAAATCTTATGCTTTATTTTTCATAGTTTCTAAATTAACTTTATTAATGGTGTTCAGTGGTGAAAATATGTTATATTCCATTATGGTTAGTATTTTAATTGAAATTTACACAGTCAAATATAGTAGAAAACATGCATAAATATTTTATTATTAGCTGATGATATTATTACCGGAATTAGTTTTCATGAAAATTAATTACTGAAATGGAAAACTATTACTAGGCTGGGAATTCATCCACATCGAATGTACTCACAATTGGCAACTTTAAAGCCACACACATGACTGGATTGGCAAAGAAAGGGAAAAAGCATAAAAGTCAGAAAGATGTAGATGGTGTCAATTGTTCAAGTCAAGTCGAATCTGAGAGTGCAATTTCAGAGGCACCCAAGTGGATAAGCCCAGAATTTGAGCAAATACATGTTGGTATCATAAATTATAGAAAGTTATTGTTACTAAATGAATAGGATCGGTATGAAGAATTGACGGCCATGAAGTACGCTAACATGCCACATGACAAACCTGGTGAGTGGGAGCCTCGTGACGAGGAGTGCTGGGCCAAGACGACTGGTGGGCCCAAGAACGGTAAAGTCATCGGTGTTTCTAATCATGCTATTCTTGAAGCACTAGGTTACAAAATGAACAGAAGGATGCCAAGTACAAATGTACATTTGACAACCTAGTCAATCGATAATGCACTCCGGAAGACATTAGAGACCATGAATACTCGATTTGATGAGGAACGTCAAACTTATCAGGCCGAAATAACAGAGTTGCGTCGGCAGACCCAAGAAAATCAGAGATTGATGAAAGAATTGTTGGCTAAATTATCAGATCGTGACGAGCCACATCCTTCGCCTAGTGATGCAAATGGACATGATCATTAGTTTTTTTAGTAGGGTGCTTTATTTGTAATAATGATCTAACTTAGAAACATATAGATAATTTTTCTTTGTAAAATATATTAGTTAAATGTTATTTACCTTTCGTAAGAAGTTTGTTTGTCATAAAAAGTATAAATCGTGAGCCTATATTTATAAATATGATTAGTATTATTAAATTTTATTTAATTATAATCATAATTAAATTGTCAAAATATTAGGAATTTATATTTACAAGTTATTTTGATTTTATCGATTTATTGTTTGGGTAAAATTATTTTAATATTTATCTTTAATATCTCTAATTATAAATGCATAATTGGAATTAATGTTATACAAAAGATTTATTTTTCGTAATTTTTATTATGATGGAATTAATGAATAAATTAAATAAAGAATTACAAATAATGAATAAATAAATCTGAAGCTTGAAAAGAGCCGTTTTTGTAATATAGTAAATAATTTTTACAAACTTTTGTTCAATAGCAAGGAAAAGTTCTTGTTATATTATTTTATTCCAATCCCTCCTCAATAGCTAGGAAGAGCCCTTGCTATTGTATTTTGTTCCAATTCACGCGCCCTGTTTCGATGAAAATGCCTTAGCTCTGGAAAAGAATGTCCCTTGTTGTTGCATATTCTTTTTAATGTTAAAAAATTAAATTTGAAGCCCACAGAATATGTCTTTGACCTCATTTTATTAGTCAATTGAAGAGTGCCACATATTTTTTTTAGCAAGGGAAAGGAGCCCTTGTTTTTATACTCTTGCAAATGCTACCATTTTTTTGTAGTGACTGGGCTCCGATTCTTATACTGCCCATAATACATTGTATTAGGTATAGGTACCCCCCATCAGTCCCACCCTTCAGGGTCAATCAACCCCGTCTAGTTGACTATCCATGAACACGACCGTTGCGTAATTCCACCACGGCAGCCCCAAGAAAGTTCTTGCCCCGCCCGCGTGGACCCAACAGCTCTGGAACGAGCACGCGTCGGGGCATTAATGCGGGTGATTTTGTGCTATTTCATAGCTAGACGTGTTGATTTTTGCATATTTTCAGCTGTCATATTGTTGGAATTGGTAGAAAAGTTCATTTAATGCTTGTATGCTTGATGGTGCAGGATTTGAAGTGAAAACGAGGTTGATTTGGCAAAAACTTGAGGAAAGAGGGTTGCTCGACTCGAGTAGTGCAAAACGGGTCGAGCCGAGCAAGAAACGGGCTTGAAAAACACAACTTTGAAGAAGTGCTGAAATTTGCACAGCTCGACTAGAGCCAGGCCACTCGACACGAGTTGGTCACTCGAGTCGAGCCAATCTGCTCGGCATTTGGAGCATTTGAAGTTTAGGGATTTTGTGCTATTTCACTTAGCTAGATTATCTTGAAAAGTATGCTTTTACTTTGTTGATTTTATTTATCAAATAAATTATTGCTTTAAATATGATTGAATGTTACATATATTTCGTGTTACATCAGAGTTAATTTAGTGATGGAATTGTAAGATTAAATAACGGTCCTTTGTAACTAAAAAATTACCTAGATGGAAATGAACAACCATCGCGAAAGGTTGAGGTGTAAGGCTCGATTGGTTTGTCTTGACCAAGAGATTACACTAGTGCATGGTGATTTGAATAGGACCTCTGAGGAGGATAAAGGATCTTTAAACAAACAAGGAAGAAAATTCTTAGTTGAACAAGGAAGAATGGTCGAGGTTGTTTCTTAACCTTCGCCCCTTAAAAGGATCACGTGGGATTGGTAACTATTGCTTTTACTTATTATGGGTAGCTTAATCGGAGAGAGATTCAATACTTTTTATCTTGGGCAATATTATTGGTCACATGTGATTGCTAAGATTTAATCTGAAGAATCGTGTGCAAGCACGCTTGCTTGATTTGCCCCCTTGGGAGGTTCATAAGTTTTATCATACCAAATCTTGCAAGTGGAATTAGTTTCCGGTATGGATAATAATGTTGAATTTCTCGACCAAGGACAAAAGATATTAATTAACGGAAAGCTATTTCAATGACTTGAATTAATTAATGGGCTAGATAATCTTAAACACGGAAATAAAATAGGGAGCCATATGATTTGTAATATGGGTTAAGATGGATGGTGCAATATTAATTATGTAGTGGGATTAATTAATATTTATGGGCTTGAATTATATTGTGGCTCAATATTAGATATTCAAGATCCATTAGAAGGTCCAATCTTAATTCTCCTAAAGGCCCCCTGAGTAGCCCAACATATAGTCCAATAACTGAAAAAGGTGATTAAAATAAAATAAATATTGTTGCTTATATTTCCTCTAAATTTTCGAAAATTATGGATAAAAGAGGGAGAAAGATTTTCTTTGAATTTTGTTATGGAATGAAGATATGTATTCTTGGAATACAAGATTATCTCATTAAATTCAAGAAATCTCCCACTTGGTTATACATAGTGATATTTCGAAATTTTTTTGAAAATAGAGGGCAAGAAAGATTTTCTTGATTTTCTTGAAAAGATATTATGGAAGATATGTATTTCTTGAAATACAAGAATATCTCATAAATTCAAGAAGATCCAAATCTTGGATTCTTGCATCATCAAATTTTTGAAAATAATGCCATAAAATAGAGGAGGTGGAATTTTGTGGAATATTTTAATTATGGGAAAAAGAATATATGGGATATATTCAAGATTTCTTGGTGACCAAGAAAAGTCTTTTCCCACATTGAAAAATCACTAAAATTTCGACCACCCTCCCTCTTATAAATAGGGGATGATTAGTTCATTCTCAAGTACAATTCCATGTGCTGGAAATATTAGCAAATCCACATAAGTGGTGCAACAAAGTTTTTTTTTTCCTTTTGTTAATTGTTCGCGAGTATCCTTCCACCGGATTGTCGAGCAAGGGCTAAGGGAATACTTGGGAAGTCCTTTTGGTTAGTCCGTCCGACCAAAGCCACTTTGCCATCCCGAGAGGACGTTCCGTAAAAAAAGATTCCCGTCGTAGGACGTGGCTTTTTATATGCATGATATTGCAAATTATTTGAATTAATATAGGATTAATTCATGCTAGTAATAATTAATGAATTAAATTTGTATTTAAATATTTTTTGTGCAACTCATTCCCCAACAAGCTCGACCAATGGGAGGTTGAAGGGCTCGAGTCGGTGGCTCAAAAAGATCTTGCTTAAAAAGCCCTAGGGGGATAGTGATTCCAAAAAGATATATAAGCATCCAAGTTCATTTTGCACTCATTCAGCAGCTAAGGGGAAAGATAGGATAGTGATCAAGTAATACCTTTGAGAGCTAAAACTAATACCTTTTCATATTTTTGCATTTTGCTTCCATAGATAGCTTAGATTATCCTAGAATAACATAGATATAATGTTAATTTCAGTTTGGAGCAAGAAACCAAGGAGTATTGATGACTTTTATATGGAATTATGCTTGAACTTCATTTGTAAGGTGTTTATTCCTTTTTATTAGTTGTTTATTGCTTATTTTGATATGGGTTTCTTGTTTGCTTGCAAATTAGTCATGGGTTTTGCTTGTAGCACCATGGGCTAAGGTTTCTTAGCGTTTGGGTGTTGTGAATTGTGTTGATGATTGATTAATTGCTTGTTTATGGTTGATTGTCTCTATTGATGGTTGTCCTTTGAATTATGGGTTATTTAGTGTTCAATTTAGGTGGGTTGGGCTATTAGCTTGTTCGGTTGTCTAGTTTATCACAACGAGAGTTGGATAAATGTGGGTAGACGAATAGGTATTGGTTTGATTTGTTTGATTTGAGTTTATTCACGTCCTATTGCAACTAGAGTTGGGTAGGATTGTTAGAACCCCCTTAATTCACATTGATTCACTAGCTAATAACTAGGGTTGAAAATGAAGAAATATATGAGAATGACCTCTATCATACAAGTGGGAACACAAGGGTAGGGAGTAGTTTAGTTAATTAGAGGACCCTTCCTTTGCAATTACATGGGTTAGAAAGAGTGAGTTCACATCCCGATCTTAGGAGCAAAACGCAACCGGAACTTAGGCTTACCAAGTACGAGAATGGTGGATTTGGAATGATCGTTCTTAGGGAGTAGCTGGACGTAGAGACGATCACTTGGGCAATCATTAGGTGATCATCACACAAGGATCAACACCCGAACACCTCTCACACTCAAAACACAAAACATTCTCGTTTAATTGTTTAGCTTTCTAGATCGATCTTTTATATTGTTGTTATTTATCTTTGCTTAGTTGATAAATTGTTTTTTTCTTAAAAATCCAAAACATGTTCGACACTTTAATCACGCGCCGACATATAGCGATTAGGGTATATTCCACCACCTAGTTCCGTGGATTGATATAAAACCGGACACTCAACGACCCTCTTAAACTTGAGAGGCTAGTGTGGTAAAACACGTGTCATCGGGCAGTTCTTGGAGTGCGCGGTGATGTAGTTTACGCTGCCCTTTCTCACCAAGATGGTGCTTTTTTGGAAGACGACATAGGCCTCCCCGAAGATGAAGTCGACTGTGTCGGAGACTACGCATTCGCGGTAGAATTGGCGGTCGGTCAAGGCGAAGAGGGTGTCTTGGTATCTGCTCATGCAGCAATTGTAGTAGACGGATTGGTCTGAAGTCGAGAGGAAGGCCACGACTTGACCCCCGGCTGTGTTCTCGAACCCCATGTTACAAGCTATGAATCAGCGCCCACGTACAGCTGGTACAGGACAAATACTTGTGTGAGACAAAGTTTGTATGGGGATTTTAAAAATGATGTTAATTGTTTCTACTCAACTTTCACTAGAAAATATTAGTAATATTAAGTAAAGGGAATAATATTTTGTAATCGTCCTGCAACTTTGTCAATTTTTAGTTTGGTCTTATTGTAGACTTTACATATTGATTTTCTTCATGTAACCTTTATACGCTTTTGACTTTTTAGTCCTTTTGATTTTTTATATTTTGATTTTTCGTCCATTAACTAATTACATAATTTTATTACTTTTTTATTTTGATTCATGTAAATCACAGGACGAAAAATTAATAGGACAAAAATCAAATAGTGGTAAAATTACAAGACGGAAAAAAAGCCTTTTCCCTAATATAAACAAAAATTAGTATTTATTAAAAGAACTTAAATCTATTTACTATTTATATCTCTAATCGTCTACTTTTTAAATATAATGTATATGGATACTAATTTATTAATATAAACACGAAATATGCATGTGCGAACTGTGCATGAAACGAGCACGTACATACCATGCACAAAATTTGCACGAAATGTGCACATAAGGATCAGGCATAAAGCACAAATTTTGCATGGTATGTGCACGAACGGCATAATACTGTATGTTCATATTTCTATTCATTTCTTATTTTAAATTATAAATCATGAAGTTGAATTTAATATAATGTATTTTTGCAGAGAAGAATGATGGATAAAGAAAGACGTAAATTGTGAGAAAATTTCAGGAAATAACCTAAAAAATCTTAATGGTATATATTAAAATTAGAGAAATGAATGGTAATGAGACTAAATTATACCAAATGAAGGAAACAAAATGAATAGAAATGAATGAAAAAAAATCTACGATATAGATTTTGAACATGAAGTATACCATAACTAACATTTTATAGAATTGCAAGATTTTAAAATAGAGAATTTATATGAGTAAGTTGTGATTCATGATTCGTAGCTAGATAAGGGATAAGATGAAGATAAACTAATCATAATTACCACCATAATAAAGTTGCTCATATTTAATTTCTTTTAATAAAAACATAATCTTAATTAATAGACTTTTTCCCCTATATATCTCATTCGGACGATATTAAATATGAATCCTAATGAGCATCTTCCAACACTGAAAAACAACAACAATGTCTCTTTCAATCGTTCAAGCTGTGTTCATACTCTTCATTTCCCTCTCATTTCAAGAACCCATTTTTGTTATTGCTCATCAATCTCATCATGCCCATCATCATGCCCATCGTCATGGTCATCATCATGCCCATCATGCTCACCATAATTCCTTGCTCAATAATCTTTGTAGCCAGGACAATGTTAAAAGTGTTATAAATCCAGTTGATTGTTCCAAAATTCTTCATTCCCAAGAAAAAATAGTATCATCTAAGAATCTAATCGACCTATCAATCGCGATCATCGAATCAGGAATTTCAAACGCGACAAATACGAAGGCGTACATGGAAAAAATGCTCAAAAAGGAAAAATTGGGCCCTATTATGAAGGGCGCTCTCATAGAATGCAACAAGGGGTATGATTCGACTATAGGAATATTTCGAAGTTCCATACGTGACGTTAAAAGTGGTGAATACGTAGCATCATCTTATGACCTTTTCACTGCTTACGCGGACAACATTAGCATATGTAAGGATGTTGTTGCATCAAATAGAATCAAAGATGCAACTATTTTGAATGGAAATAAGGTTTTGTCAATGTTTGGGATTATTGGTTTTAATGTTGTTAATGATCTTCAAGACCGCCAGCCGCCTCCGCCGATGATGAACTAACGCGGCCAGGTTAGGGCATGATCCTGATCCTGATGCAAACTTACATGTGTGTTTAAGTATGCAATAAAAAAGTTTTTTGATTAATTTTGGATATGTTTATGATATGTTGGATTACTTTAATTTCAATGTTTAGTTGTTGAATAACTTTGTTTGTGTTTGTTTGGAATTCATTGATTTATAATTTCAATGTTTTTTTTCCCAACATATCTCATTCCAAACAATATAAATATGAATCATGAGGATCATTCTCCAACAATAAAACTTAATTTGTATCCCTACAATAATGTCTCTTCCAAGTCACAATATCCGCCGAAAAGCCCCAAATAAAAACGGCAAAACAACGTTGTTTCAGCCAATTTGGGATTAAAATTGGATATTGTCAAAGTTATTGAGACTAAATCGACGATAAAAATACTTATGGAACTAAATCTATTTAAGGCTTAAGTTATGGGACCATTTGTGATTCAAACTCCAAAAAATGCAAATCGTGTCCTACGATTCAACTATAGTATAATTGCGGAGTGTCCTACTTGAAGTAAAAGCCGGTCATAAAAATATTGATTCGTATTGATTGATTGTTTGGAATTTATTCAAAATTCTCTCTAAAATATATACTAGTGAAAGAATTCGGTCTCATCTAAAAGTCCGAATTTGTAGAGAGGTGTATAATTAATTAGTTTATTAATTTTCCTAACACTCCCCTTCACTCATGGACTGAATTTTCTTACTCCATCATTAGGAGGAGGTCCATCGAGTGAACAATTTAATATGGGTGGAGTTGCTTTCAGCGGGAATCGAACCCAGGATGTGGGCGTGAGACTGAAGGCTCTGATACCATGAAAAAATTATGTTTCACTTAAAAATCCGAACTTGTAGAGATGTGTGAAATTAATTCATTTATTAATTTTGTTAGTTCACATCTCATGAAATTGATGTCCACCATTAATTAATCCATCTGATTATTTTCAACAATTTAATGCTTGGACAATTATTTTCTTCGCTTGCATATATATCCTAAGGATTAATTGTGTGTTGATGATAGTAAGAAGATACAACATCAATGTCGTACAAATTAACTTATATAAATCTTAATTGGTGCTACGTACATATTGATAATATTTAAATACAATATACAATATCAATTATAATTACAATAAAAATAAAATACAAGAGGGAAGATGCTCCTCTAGTCTAAGCATTATGCAGTTCCTAAAATGAATGTAATTACTTTTGTGTAGTGGTCCCAACTCCCAATAGTACTGTTATAAAGGAAAATGATGCACTAATTAGGAATATTAATTATGCAGAGATTTCTAACAAACTTCCCTCTCAAAATTCATACTCTCTATCCTTTCTTAGCTATCCTTCAAAATATTCATTCGCGCAGTTGTTTATTTTTCATTGTTTACTGTTATAACTGATGCGAGAAAGATATAAAAATAATAAATAAATCGACACCGAAATTTTACGTGGTTCACTTACAATTTGTTAGCTACGTCCACGGGCAGAAGAGAGGATCTCGTATATTATTCAGAACCGACAATAATATACAATTCAAATGGAAATATAAATATTTCCTAACTTTTGATACAATCCGATGTGGGATAACACAAAATTTCTTTATTTTACACAATTCTAACATTTACAAATTAAGAAAATATTTTCCAAAATATACAGTCCTAAGATGCTCCTCTAGTCTAATTAAGCTTTTATATATATGCAGTCCCTAAAACAAATGCAATTACTTTTGGGAAGATGCTCCTTAATTTCATACTATTAATTAATAAATAGTAGTAAAACCCAGTATGTAATCCCCTGTATAACGTGAGATTGAAAATGGGAGATGATCAATAAATAGTAATAATGCGGTAAGGCTAATTAGGGCATGATGATCCTGATGCAAACTTACTTGTGGGTTTGTACGTAATACAAATTTTTTTTCATGTAATTTAATTAATTTTGATATGTTTATGATATGTCAAAATTACGTTGGATAACTTTAATTTCAATGTTTAGTTGTTGAAACTTCGTTTTTGTTTGTTTAATTGGAATTCATTGATTTATGATTAAATTAATCTATTAATGTCCATTTGTTTCAAGTCTCAATAGATGATACATAGTTCGTCTCGTGGGGATTAAACGTGTTTTAGGACAATAATTTGGAGGGTGTCAATTGCAATGATGCAAAAGCTGGTCTAGGCGGCTGAATAGGCGGCACCTAGGCGCTAGGCGACTGTTGTCTTACCCAACTTTGTGAATAATGATAGTTCTCGCCGTTTTTGGCATTAGGCGCCGCTTAAACGACGGAGTCAAGAGTTAGGCAAGCTGCTTAATTTATTTCTTTTCCTCGAGGGAGACGTCGTTTTAATTATTAATTAAAATAACTTAAATTCGATTAATATAAATAAAACCCGTCCCCAAATTCAAATTGAGAGAAAGGTATGCTCGAAGTCGCCGTTTGCTCGTTTTCAGCCCGCCCAGGCTCCCAACAGTAAGATATTAGATAATGAGAGACTTTGTTTTTGGAATAAATTGATGATACAGTCAAAATTGATAATTTCCACCACATTAAATTTTCAAAGTATGGATCTAAGAAGAGATGTTTGAATGGTTATCTTAATTTGGACGATTGTATAATGAATTTATTAATTAATTTTGAAGTATATTTTTGTTACAAGATATCGATAAATAGTACATAAAACTCATTTAGATGAAAAGAAAACAAAAAAATTGGACCAACTAATCATCACCTAGACAGCCTATAATTTTTTATGTGTTCATAAATAGCCATGTAAAATCTTACTTTATCAGTTTTGCCTAATATCGACCCTTACCTCACCGTAAATCACTTGAAATTAGCAACGAGAATGGACAAAATTCACGATTTTTGCTTCGTGAATCAGACCAATTAAAATGAGAGTAACTGCGACCGTCAACTCACTAAGAAACAAAATTATGGAAATTTTTAAAATTTCAAGCGTGGAAAAATTATGAAATCCGAAAGTAATAAAATAAAAACTTAAATAACTATTTATAAATACAAATAAAAATAACAGGGCCATTTGCTATTTGTTCTCAAATATTTACATCAAATTAAGCTTTGTTCCATTCAACTCCCACCAAAAAATATCACCATCCAACTAAAACCCCTAAAACTATAATCTATAGGGTTGGGGTTAAATCCTTTAAGATTTACTGTTGAGATTAAATTTACAATTAGAGTGTTCAAGATTAGAGAGATTTTGAAATAAAGTTATTTGATTTCGCCTAAAAATTTGTTTTTATATATAGTAGAGATGTAAAGTGATTTAAACTGTATATGTATTAACTTTTAAAAATAATCAATCAATTATAAGTAGGATTTGCGTTGGAAATTTTTTAAATTTTGAAAAGGTTTTTGTTTTAGTAAATATAAATTTTAAAAAAAAAATCATAATTACCAGGAATGAGATAGATTAAATCTCAAATGGTCCCATAACTTAGCACATATTCTAATTTAGTCTCATTACTATTTTTTGGAACGATTTTGTCCCGTAACTACTAGAATTGCTCAATTTTCATTCCATAACAATTTTTTAGAATGAGTTAGTCCCATAACTACTAGAATTGCTCAACTTTCTTCCCATAATTATTTTTTGAAATAATTTAGTCCCATAACTATAAAAATTGAACAATTTTGTTCAATTTTACTCCTATGTTGTCGGATGTACACATCATTAATTAATTTAAAAAAATACTTAAACAAATCTTTTAAACGCGTCATTCCACGTAACAAATATTTATTTCCCCGCTTCACTTGTATTCTTAATACCACCATTTCCACCCCACTTGCAAACTTTATTACAACTTGCTTCCCTATTTTTTTCCATTTCATTTCAAAATCCAATGGTTTTAATTTTGCTCATACTCCCAACTGCCTTAATGAAACATGCAACACTTCCAATGTAAAACTTGTTATAAATCCAGATCTTTGTCTCAAAATTAATCATTCAATCCCAAGAAAAAATAATATCATCCACGAATCAAATTGACTTATCAATCGCGGTCATTGAATCTGGAATTTCAACGATCATTGAATCTGAAATTTCAAATGGGACAAATATACACCCTAACGTACGTGGAAAACATGCTCATCAAAAAAACAAATTTGGACCCTAATTTGAAAGGTGGCCTCCAAAAATACAAATCGTTGTACGATTCAGCTATAGTATCATTGCGGAGTTCCCTACTTGAAGTTAAAGCCGGTCATGAAAAAATTGATTCGTATTGATTGTTTGGAATTTGTTTCAAAATTCTCTCTAAAATATATAATTTATAGTAAAAGAATTATGTCTCATTTAAATGTTCGAACTTGTAGAAAGATATGAAATTAATTAGTTTATTAATTTTCCTGTCACCCCCCTCACCCATGGACTGAATTTTCTTACTCCATCATTGGGAGGAGGCTCATCGAGTGGACAATTTAATATGAGTGGAGTTGCTTTCAGCGGAAATCGAATCCAGGACATGGGCGTGAGCCTGAAGGCTCTAATATATGAAAGAATTTCATCTCATTTAAAAGTACGAACTTGTAGAGAGGTGTGAAATTAATTAATTTATTAATTTTTCTAACAGACCGTTCACATCTCATCTCATGAAATTGATCTCCTCCAATTAATCCATCTTATCATTTTCAACAAATTTAATGCTTGGACAACGATTTTCCTAAGGATTAATTGTGTGTTGATGATAGTAAGAAGATACAACATCAATGTCGTACAAATTACTTATATAAATCTTAATTGGTGCTACGTACATATAGATAATGTTTAAATACAATATACAATATGAATTATAATTACAATAAAAATAAAATACAAGAGGGATGCAGTCCCAAAAATGAATGTAATTAGTTTTGTGTAGTGGTCCCAATAGTACTATTATAAAAGGAAAATGATGCACTAAGGAATCTTAGTTATGCAGAATTTCTAACAAACTTCCCTCTACAAAATCATACTCTATCCTTTCTTAGCTATCCTTCTAATCTTCATTCGCAGTTGTTTATTTTTCGTTGTTTACAAATTAAGAAAATACTTTACAAAATATACAGTCCTAAGATGCTCCTCTAGTCTAATTAAGCTTTTATATATATTCAGTCCGTAAAACGAATGCAATTACTTTTGGGAAGATGCGCTCCTTAACTTCCTACGATTAATAAATAGTAATAACTAGTATGTAATCCCCTGTATAACGTGGGACTTGAAAATGGGAGATGATCAATAAATAGTAATAAAGCGGTAAGGCTAATTAGGGCATGATGATTAATTGATGATCCTGATCACGTACCACCATTATTTCAGTCCATACCACTTTTTTTTAGAAGTAAAAATGAATTATATTGATTGAGTACAAGGGGTACTCAACCCATGAATTTTACAAACACTGACAGATACCATCTATAATTTCCTAGGAATACAGATTAAAGGTTGTAACTCCCAATCATGATACATCACACCGAAGGATAATGGATAATGAGACCGAATTCATTTCCAAGAGCTAAACTTGATGCCGTCATTGAGCTTATCCAGAGTGCATTGGCCATCTTTGAAGAATTTGTCATTCCTGAACTTCCACAAGTTCCAAATGGTGCACTGCCACACAAGACTTCTAATCTTCCTCTTAAGAGCATTATCCCCGAAATCGCAAAACTCCGCAAAGTGATCTTTAATGACTGAAGAATATAGTGGACCATTGCCAAACCAATGAGAAATAACGCTCCAAACGATAAGAGCCGAAGGACACGTAAGAAGGGGGTGTGAAGTAGACTCAGAACCCACATCACAAACCGGGCATAACCCCCCATCCGCCCCCACAGAGATACCTCTTTTTAACAAATTATCTTTTGTAGGAATTTTCTCACGGACCGCTTTCCACGAAAATGCCGACACTTTAGAGGGCACAACCTTCCACCAAAGCTTCCTCCAAGGAAAATCCCATTCTTCGTCCACTGGATTAGACGAAGCAATGATGTTGTTCATGTCGTACGTCTTGAACTTTCCGTAGGTGGACCCGTTCCAACACAACGAATCTGAATAGCCCTCCTGAATCTTGTACCTGGAAATGCAACTCCACAAATCCACAAACTCAAGCATTTCAGAAAAATTAAAAAATCGGACCCATTTAAGGGCTAAGACGACCCATCACTTAACACACAACCCCTCACACACTCGTTTTTCTGGGCAGAAATATGATATAAATTAGGAAACGCCTCACGCAATCTGACTCTATTTTTCACCCAAGGATTTGACCAAAAGGGAACAGACAACCCGTTTCCTAACTTGAAAGCAATATTGTTTCTAACTGATCACCCGGCATGACTTGACCATAACTCTATTATATTTCAGCTCATACCATAATTTAATTCAACTCGTACTATTAATTTTAAGTTTGTACCACTATTTAATTAAGTCCGTACTACATTAATATATTAACATCGTACCATCATTTAATGAAAGCCAATATCACAGTTTTTTCAAGTTTTTGTTGATTTTATTAAGGGTATAATAGCCAAAATAATTATTCCCTTGGCTAAAAAAGAATAAAATTAAAAATCATGATAAAAATAACTTTTTAAATGAGAATGAACTAAAAACGGGTTTTTTTTTTTAACTAACTCATTCAATCCCAACAAAATATAATATCATCTACCAATCAAAATGACTTATCAATCGTGATCATCGAATCTAGAATTTCAAACTGAATAAATACGCGGACACACGTAGAAAACATGCTTAAAAAAGTAAATTTGGACCCTAATTTGAAGGATGTCGTCCAAAAATGCAAATCGCCGTATGATTCAACTATAGCATCATTCTGGAGTGCCCTAATTGAAGTTAAAGAACGTGACTACTTGACACCAACTTATGATCTTTTGATTGCTAGCACAGGCAATATTAACACATGTAAGAATGTAGTTATTTCGATTGGAAATAAGGTTTTGCCAATGTTTGGATTTATTGATTATGATGTTCTTTTTTATCTTTGTCGCACCAAGTGCTACCAGCCTCCACCAATTTGGAACTCAGGCCGCTAGATTAGAACCAGGGCCAATCCTTTAATGAGGCCAATGAACCGAGCGATTCAGGCCCAGAAATATGTCAAAATTTTAGCGGCCATATTTTTAGATACCTTTTATATATATATATATATATATATATATATATATATATAAATTATATATAAATATTTAGTTTATTGATAATAGAATCCACGCTTATTTTATAAGAAGATATTTTTTTTCCTTTATCATAACCAAATAAACATTTAAAAGGGTCTAATCACCAAGAAAATGACTAAATTCTATAAGAGAATCAACATCCTAAATTAAATAATAATAAAAAAAGGGGTAAATAATATCACAATGAATCAGAAAACACTGGGAAGAAAAAAGATCAGGAGAAAAAAGAAAAGAATGGGAAAAAATTATTGAAAGAATTGTTTGAGTAAAATATTATGCTTTTTTGTTTTTTAAGGAGTATTTTTTATTTAATTTCTTCTTTCAATTCTTGAGTTCAAAGGCCTAAGATCAACTGTTCACCATCAAACAGGTAATCTTGAATTGATTGTTATTATATTTTTAATTAGCATTGACAAGGTGCGACAAA
Organism: Stenogyne calaminthoides; assembly: GCA_037126765.1. NCBI lineage: Eukaryota > Viridiplantae > Streptophyta > Magnoliopsida > Lamiales > Lamiaceae > Stenogyne > Stenogyne calaminthoides. The sequence goes on from JBBCBC010000035.1 coordinate 15,198,400, forward strand.
AATAAATACCCTATTCTACCCTGCTAACTCGTAGTAGTGGCAAGTAAGGAGTCGATCCACAGGGAACGTAGAATAATTGTTATGCTAATTGTATGAATTTATGAAAGAAAATATGTAACACAAGGGGGGTTTTAGAATTGGATTTTTATGAAAACTGCTAAACAATAAATTACTAGGAAATAAACAATTAATCTAATAAAGAAATTCAATAGTAAATAAAGTATTCCAATTCACAGATCATTAATCCCTCAACTTTAATGTTGTTAACGGATGATGCGTACGAGGGTTTTTGGACCCAATAATACGTGCAAGATTATATGGCAAGGAATTGTCCTACTTTTGCAACTAAAGTTAGTGGGCAAGATTTTTCAAGATATATTTCAAGATTTGACAAGATTCACAAGGAAGATCAAGATTATCATATATTTACTGTTTTTATTTATTTAATAGGTTATATTTCGTTTTTATCCTTTAATTTTCATTCAAGTATATCACTTCTAGATTTAGGGTGAGATTTGGTCCTTTTTGGAGCAGATTTGGTCCTATTTTTGTCCTAAAAATACTTGGGACGTTTTTCTTTGTTTTTTATGCAGAAAAATAATAAAAAACATCTTGGCAACTTTGTCAAAACCTAATTGTTTCTTGCCAACCTGAGTTGAGGCAACAATTATTATCGTTCTTTGCGTATTAATTGTGTTTTGCGATCGCGGTTCTCATCAAATTGATGCTTTCATTGAGAGTAGACGGGAATCGCGAAAGGAATTAATAAAATTAACTTTTCTTTGGCAACTTCGCCAAAAATCAATCGTTCTCCTGCTAGCCTGCGCTAGGGCGACGAATTTAATGTGTTCCCAAATTGCGGTTCTCATCAAATTGGTGCTTTCATTGAGAGTAGACGAGAATCGCGAAAGGAATACGAGAAATGGCGGGAACTCACAAGGAGAAGAAGAAGCGCAGTGCGGATTCTTCATCCAGAAGGAAGAGTGATGAGGATTCTTCGTCTGAAGAATCTGATTCTACATAAATGGAGAAAATCAACTCTACCCGACGTCGGGATAGGGAAGATTTGAATGGGGGAGACCGGAGAAGGGGAAGGCCCAAATTAACCTGCCCTACATTCAACGGTATCAACTCAAAGTCATGGTTAAGACGAGTGAACCAATACTTTGCCTTGCGTGAAATACCACGGGAAGATAGGGTACGTTATGTAACTCGTTATATGGAAGGAGAAGCGAACGATTGGTGGCAATGGATTAGCAGGCTATATCGCAAGAAATGACGGATCGTTCGTGTGAAAGGATTTCAAAAAGGAACTTATGGCGAGATTTGGACCATCCAATTTCGCTGATTACGGTGCCAACCATTTTCTTGACATTCTGCACACTGCCGCTACCGCACTTGGAGATGAAAACGTTGGTACGTGTTCTATTACCCTACCACACAATGGGCAACACGATGGATTTGATGCCTTTGTTGATAAAATTGGGCCAATTAATTCAAATAAGGCCTCCACGTCAAGTGGGCTTTTTAATACCAATGAGTCGACTTATATTCATGACTATACTAATTGTGTTACTAATTATGATGGGACTTTGCATGCGGGTGAGTATATGGTTTTTTTTAAGATACTGACGAGTTTGGGCTTAAGGAACTTTTTGGGAATTTTAGGAATGATGAGGCAATTGGGCCTACTATTTGGGATGAGCCCGATAATTCGTTTGATGATTTTTGTGAAGATGGGTTAATAAATTTTTTGGAAGGATTTAAGCTTTGGAATAATAAGGAGAACGTTGGGCATTTTACTTCTGATGAGATAGACCGTTTTACTAAATCTCCAAATTATGATGGGCCACCTATTTTTGATAAAGAGGAAGAGCAGCTAGTAAGTGATTTTGTGCCTCCAATTTTCGATGTTGAGCCCGAGAATGATCCTTGCCAATTATTTGATAAGGAAGATGATCACGATGCAAATTTTTGGGGTCTTACGATTGCATATGACGAATCACGCCTCGATGATGATGATGATAAAGATTTTTGGCTCCGAACAATAATAATTTTAATTATTTTTTATAACTAATGATAGGGGTTATTTTGTGGGAAGTAACTGGTATGAAAAAGGATGGTCTTGAAGGGACGAGAATGCTTTAAAGCGAAAGTTTTTGGCCACACGTGCAAGGTTATAAATTGTAATAATTTTGAGCTCAATTATGGGCAAAAATTTTCAAGATATATTTCAAATTTGACAAGATTAGATGAAGATTATCATATATTTACTGTTTTTATTTATTTAATAGGTTAGAGTTTTTTCCCATTTTCATTTGGTCCTCTAGAGGACAATTTGGTCTGTTTTTGTCCTATAAATACTTGGGACGTTTTTTTCTTTGTTTTTAAGAAGGAAAATAATAAAAAACATCTTGGCAACTTTGTCAAAACCTAATTGTTTTTGGACCCAAGTTAACAATTATTATTGTTATATGGCATTAATTGAATTGTCCAACGCGGTTCTTTGCAACATCGACATTTGTGGTTTAGTTCTTTATTTTTTAAGAATATATTTCACAATTAAACATTTGAATATCAAGGAAGATCAAGATAATCAAATATATTTCCAACTGTTTTCAAAAAATTTATTTTTTAATAGGTGAAGAACTTTTTATTTTTATGATTTAATTTTCATTCATTATATCACTTTTTCACAAAAGATTTAGGGTGTTGTATTTATGTAATTTTTTGTCCTATTTATTTATTTTTACAGGAAATTGTCATATTATTTTTTTAATTTTTTTTTTTTAAAATATTTTGTAATAATAAAAATTAATCTTTTAAAAATTATTTTTATCCCTCCGTCCCATTCTTTGCCCTTTTTGCCATTTTTTTTTGTCAATCTTTAAGCACTATTTCCTAAAATGGAAATACATTTTATTGTTCTTTTAGTATTAATCATATAAAATACTAATAAACAACTCTTTCTACCCTCAACTATCCATCACTTTATCACATAAAATACTAATAAACAACTCTTTCTACCCCCAACACTTTATCACTTTATCACTATTCCTATAAATCCTTATGAACAGTCAAAAGGGCTTAAAGAATGGGACGGAGGGAGTATTATTTTTGAGATCGTATGAGAGGGGGCCTCATTTTATACATCGATTCAGCCTCAATATTTCTAGGACAAGCCCTGATTAGAACATGATGATTGTATAAATTAGACACAGGGTTACAAACTTACATGTGTGTTTATATGTGGGAGAGTGTTTTGATTTGAGTTTGGATATGTTAGTGTCTTAATGATATGGTTAGCAGAACCTGGGAAGATTCTCCTTCCGGGAGTGGTTAGCAGAACCTAGGAAGATTTTAGATTGCTAAGTGTAGGACTTTGTATTCTTTTCCGGGTTACTTTCAGCATCCGGACTCTTATTTCGTAATGAAATATTTTCCTGACCAAAAAAAATAAAAAAATAACATGATGACATCATTAATTTGTCAAAACTTCAACCAGATACTTCAATTTTATAATATTTTAATTGTTGAAAAAACTACTCCATCCCACCAATACTTATTTATCCCTTTTCTTTCGGCACAAGTTTTTAATTGAGATGGAGGGAGTAATATTTAAAGTGATTTTTGATTGAGTGATTGTAGTCCTTTTTATTTTATTACTAAAGTAGATGATTATTTTTTATTTTTTGTAATAATAATGACATGAGATGTAATTTTGAAATGTTATAATGAAGAGGCACACTTGCATGAGACCGACTCACGGTGAGACGGGGTATATTAGTTAGGTATTGGCGCTTTAACACTTTGGGAGGGGTGGGTGTAATTTGTACTAAGTTCTACCCGGTCTCATACATAAGACCGTCTCATATGAGTTTTTGTCATATTTATGAAATATTTTTTAAAATGTGTAAACAAGTATAGGACGAATGATGATTAAGCATTATTGGGAGTCCGTTGCCGCTTTTTGACCGACGGTGATGAATGGATCGGCGGAGGAATGGGTGATTGCGGTGATGAACCAGACGTCGGAGGAGGAGTTTGCAATGTTCGCAACGTCTTTATGGTGCATTTGGTATTGGAGGAATCAATTTCAATTTTCAGAAAAGAGAACGATGGCGGTGAAACTCGGTATGATGGTGGAGGTGCAATGGGCTGATTTTAGCCGGGCGGTACAGCCGTGCGTGAGTCGAACTTCTGGAAATCACGAGGTTATGCGTTGGATGGCGCCGACTCCGGGGGCCCTGAAACTCAATTGTGATTCGGCAGTCCGTGGGGGAAATGGTGCAGTGGTTGCTGGGGTTGTACGTGACAGTGACGGAGGAGTAGTTTGGTGTTTTGCTGAGAGGTTTAAAGTGGGAGGCTGGGAGCTGAGGTGCAAACAATGGAAGCCATGGCTGTGTTGAAAGGATTGCAATTGGAAAGGAGAAGGGGGTTGATGCGTTAGTGGTGAAGATAGATGCCCAGGTGGTGGTGAAAGCGCTGTGTGCGCCGTCGTTAATGTTGTCCTATTATGGCAACATGCTGAGAGTTTTTCTTCCGTTTCTTTTGTGTAGATTAGGCGTACGGGCAATATGTTAGTCCATAAATTAGCTTTGAGTCTGTCCTGTGATAGGCCTTTATTCTCTGATTTCATTCCTGACACTATTGTGGATTCGGTGCTGGCCAATTTGGGGTCTTCTCGTTGATTAATATTATCCGTTTTGTTTTTAAAAAAAAAAGTATAGGATGAATGTAGTAGTTTGTATTCATTGATTGTTTGGAATTTATTGATTTTATTACATTTGTCATTAATGTTCCACGGGAGACTATCGAGTTTCTATCTATAATCTCTACCAGTGGTTTTTAGAATCAGATCGGACCAGTCGATTCAATCGGGAATCGGTCCCGGAACCGGTCCGGAGATACCTTAAAAACCATTTATGCGGTCGAACCAGTCAAAACCGGTCAAACCGAAAGAATCGGTCAAAACGGGACTAAAACTGAAAGAACATGTTCTCTCCTGAAATTAAAAAAAAAAAAAATTATTACTTTTAATTATATGTATTACGGTCCACCTTCACCCCCTTTTATAATATTATTTCTCGCATTTTCCTCCAACACTTTCAATGTGGAACAAATATGAGTGAGACAAATATCATGATCTTATATTCACCGAATATAATCTCATTATGAATTGATAAAATTTTCATATTACGTATATATTTTTAGTGATTGATTTGAAAAGCATATAATTAATTGCAAATAAACTACTTAAACTGAGAGTAATGATATACAGCTCGGATTCACTGTACCAACACTGTATTCCATCTATTATTCCACATCTTAGATGAATGACACGTGTACATCTCACAATATCAATAAATATAAGAATAACATCCTAACATAACCAAATATGTTATTTAGGAAATTATATCTATTTAAGCAAAATTAATTAATTTCTACCAAATCTCATTCCAAAAGGTCTTATAAAAATATTTATAATTAATTAATTTAAGCTATATATATACATATATATATATATATACATATAGAGTAATTAATAATTAAATTTGTTAATTATTAATTGGAGTTCGTATTGTAATCTGTACGTTTCATATAAAATTTAAAATCCAATTAAAAAATATAAAAATTTATTAGAATAATAAAACATACTTTTTTATTTTATTTTTTATGTATTTATAATCACATTTCACATTAGAACATTTGTATGTCTTAATACATTAAAATATATGTATATCAATGAGATATGTATATGATTTCACATTTTAACATTTGTGTTAATTATGTACAAATTTTATATTAATTACATCAATTTTAATTATAAGCTATATGTACAAATTTTATATGTATTTAAATTTAATTCTAAGTACATACAGATTTTGTATGCATTTATCGAATTTACTTATAAAATTTTATAATATTTTTAAATATTAAAATTTTCCTATTTTATTTTGTAGTATATGTTCTCAAATTTTTTTTTCTAATAATTTTTCAAAATTTTTTAATTGGATTTAAATTTATATAATTGATTAAAATTATAAAACACAAATTTCAATTAATAATTAAAAAATTTAATTATTGACTAATATATATATATAGTTTAAATTAATTAATTATAAATATCCTTATAAGATTTTTTAGAATGAGATTTGGTAGAAATTAATTAGTTTTGCTTAAATAAATGTAATTTTCTAAATAGTCTATCTGGTTATGTTAGGATGTTATTCTTATATTTATTGATATTGTGAGATGTACACGTGTCATTCATCTAAGATGTGTAATATTAGATGGAATACGGTGTTGGAACAGTGAATCCGAGCCGAATGACTATATACTTTATAATTGTAACTTTCAGTGAAATTCATATAAAAATAGTTTTGATAAAATATGTATAACTTTTGAATAAATTATATCATCAAAATTAAATCTTTTTAACAGTATATTTTCAAAGATTTAGTAAAAATTAATTACAATACAACTTTTGACAAATATCAAATCAAATAATTAAATTGTTTCAACACCTAAATGATGTTAAAATTAATATCTTCCACAATTAAGTACTAATTAATATATTTATAAAATTCAATTAAGTAGTAATAGATATATTTAGAAAAATGCTATAAGTTATAAATATGATAAGTCTAATAATATGAAATAATTAGCAATATCCTCGCACGTCATATAACCTCAAAATATAGAATTTCAAATATAATTATCATAATATTATGCTTAAAACAACAATATCAGGTAATTTATAATTATTAGATTTGCATAAAATTACTACTACTCACGTATATTTTTAACACGGTTATTACAATACACTTTTTAAAATTATAATATTTGATGATTTATCATTTTGAATAGTAAAACTTGTGTTTTGCATTTATAAAATATAAAAAATTTAAAAAACATGACTAAAGTTGAATTAAATTAATAAAATTCATATTTTTAAAATTTTTAATTTAAATATAATAATTTTTTTTTTTATTTCATACCGCATAATACACGGGACTACATTCTAATATATATATAAGAATCTATGTATTAAAAATATATGTATTAAAAATATATTGTTAATTCATAATAAGAATCTCATAATCTATGCAAAAGACATTTAATCGTACATGGTAATCAAATCTTAATAAGTGTTTTAAATAGAAAATCTCATAATTTATTTATTTTTTTAAAAGAAAGAAAATCTCGTAATCTTAGTTGATTTATTAGAATTGTCTATAATTTTACCTATAATTTTTTAGAATTTTAGCAGACAAATAAATTATCTACAAACAAATTGCCTACACTTTTTTTTTTTTAACAAAACGAAATTTATTGAGAAAAAAAGGAAAACATCAGAAAATTGTCTACACATTTATAATTCTTGTAGAGACAAAAAAAAAAAATTATCTACATAAGTAAATTTGTAGGCAATTAGATTTTCGTAGGCAATTATATTTGTAATTTGAAAATATCTATATAATTAGAAAATTTTGAAAGCAAGTCTTAGACAATCCTTAATATTTAAGAATAAAATTATTTTTGTTAAAAAATTCGTAGACATGTTGAAAAATTTCATAAGCAATTCTCTATTTTTTTATTTTGCAATATTTTACTAGCAAATTTCCAAGCTTTAAGTATGTCACATTCGTGCTACATATTGATAATATTTAAATACAATATACAAATTATAATGAAAAATAAAATACAGGTTCTTTATTAATAGTTCACTAATAAATATTTGGGCTTGGACAGCTGTAAAAAATGACCTTGGAGAGCTGTTATAACCGATCTTCAAATATATAATGTCAAACTTGGACGGTGATAAAAACCATTGTCCAAAAAATGACTTGGACAACGGTTTTTAAATTATTGTAAGGGTCACTTGGAGAGCGGTTTTCAACCGTTGTCCAAGATATTGGAGAGACGGTTTTTAACCGCTCTCCAACACTTTTTTTTAAAAAAAAAAAAAAATAATTTTTTAGGCACGGACCCACCAAGCATCTCATATATAAGCCACCAAGTCCCCCGATTAATTGAGGCAATTATTCGCTCCCATGGGGGACCGAACACGGGACCTTGGGCGCCTGAGCGGGGATCAATTCCGCTCGGGCACTAACTTTCTTGCGTTTACTTAATGAAATTAATTATATATGTCATAGAATTCGGTTTTTTTACAACTTTTTTTTAAAAAAATCTTTATTTCAATTATCTTATTTATTAATTCAATCACACTTTTTTATATAATAATAATTTTTTTATATAAATTTAAATTAAATTATATTAAAATTATATTTTTTACTTGTTTTTTTTTTTAAAAGTACACTACGTACCTTTCTTTTAAACTTGTAATATTTTTCCTTCTAAACAAGTAATATACTTTTTTTATCTTAATAAGTAATATTTTTCTTTAAACAAGTAATACTTTTTCTTCTAAACAAGTAATATATATATTTCTTTAAACAAGTTATACTTTTCTATTTAAACAAGCTAGTAATACTTTTCTATTTAAACAAGTAATTCTTTTCTTTAAACAAGTAATACTTTTTCATCTAAACAAGTAATACTTTTCTTGCGTTTATTTAATCAAATTAATTCTATATGTTCTAAAAATCATTTTTTCTTACAATTTTTTTTAAAATTCTTTATTTCAATTATATTATTTATTAATTCAATCACATTTTTATATAATAATTTTTTTTATATAAATTTAAATTAAATTATATTAAAATTATATTTTTTACTTGTACTTTTTTTTTTTTTTTTTAAAAAGTACTACCTTTCTTTTAACCTTGTAATAATTTTCCTTCTAAACAAGTAATACTTTTCTATCTAAATAAGTAATATTTTCCTTTAAACAAGTAATACTTTTTCATCTAAACAAGTAATACTTTTCTTTAAACAAGTTATATCTTTCTATCTAAACAAGTAATAATTTTCTATTTAAACAAGTAATATTATGAACAAATTTTACATAAGAGTTTGTATTAATCTCATTATATCTGATTTAATATTAAAAAAAGAAATAACACGAGAATTTATAGAATAAAATATTTGAACTGTACCTAAAAAAAATTTACAAATTAAAACAAAAAAATAAAACAAAAAATAAAAGTTTTACAAAAAAAAAAAATTAATTCACTTGGAGAGCGGTTATGAACCGCTGTCCAAGCTTTACCTTTGACAGCGGTTCAAAACCGCTCTCCAATTACCCTTGCACAGCGGTTAAGAACCCCTGTCTAAGCTTTGATTTTGGACAGCGGTTTTTTAACCGCTGTGTTTTTTTTTTTTTTAATAGAACCGCTCTCTAAGGAACCACTTGGAGAGCTATTCGAAAAAAAGGGCTGTCCAAGTGGAGCTCTCCAAGCTCAAATGTGTAGTAGTGATTACTCCCACCATCCCAAATGGAAAAAAACTTAAGTTACCCAGTGGGTTGATTACCCACCTAATTAAATATAATTAAATTTATTTAAAACGTTTAAATAATACATAGAATTTCGTGTGAGTTTATTAAAGAGGTGGACAATGCAATAAATTTTCTTATAGTAATTGATAAAGTAAACAAAACATTAATTCTTATCAAAAAAAAAAGATGTAAAATGTTAATTTTGATTTTTTAAATTAATATATGAACATTCTTCTTATATAGTATGACTATATATTATTAACACATATCCCTGCAATATTTAGAGGAACAATATCACAAAAATGAGTTTATCATATATATATATACATACACACATTAGAATTGTATTACGTATAATATGAGTTGAAAAAAATTATGATTATCAATTCTTTTTAAAATAAAATAAAAATAATTTAGCATTTTATACACGTGTTTAATTTTTAAATATTTTTGGAACATTATGTTTAAAATTTCAGTAGAAAATATGATTTCTTAGCTTTACTACTATTTAAGTTGTTAAGTGACTTAAAAAATTATTTTGCCTATATCATATTTATATATATATATATATATATATATATATATTTTGAAGAGTTAATTTTTTGGCATCGACATGTCTTTGAATTTCTTTTAAAAAATTACTAACTTAAAAATTAAATTAATTTCATTTAAATATTTAACTTTATCTTGTCAATTACAACTATATACATAAGGGTGGGTCTCCTGTGCATCAGGTATAACCCGTCTCATGTATGATACCGTTTCATACAAGTTTTTGTCGTACGGAATATATCGTATAAACATTTAGAACATGTCTTTAAAAAATTGGAATATACTTAAATATATCTCATAAATATTTGATGTATATATTCATAAATATCTCTTATACATAGTATATATCTTATAAAATTTTGAAATATTTATTATAAATATACCACTATATTATTCTAATTTCTAAGTGTTACTTATCATACCACTAAATTAAATTTTATTTAAATTATATGTTTATCTAAATTCTATTTTTAGTATAATCAGTTGTGTTTTAAAAAAAAAAAGAATTAGTATTGACACTATTTTGCTACTGTGAGTCTCGGTTCAATAGTCAAATCATAGAACTCTAAATCATAAACAATGCATAATATTGTATCACTCTAAAATAATAAATCATCGAATTAGTATTGACGCTATAATTAATTGCATATTAATATATTTTTAAAATTTTAAAGTAATAATATAGAAGTAACACTCTTATGAATCAGGTCTATACATGAACTCCATCACTATTATATGTAAAAACTATAACTGTTATGCATAAAAAAAATCACTGTTTAAAAATATAAAGTACTTTTTAAATAGTAAGAGTTTTTGTGCATAACAGTAATAGTTTTTATGCATAACAGTGATAGTTTTTACACATAATAGTGATACTAAAAAAATCGAGTTCACCATGAACTCAGGTTCACACAAGTTTTTGTCATAATATAATATTTTTTCAATTAAAAATTATAAATATTACTACATAATTTTAAAGTTAATTTTATATTAAATATTTAAAATTCCCTAATAACACGTGGGCACTGCGCTAGTGAAAAAATAAAATTAAGAACCAGAGTTAACTCACATGTGAATCTCGATTCACTATTCAAACTATCAATACTAAATAGTAAACCATAAACACTACCACATATGCCATTAAAAAAAAATTATTATGTTTATCTAAGTTTTATATTTGAATTTGATTACCAAATTATAAAAATAAAAAATTATAAAATTATATAAAAATTCAATTTAAAATCCAATTAATAAATTATATACAACCTAAAATGTAGAAAACTTATTAAATAGAATTTAAAATATTAGTTATTACCCAATAAAATAACTTATAGTTCATAGGCTAACAATATTTTGTTGTATTTTTCGTAGTCGCTCATTTGATATCAAAATAAATTGATTGTGTTTTAAATTGATTTTTTATATGTTATACCGAATCAAAAATAAATCAAAAATATTTTGTTGTTTATATATATATATATATATATATATATATGTGTGTGTGTGTGTTTGATATTAGAAAGATGGGCTCAACTAAGAAGAAAATGATATAGGATTTTTTATTTTATTTTTATATATATAAAGGTATGATTTAGAATTAATTGGGGTTTGTTCAAGAAGAATTAATTAGAGTAATAAATGACATTAGGGAACAATAAAATTGTAATTAATGTATCTTTTTTAAAAATTATTTTTGAATTATTTTTATTGGATGGGTGGACAACCCACAGGGTAAACCTAGCAATCTCCGTCCCAAATATATAGGCTTATTTGACTTTTCACATAAATTAAGAAATTGTATTGGAAAAGTAAATTAAACAAGTCAAGTTTCTATTATACCCCTATTTAATGATTGTTATAGTTTCCAACATAATTAATGCATAAGGTTATATTAGTAAATTAATTAGAAAAAGTTACACTATTTAGAAACAAGTCTATATATTTGGGACATCCATAAAAGGAAAACAAGCATATATAATTGGGACGAAGGGAGTACATAATACTAGTAGATATATATAATAACTACAAAAACTTTATAGAGTTTCCAACCACAAATTGACTAAGCGCTTTGAGTGGCTAAAGAAAAGAAAAGTTTTTTGCTATATTGTTTACACCCGAAAGTGTGTATTTGTACAAAAAAAATGAGAATAATAAAATGGTGAGATACAGAGCGAGATTAGTAGCTCAAGTGTTTTTGCAGAAACCCGATATTGATTAAATACATTATCCTGTTAAGTATGGAATAACGTTCCGCCACTTAATATCTCTGACTGTAAATATGAATTTAGAAATGCAGTTAATGAACACTATATCTCCATATGGGTTATTGGATGTCAGTCTTAATATAAAACTAGAATGTAGCTCCGCGTATTACGAGATATGAAATAAAAAAATTATATAATTATTTTTAAATTAAATATTTTAAAAATATGAGTTTTATTAATTTAATTCAATTTTAATTATATTTTTTAAACTTTTAATATTTTATAAATGCAATATGCAAATTTTATGATTAGAAATGATAAATCATCAGATATTATAATTTTGAAAAGAATAAACAATAAAAAAATAAAAAAAGGGTAGAATAAAAAATTGAGAATTGTAAAATAATTAGTAGAAAAAAAAAAGAGAATGGAATAATAATAAGTGTAACTTTGTAATTTATAAAAAATTTAAAATAGATTATATATAGGATTTAATTATATAAACATATCTTATTGGATTTTATTATTGACATATCTTATTATAAAATCTATAATATCTCATGTAATGTAGGATAGAAATTAAAAAATATAAATGTACGGTTGAGATTGAATTCAAAGTTAGAGTTATTGAGATTGGAGAGATTTTAAAATAGAGTATGATTTGACTTTGTCTAAAAATTTATTTTTATATATAGTACAGATTCCTTGAAGGATTTAGCATGCCCAAATAATTCATTATATGAAATTGCAATGGGTTCAAATAATTTACTCGTATGTGGTATCCTAGTTAAAGAAGACTATTATGAGCCTTATAAGTTTATATATTTTATAAAAAAAAATGAGTCAAATTTTGTGATCATTGCAGTATATGTTGATGATTTCAATTTTGATTGGAATCCCCGAAGAGATCCAAGTGACATTTACATACTTAAAGAACCAATTTAAGATCATAGATTTTGGAATTATTAAGTTCTGTCATGGTTTATAAATTGGACATCTAGAATGTGGAATTTTTGTCCATTAATCTGCGTAAACCCAAAAGGTATTAAAATAGTTTTACATGAAAAATGCACATCAATGAGTATTTCAATTGTCTTCTGGATGTTTGATTCTAATACGGATCTTTTTAGACTGCAAAAGAAAGATAAAAAGACACTTGGTACTGAAGTACCATATCTCAGTATAATTGGTGAATTAATATATCTTGTTAACTGTACAAAATGAAATATATTTCATGAATACTTTTCTTTATTCATTTCATGAATTACAAAAGAACGACAAACTAATGTGCAATAAATACAATCAAATGATATTTTTAGGAGATTTATTTATCAAGGCATAACAGACTGCAACATTTGAAAATTTCTAAAGCATATTGAAATATGTCGGTTAAAAGATCTCAAATGATGTTTAAATCAGGGGGAGAACATATACGAAATAATATGTACTCTTCTCCCTTCACTAGGATGTCCCACTTGATTTTTCCTAGTAAAATTTTTAAATGTGGCATAATGACGGACGTTCAAAGGAGGAGTGTTGTAAAATGAATCATGTTGAACCTCCTTTGTAAGTTACTAGAGCATTTCATGGGAGTTACAAGCAATTATACAGGTCTCTTCATTGCCCTAGTAAGTTATCATTTATGTATATTTATGCATGAGTCCCCTATAAATAGGTGTCATGACACCTTCATTTGTACACTACCAAGTAATAGTAAGAATATCCTAGCTTGGTATCGCCTTCAAACGTAGTCATTCTTGACGAACTAGCGTTTTTCATTTATTTTATAACAATTTTACAAATTTGACCCATATGTATCATATCTATGTTTGACACGCTTATCAGCCGTGTTCGACACAGTGTCCAAAATTATTATTAATATTTTTAATTGGGGTATGCCACATGGTGTATCTCACCCATACCTGCGTACCCAAGTATCCACGGAGTATTAGACACTCCATTATTCAAAAATTCCGAATATCTATACATTCTAGTATAATATTAATGTATAAAAGGTATTTTCCATCTGTATATGTGCCAAAAAAATAATTTATTCATAATAAGAATTATCCTGATGTATGTAAAAGGTATTAGGGATGACCCATTTGGATGGGGATGGGTCATCCTATATCACATTTAAATACTCTTTAATCCCTATATTACATTTACGCACAACCTCATGCAAATATATCACCTCCTCATCTTTCTTTTTTTCTACTTTTCTTTTACACTCTTTTTATATCTTATATTTTTCTACAGCCAACTCATTATATCTAAATTTTTTAATTACACTTCACAAACGAACAATAATAGTATACTAATAATTTTGATTTGATATAAAAAGCTCCATTTGCTCCCTATTCTCCATCCCTATCCAAACACATAATTATTGTTCACTGCATTATTCTCATAGATATTTTCTCATCTCCATCCATATCCCTAATCAAACAAAACTATGTGTTTTAAATAAAAATCTCATAATTTATTTTATTTTTTTATAGGAAGAAATCTCGAATTCTTAATTGATTTAAATGGAAAATCTCATAATCTTAAGTGGTTTAAAAAAATAAAAAAAAAAAATCAATTATTGAAAAAGGTTTTAGACTATAAAATTTCAAAATTTTGAAAAATTTTGTAATTTGAGTGAGTCTCATGTGCATCGTGCACCTCATAATGTATTTTAAAACCATGCAACTTGTTGCATTAAAATATGCAAATTTTTTACACTGAACCATACAATTTATTTCCCATATTAATAATTGCACGGTTCGGTGTAAATAAGTTGCATATTTCCATGCAACAAGTTGTATAATTATAAAGTGTACTATAGAATTCACGGTGCTCTTTGTGTATACAAGACTTATTCTTGTGATTTAGTAATTATATATAGATTTCAAACAATCATAATTACCACCCTACTAATTAGATTGCTCATAGTGTCTTTGTGGAAACCTTACAATTGATCCTTTTTTTCCAAGAAAACACAATCTTGATAGATCTTTTATCCTAACATATCTCCTTCCAAAAGACATCAATATAAATCATAAGGAACATTAATTCTCCAACCACCAAATTAAATTTCTATTCCCCCACAATAGCAATGTCTCTTTCAATTATTCAAGTTGTGTTCATACTCTTCACTTCCATCTCATTTTCAAAACCCAATGTTGCTTTTGCTCATACTCCCAACTGGCTCAGCAAAACATGCAACAGTCACAATGTGAAACGTGTCATAAATTCAGATCTTTGTCTCGAAATCCTTAAATCCCAAGAGAAAATAGTATCATCCACGAATCAACTCGACTTATTAATCGCGGTCATCAAATCTGGAATTTCAAATGGGACAAATACACGGACGTACGTGGAAAACATGCTCAAGAAATCAAATTTAGGCCGTAATTTGAAGGGTGTCCTCCGAAAATGTAAATCGTCGTACGATTCAGCTTTGGTATCATTGCAAAGTGCCCTAGGTGGAGTTAAAGCTGGTGAATACGAAACACCAACTTATGATCTTATGCTTGCTAGCACGGACGACATTAATATATGTAAGAATGCAGTTGCGTCGAAGAAAATCAATGATGCAACTATTTCGATTGGAAATAAGGTTTTGCCGATGTTTGGATTTATTGGTTATAATGTTGTAACTGATCTTAGTCTCAGCCAGTCACCACCGCCAAGTTAGAGCATGCTATGATTTCGCTCTTGTAATCTCTGATGTTCTTCCGGTATTCCTGATACTCCTTTAATAAATTTTGCCTTTTTCAAAAAATGGATTGCTACTGTTACAATGTTTAATTGTTGGAAAAAATTAGTAGTTTGTACTGATTGATTTTTATTGTAATTTATTTCAAATTTCTCTCTAAAATAGTTGATAGTTCACATGTCATGTGACATTGATAATCTCCACCAATTAATCATATGATTTTGTTTGCTGATGTACAATTGAGAAGGAAACTGACAATTTAAAAGTTAAAAAGGACCAAAATAAAAAAGTTGCAAATTTATAGGACGAAACCACTTTCCCCAATTTGTAATTTCCCCTTGGAAAAATTGGTTCGTATTGATTGATTGTTTGGAATTTATTTCAATTTCTCTCTAAAATGTATAGTTGATATATATAGTTCACATTTCATGAAATTGATCTCCACCAAATCCATCTGATTTTCAACAATTTAATGCTTGGACAATGATTTTGTTAGCTTATGTACAATTGTAAATGGAAAATTAATAAGATACATTAAAAAATACAGGAATAACCTATCTATACTAATAAAAAATCACGGTCCCAACTCGGAATGAGTTATATTTAGGAATAAACTTCACGTTGTAATAAATCATATATTTTTTCGGTCCACGTATGTACGTAATTACTCATTTAATTAGTTCATACATGTATTTTAATCTATCAAAGTGCATGTATTTGTTCTAATCAAATTCAAATTAATTAGTTAAATGAATTTGTTAATGAATTTACATACATGTAGTATAACATGTATTATATTAAATATTATTTTTTTAAAGAAAAATAATAATTTTATTTTATGTAAAACTCTATTTAAAAATAATATTCTTATAATAATATTTTTTCCGGTTCCAACAATATGACTGTACGGAGTTTTTAATATACACCATTAATTAAGGAGAACAAAAATTGAGGAAAGCAAATGCATATCCTATATATGTATCAATACCATGCATGAATTGTGTGTGTGGATGATATTAAGAAGATACCTCATCAATGTCGTACAAACTTAATTAAATCTGAAAGTAACATGAATAAAGAATTGGCTATTTTACGAATTTTTTTAATAAAAATAATTTGGTTCTTAAATTATGAGAATTGTTTATGATTTATTTTTTTAGAATTTTAGCAGACAAATAAATTATCTACAAGCAAATTGCCTATACATTTGTGTTTTTGAAACAAAGCCAAATTTATTGAAAAAAGGGAAAGCATCAGAAAATTGTCTGCACATTTATAATTTTGATTTGATATAAAGCTCCATCTACTATCTATTTCTCCATTCAGTACCAAACACATAATTATTATTTGCCGAATTATATCATCATCAATCTATTTCCATCTCCACCGACATTCCTAATCAAACATGGCTAAGTGTTTTAAATAAAAATCTCATAATTTATTTTATTTTTTGATCGGAAGAAATCCTGTAAGCTTAATTGATTTAAATTGGAAAATCTCATACTCTTGAGTGATTTAAAAGATAATCAATCAATTAATTATAGAAAAAGTTTTGGCCTGTAAAGTTTTAAAATTTTGAAAAGTATGTAATTTAGTAATTATAGATTTCGAAAAATGGAAGGATGTGTCAATGTTTAATTGTTGGAAAAAAATAGTAGTTCGAATTGATTGATTTTTATTGAATTTTTTTTATATAAAATTGTTATATTGAAATATCTAAACTTATTTATATTGAAATTTTATTAAAATCTCCCTCATTTTCAATCATTTGGATACAAAAAAATCATCATTACCGCCCTACGTACTTAGATTGCTCATATTGTTTTTATGGACATCTAAACTATAATTACAATTGATCCCTTTTTTCCAAAAAAATTTTCTTCTTAGAACTAATTTCATCCTAACATATCTCATTCCAAAAACATCAATATAAATCCTACGGAACAAATTCTCTAAAATCGTAAAATAGTTTGTATTCCGTGACAATAGCAATGTCTATTTCAATTATTCCAGTTGATTTTCAACAATTTAATGAATTTGGACAATGATTTTGTTAGCTTATGAACAATTGTAAATGGAAAATTAATAAGATACATTAAAAAAACGAGAATATGTTTTCAATTTAATAAAAATTTAGTCCCAAACTCGGAATGACCGGTTAAATTTAGGAATAAACTTCACGTTTTTAAATCATATATTTTTGTTTTCCCACGTATGCGTAATTACTCATTTAATTTTCAATACATGTATTTTAATCTATCAAAGTACATGTATTTGTTCTAATCAAATTCAAATTAATTAGTTAAATGAATTTGTTAATGAATTTAAAAAAATTAAAAAGTATAAAAAAAATTATATTGAATATAAATTTTTTAAAAAAAAAAAAAATCAATTTAATTATATTTAAAAATTCTATTTAAAAATAATAAAAAAAAAATATTTTTCGGTTCCAAAAATATAACTGACGGAGTTTTTAATCCCACCATTAAAGAACAAAAATTGAGGAAAGCAAATGCATATTCTATTTATGTATCATTCCCATGCAAAAATTCTGTACATCTGGATGATATTAAGAAAAAACTCCATCAATGTTATAACAAACTTAATTAAATCTGAAAGTGACATGAATAAAGAATTGGCTATTTTACGAATTTTCCTTAAAAAATAAAATTTGGTTCTTAAATTATGAGAATTTTTTATCCAATTTAGGCATTTGAATTTTAGAATTTGAATCGTGACAAATAAAAAATCTCTAGCGTGGAGGAATTTAAAAACAAAGCCAAATTTATTGAAAAAAAGGGAAAGCATCAGAAAATTGTATGCACATTTATAATTTTAATTTGATATAAACCTCCTTATACTATCTATTTCTCCATTCAGAACCAAACACATAATTATTATTTAGGTGAATTATTTGAATCAATCTATTTCCATCTCCACCGACATCCCTAATCAAACATGGCTAAGGTTTTAAATAAAAATCTCATAATTTATTTTATTTTTTTTGATAGGAAGCGGTTGGGGTTAATTGATTTAAGGTTGGAAAATGGATTCCATTTTTGGGTGATTGGAAAAGATAATCAATCAATTAATTATAGAAAAAGTTTTGGCCTGTAAAGTGTTAAAATTTTGAAAATTTTTTTAATTTAGTAATTTTGATTTTTATTTTTATTTATTTAATGTTTTGAAATTGAAATATATATTAATTTGATTTTTAAATTTTTTAATGTTTTTATACTTATGTGTAATATTTTTTTTTTTTTTTTCAATTTTTTTAATAAGTAAAAATCATCATTACCGCCCTACGTACTTAGATTGCTCATATTGTTTTTATGGACATCTAAACTATAATTACAATTGATCCCTTTTTTCCAAAAAAACATAATCTTGTTAGAACTAATTTCATCCTAACATATCTCATTCCAAAAGACATCAATATAAATCCTACGGAACATTAATTCTCCAACCATAAAATAGAATTTGTATTCCCCACAATAGCAATGTCTATTTCAATTATTCAAGTTGTGTTCATACTCTTCACAGCTTCCATCTCATTTTAAAAACCCAATGTTGCTTTTGTTCATACTCCCAACTGGCTCAGTAAAGCATGCAACTTTTCCAGTGTAAAACTTATTATAAATCCAGATGTTTGTCTCAAAATCATTCAATCCCAAAAAAAAATAGTATCATCTACCAATCAAATCGACTTTTCAATCGCGATCCTCGAATCTGGAATTTCAAATGGGACAAATACGCGGAGGTACATGGAAAACATTCTCAAAAAGGCAAATTTGGACCCTAATTTGAAGGGTGTCCTCCGAAAATGCAAATCGTCGTATGATTTAGCTATAGCATCATTCCAGAGTGCCCTATTTGGAGTTAAAGCTGGTGACTACGATACACCAACCCATGATCTTATGCATGCTAGCTCGGACAAAATTGACATATGTAAGAATACAGTTGCGTCGAAGAAAATCAATGATGCAACTATTTCGATTGGAAATAAGGTTTTGACAATGTATGGACTTATTGGTTTTTATGTTATTTATGATCTTAGCGACTCAAGCGGCCAGGTTGGAGCATGATCGTATAAATCAGACACAAGCTTACATAGTTACATGCATGTGACTGAAAATGTTTTGATGTGATTTTTGATATATTAGTACATGATATATCCAAATCTCTGATGTATTTTGGGTATTCTTGATACTCCTTTAATAAATTTTTTCTTTTCCAATAAATGGATTGCTTATGTTACAATATTCAATTGTTGAAAAAAATTGTAGAGTAGTTCGTATTGATTGATTGTTATTGGAATTTATTTCAGATTTCTCTCTAAAATAGTTGATAGTTTGGACAATGGTTTTGTTCGCTTATGTACGATTGTAAATGTAAATTAAGATGCTTCATTAATTAAGGAGAATAAAAATTGAGGAAAGAAATTGGAGGTTTAAATCATATAGTCATAACTTTGGCCTCATGTCAAATAGATTCAGTTTCTTAAACTTTTTTGTGGTTGATTTAGTTCTAACAATTTTGACAATGTCCAATTTACGTCCCAAGTCCGTCGGTAGATTTTAAACTACGTCGTTTCGCCAATTGAATTTGGGGCTTTCCGGCCACGGGACTTCCATGTGTAATTTTTTATTTATTTTTTACAAATCGGGAATTCAATTTTGATTTTAAGTACTGTTTATTTGTTTTAATTTTTTTGTTTACGTCAAATAATCAAATTTATCACATATTTTTTACTTGTTATTAATTTTAGCACATATTTTTTCCTTTTTTCAAATTTTGCACATATTTTTACTTAATACTTAAAAACGTCCTAGGTCACCATTTTCGCCAAGATTTGTCTAATGTTGTCGTTGGAGTTAATTTGTCTTGGTGATGTGTAAATATTAAAAATTAGAAAAAATAAAAATATATCACTACCTAAAATTATAAAATAGTAACACGATGTTTTTATATCCTGCGTTTTTTAATCTTAGGTGGTGATTTTTTTTAAATTTTAATATTTACACATCAGCAAGACATGTGGATTCCGACGACCATATCAGACAAACCTTGTCGAAAATAATGATTCGGGATGTATTTAAATATTAAATGAAAGTATGTGTTAAATTTGAAGAGAGAGGAAAATATGTGCAAGAAATGATGAAAAATCAAAAGTATGTGATAGATTTAATTATTTGTCCTTTTTTTTTAATTCTATGACCTGCAATTCAAAGTGTAAAGAATAAATAAATAAATAAAAATTACATGTGGAAATGTAGTCACACCAATTGTTGGAAATCTCCAAATTTGATCAAAGAAACGACGTAATTTTGAATTTTCTAGCGGTCTTGGGACGTAAATTCAATATTGTCAAAGTTATTGTGACTAAATCGACGATAAAAAAAACTATGGAACTGAACCTATTTGAGGCCAAATTAAAACCATTTGTGATTTTACTCAAGAAAATGCATATATATACCTATCTATATATGTATCAATACCGCACATGAATTGTGTGTTGATGATATTAAGAAGATATATCACTGCCGTACAAACTTAAATCTTAAAAGTGACTGGCCTGTTTTTACTAGCAAATTCCCAAGATTTTGGTCACTCACATTCGTGCTACATATTGATAGTATTTAAATACAATATACAATATCAAATACAATTACAATGAAAAATAAAATACAAGATAGGAGATGCTCCTTTTCTACAAGTTTCTACTATAGCAACAAAAAAAGGAGAATCTCTGCTGCAGTTGCCCTCCAAAAATAACATTTGCAGCAGGAAACAACATTACAATCCTAACCAAATATTTACATCAGAAATAAGCTTATTGCATACAATTCCCATAAAAATATCATTACTCAAAACCTCTAAAACTAACACATTTACATCATATTACAATCCTAAAAATCAAAGAATATAGTTATAACAAAATTCAGCTCGAAAGATACAATGAGTTTATGTCTGAGATACACAATTTCTAGTAATTTCATCATAATCAGATGTATAAGCAAAACTAACTGTATCAATTCTTGAATCTTGATTCTGAGTTCCTGATGAACTTCCCTTTCGCCTCTCGTCTTGAAACTCTTGCAAGGATTTAAACCTCACGTCATTAGTGTACGGGCTTCCTTCCGGAAGTTTATCCGGGACGGCCATATCGTCATCGATCATCTTAACAACCTCGGACATTGTTGGCCGAACAGATGGGGTTGCATTTGTGCACACAAGTGCGATTTTGACTATTCTTTCGACTTCCTCTTTGTCGTATTGAGAACCCAACCTTGGGTCGACTAGTTCATCGAGTTTGTTGTGTTGTTGCAAGTAAGCAGCCTACAGAAACACATGAGCATGAACATGAAAACAATGATGTATGAAAGAAGGCCTAATTGCCCAAAAAAAATTCTAAACTTTTAGATCGTAAATTTAGTCATGATTTTGGGAGTAACTTTTTTCTAGGACCGTAAATATGGGGTATTAAACTAGTAATTGTAGGACAATATGTTAACAGATGGCCACATTTAGCCATTAAATTTTACTTTGGCACTTTTAGGCCCGTGAATTTTAATTTCCTCACATATAGGTCAAATTGGCTGAAACACCTGTAAGTCGGACTAAAATAACAATCACACTCGCGATTCAATTTCTTCCTGGCCAATTCCCACTGATTCGAAGGTCAAGTCATATATCATTCTATTCGTCTCTCTAAGCCAGTCAGTGACATTTTTGCCTGAATTTGGGTGTTTCGAGCCAATTTAGCTTGACGTACAAAAAATTAAAATATAAGTCCTAAATGTGTCAACCCGCAAACATAATGTCCTACGATTGCTACCACAAAGTTATAGGTACTCTAAAAAAATCCTCCATTTTTGTCAATTTCATGTAATTCTGGCTAGTTTGTGAGATGAGCGTAAAATTATTCACGATATTATCTACTTTTGCATTCATTCCACAAATTGGTGAAAATTACTAAAAGAATCAAGCATCGAAACAATGTTCGACTAATCATAAAGGAAGTAATATAAGATAAAGAGGAGGATGTTTTTCGTACCCAATCTAAAAGGCAAATGAAATCTTCAGTTGGCATGTATGTATTGTTGCTTTTCCCACTCACAATTTCCAAAAGCACGACTCCAAAGCTGTAGACATCGGCCTTGTCTGTCAGATAACCCCATAGCGCGTACTCAGGTGCCATATAACCTCTGCAACAGGGGTAAAATAGTAAGTTTTGCTACGTGAGCAATAGAACAAAGTTTACTAATAAGATGAAACTTACATTGTTCCAGCCACTTTGGTGCTGATATGAGTCTTCTCGTCCTCATTAAGCCTAGCTAATCCAAAATCGGATATTTTGGGGTTCAAATCTTTGTCTAGCAAAACATTAGTGGCTTTAATGTCTCGATGAACAATTTTCAATCTCGATTCATCGTGGAGAGAAGCTAATCCTCTTGCAATTCCAATGCAAATGTTGAACCTTGTTGTCCAGCCAAGCAACAATTGGGTTTTGCTCGAGTCTGACAATTAAGACATGTTATCAAATAAAATGGACGAAAACAAAAAACTCGGGTGCACTTGGGTGTATGTACACTCCACCAGTTTGACCAACTTTGACCTCGCCCACGGAAAAGAGGAAATAATATTATGAAAGTATCAGTTCATGTGAAAAAAATATTAGTTCCTATAAAGAAGAGTATTAGTTTGTATGTTGAACAGTATTTACACTTTTAAATATACAAACAAATACTTTTCATCATATGAACTAATATATTTCATGCGCAGGTCTTCTTTCCGCAAGTTGACCAAAATTGGGGGAGTGCATCGTACGCCAAGTGCACTCAAGTATTACACATGGACAAATATAACATTGCAAATCATATAAGATGGAATACAAATAATTACCAAACAAACCATGAGCGAGGCTATTGTTTTCCATATACTCATACACGAGTAGCAATTGATCTCCTTCTATACAGCAGCCATGCAGCTTCACAAGGTTCGGGTGTTGTACGCATGAAATCATGCCTATCTCATTTAAAAATTCGCGGTTTCCTTGCCTGGATCTAGACGACAGCTGCTTGACAGCAACTACAGTACCGTCGGCTAGTACACCCTGCACCACTTTTCCTATCAGAAATCATGACTGCTAAATAAATGTAACATGATGTTAAAGATATCAAATATTTAGATAGGTGATTATTCAGTTTGGTATCACTCATGTTGAAATCTCATAGACGCCCATTTTACCATAAATCTAGACGTACATATTAAATGATACTCTCTAAGCCTAAAAATTTAAATGAGGAGGTCAATGTTTTTGTAATATAATATACCTGAGTTAAAGATTTTTTTTGTCCTAGAAAATGTTAACTTTTTCGATTTGGTCCCAATATTTAATTTGATACTCTATCTTTTAGGGGACAAATGACAAGTCATGGGGCCAAAATTGGACATTCGCGTGACAGAATTGACACAAGTTTCAAATTCCCGGCTATTTTGGGCCAGAATTGGACTAATTCTTGAATGTTGGGACTAAATCGAAAAAGTTTAACATTTTCGGGATCAAAATTGACCTGAAAGTTATGGGACCAAAAACTTTTTAAACATACCTTGTAAACAGGGCCAAAACCGCCTTCTCCAATCTTGCTAGCAGAATCGAAGTTGTTAGTAGCAGCTCGGATTTGTTTCAATGGAAAAATTGTTGTTAGCAGGCCTTCAAACTCTGCATGAAAAACAAACGAGCCTTTAGAAACCCGAAATTCCATTTTAAGCCTAACCTCGACTATTTTTTCCATAATGAATTGAGACGCCACCTTTTCCTCTTCGTTTTCTGCGTTGCAGATAAAACTTCCACCAAAAAATTCCCAGTACCAAAGAAATAACACATACTGCAACCACTGGACCTACGATATAACCCGTTATATTCTTCTTCTCCCCTTCTGAACAAACTTTGAAATCTGCACAGAGAAGAAGGGTATTATTGGTATCTTGTGTATGTAACATAAAGAAGGAATTAAGTGCTTTAATAACAATCATTGTGTTGATTTAAGAAGATAAGGACAGTAAAAAGGAAGCAAATTTGAAGGACTTACTTGGATAGACTGAAATTGCTGAAATAAGAGAACCGTAATCTCCTCTATTAGGAATGCGTGTAGTTCCTTTACTAGCCCAGTAAAATCTGATCTCCAAAGTACCCTCACTCACCGTGGCGTTAAAATATTTAACCAAGGGCCTTCCCGTCCCATTAGCCTCAACTTCAATGTTAAAATCTTTCCGAACTAAATTGTCCTGAAACACAAAAGACCTCTAAAATATTAGAGTTGGTCACATGTGCACCAGTTGCACCGTGCAACTGATACACAACTATCACTTTTTAGTAGAACAAATAATACTAACAAGCTAATATTTTATATAAATACACACCAGTTGCATGGTGCGTATAAAAGACTGGGCCAAGACCAAGATTATGAAGTTATAGGGGAAAACAATTTTCCAGTCCTATAAATTACCCCTTTGAGTTTTCAGTTCTGTCGACTTTCAAGAATTGAGAATAGTCCTATAAATTTTAATATTTCGACATTTGTAGTACGGTAACCGGTTGTAGGAAGTAAAACATCCGGTTGACCTATCAGATTATGCCACGTGGACAAATCAGACCCTGACACACAGTATCAACAGGATTTTTAACCTCTTAAAGCCGGTTACATGACTAAAATGTGGAACAATTGAAAGCTACAAAACTATTTTCAATTCTTGAAAGTTGACAGAACTGAAACTGGAATAAGAAAACTATTTTCTCGAAGTTATATTAATTTGAGGAGATAACCTGTATGTATATATCAAACATCCGCCTTCCAAGACTAGAATACGTGCTGTCATTTGTGAAGAATATTTCAGCAAAATGCAGGCTCACGTTGTAGCTCCCGTTCTCAAGGCAATAATGGAAATATGTAAGCGAAAGAGGACTAAGGCGTGCCGTGGTGTACAAGTCAGCGAGACTGATATTCATAGTAGGTCTAATTGAACGCGAAAATTGGTAAATTGGTTCGTCCAAGAAGTCTCCCGTGCTGACAAAGCCCCAATTGTTATTACTTAGAAATCTTGGAACATTGCCTCCACCATCACCTTCATAGATAACTCTCTTATTGTTTTCTTGAACGGTGATATCACCTCCACCACAATTAATACGTAAAGAACATCTATCTGCAAAAAAAAATCGAACATTCTTGAATTTAAATTATTAATAGGAAATCTACTTTACATGAAGAGTTGATCTTATGTAATACAGTTTTACCTTACAACTGTTTCACAACTATCACTTTACAGTAGAACAGCTAATACTTTTAATGAAACAACTATTAATATCAAACTATACTTTTAATGACCCAACTAATACTGTTTAAGTACACACACAAAATGCAAACCAGTTGCATGATAAAACTAGTTTATATAAAGGAAAATACTTCTATGCATCAGTTGCACCATCCGACTCAAGTTCATTTAAATGGTTTTAGTTATTTACTAAAAGGTGTTAGTTGATCAGTAATAGTTGATTTCACTGAACTGTATTAGTTGTTTCTAGTGAAAAGTATTAATTGTGCACCACTTGCACAGTGCACGAAAGTTTTATTCTTCTATAAGACTTTGTCTTGCATGAAATCAACGAAAAGATAAACAAAAC
This sequence comes from Stenogyne calaminthoides, assembly GCA_037126765.1. Taxonomy (NCBI): domain Eukaryota; kingdom Viridiplantae; phylum Streptophyta; class Magnoliopsida; order Lamiales; family Lamiaceae; genus Stenogyne; species Stenogyne calaminthoides. Next base: position 15,224,949 of record JBBCBC010000035.1, read on the forward strand.
TTACATCTCGGACATGCTACATTCCTGGTACATGGAAGCATTTGTTGTCTGTTGAAGGTAAGCATCGGAGCAGTTAGGAACTTAAAACACGCAACTAATAATTCTACATCAAACGAAGAAAATACTCACAATGTATTCAAATGTGATGAGCCCTTGTACAAGTTCGTCTGTCGGTTCCTGACACAAAAAAAAATATAATAAGAAATAATGTTTGAAGTTACAGCAAGATAACAGATAAATAAATAAAAGGCATCCTACATGCTCGATTGACAAGCAGGTTGATCAGGTCCTCGCCAAGTAAAATTGTTGTAGGACAGATCCCTGCATAGAATCATAAAGCTTGACGATATGAGTATCGAGCAAAAATATTATTTAGTTCAAGGACTGACTCTATAACATACCACACGGTATTTAACAAGGGATAATGATTATAAAAACATACATGTTGCTTCCGTCCTTTAAGATTGCATCAGGAATATTTCCACTCAGCATGTTGCCAGTTACAAACCTATACACAGAAATATCATATTTCTGTTAAGCTGAAAACACCAAACAGCATGAATCTCACCAAAAGCTCCAGAAAAAGTCACCAAATTTTCATATATGGAAATACTTATCCACCCTCTAACATATGAATGGACTACTATAAACAAAAAAATGATAATAAATTTGCACTCACACAGTTTTCAGATTTCTTGCAATGTTATTCGGAATCCCTCCCACTAACTCGTTGAAACTGATATCCCTGACAATACAATGAAATGCAAAAGAAGTCAATAAGGAAAAGGAAGCTGTTTGCATTGCTTTTTTATTCGTAAAGAGAAATATGTGATAGGCAACAAGAATATAATGTCAGAAGTAACAATAAAATTAAAATCAGATTCAAATAAAGAAAAAATAGTATAGACTTACTCTTTTGTATCATATAACTTTGAACCTCGTAAAAATGAACAAAACCAAAGATAATACGAATTCACCAAGTTATAAATTGATTACTCACAAGATAATCAGAACTCGAAGCTTCCAAATGTACTCAGGGACTACTCCAGTAATGTTGCAGTTTCTCAAAATCCTGTACCAAAGATTGTTTATTTAATTATTTACAAGAATAACAAACTAACTATGTAGCCTTTTTGCATTTTTTTATATTTAACCATACAATGTTGTTAGGCCTGTCACGCTCCTTAGTATTGGAAACGGCTGAGGTGGCCCCCTTAAGTCACTAATTCTCCTGCATATGGAAACTCCATTTTAGTCAACAAAAAGCAGTACTTACCATTTAAGGAAAGTAAAACATCTTACTAATCCAGTATACTCACACTTCAGTTAGTGCATTCAGAAGTGATATGTTTAACGGGATGGGACCCACTAGTCCACTTGCCTGCATTTCTCTTCATTTAACAGTTAAAAAGTCAATATCAGAACATATTTAAGGAGATTATAAATTTATAACATATGATATATGATGAGATTAAGGCCTTACAATCTCCGAAGCCGCTTCCAATTCTGAATGAAGTCAGGTATTCGTCCACTTAATTTATTATCATTTATCCTACTGTTATTCAAAAGAAGAAACATTAAACAACAGAAAATTGGACATAAAAAATGGGGAGAGGTGGTATATAATATATGCTTACAAATCATTTAAATTTGTTAGTGCTGAAAATGATGTTGGCAAATGCCCCGTTAATTGGTTAGAAGACAGCATCCTGCAATTCAATCAACAGATTTTTTTGTCAATGCTTATGCATCATATTTCTATTTTAACACTAAAAATATACACATCATCAGAGAGAGGGAAAAAAGTTTTTTTAGCGCTGTAATTTATCCATATTCTGGTTCTAGTCCTAGTGATTTTCACGAATTGAAAATAGTCATGTAACTTTTAATATTTGACATTTTATCAGGTAACTGTCTGTAGGAGGTGAAACATCCGTTGACACTGATGTGGCAGAGTCTGATTGGTCAGCCAGATATTTTACCTCTTATAGTCGATTACCGGACCAAAATGTTGAAAATATGAGTTACATGACTATTTACAATTCGTGAAAATCGACTGGACTGAAATCGAAATAGGGGTAATTTACTAGATAGAAAAACTATTTCTCCTAAGAGATATGAAGTCTTACAAAGTATTTAAATTTATCAACTTCCCAATATCAGAAGGAATAGGCCCGGAAAAATTGTTAGCTTCAAGATTCCTGATCAACAAGCATAAGACCAAATATCAAACACTTAGATTAAAGAACAAAGAGTTGGTCTTATGTAAAACAGATTTACCGTACAACTGATTTGCAAGTATCACTTTATAGTAAAACAACTAATACCTTTTCATAAAACAACTAATACTATCAAATTTATATCTTTCAATGAAATAACTAATATTATTAAAAAAAATGAACACAAAATGCAAACCAGTTGCACAGTAAAATGGTTTACATAAGACTTGGCCAAGAAAAAAAAAACATACTAGAAAAAGGTGATATTTAATCAACAAATCCATTTCAAAAACAACTAACTCAAGAAATGATGTCTTACAAGAATGTGAGGCTAGTAATGTTTCCCAGTTCCCTGGGTATTGGTCCAGACAAGCGATTTACAAGAACAGAGCTGCAATAAAATTCAAGATTATCGGGAAACATCGAAGAAAACGAGTAAGTAAAATTATGGGTTTATGATGAAGCATACATGTTAGTCAATTGTGTTGAAGCCCATTCTTTAGGGATTGTCCCACTGAGGAGGTTGAAGGCAAAATCACTGATAAAAGTTGATTATATTAGATACAATACATAATAATATATACTGACATCATAAATCATCACATGTATGAGCATAAAGTCAAGGAGAGGTCCTTACATCTCTTGAAGATGAGGGAGCTTCACAATACTAATCGGGAGAACTCCTGGAAGATTGAAACTCTTAATCACGCTGCATAAGTAGAACTAAAATAAGTTAATCGAGACATACAAATGTACCAAAAAGCGAATTCTAGAAAAAGTATAGTTTCTGTACTATCATGAAATGCTTTAAACTAGTCTTTCTAACTAGTAAGAGAATTCCATTTGTTCCTGGATTTTCGACAAAAGATAACAAATACTTGTATGCACCATTTGCACCATGCAACTCAAGTGAATTTTTTAATGGTATTAGTTCTTTTACTGAAAGGCATCAGTTGTTTTCAGTGAACATTATTAGTTGTGCACCAATTGCACATCAAAATTGGTGCACCCAAGTTTTACTCGAATTAGGTATACGATTAGATCGTGTTAGTAACTAAACATCTACAAACACATGAACAAGATATAACAATGCATTTGTGGTGCAGAAACAAGCAACAGATAATAAGCTCAGAAATGATAAGAGAATAAAAAAATACATTGTTTTAATATGACAGATGGTGTTGTTGGCAAAATTGCAGTTGCAGTCAACATAACCCTCCGAATTACTCGGGGGCGTTGGCGTAATCCCGAACATCTCAAGTTCGCATTGATCATGATTGAAACTCCAATGTGTTGCACCCATCTCTTTGGTTATTTGTTGAAGAGCATCCACTAACAACCACAAAAAACCAAAGTTAAACTAAAGAGTAACACTCAGGTGAACTAATTGCATCGTGCAACTAGTGCACAAGTAATACTACTCAATGAAACAACTAATATTGTTCGGTTAAAAAAACTAATACTGACCAACTAATATCTTCTAGTAAAACAACTAATACCACTTTAAGATGCACGTGAGTTGCACGTTGAAACTAGTGCATTGAAGTGTTTGTCGTTACTTAAATACCACCTCCATTTAAAATACATATCGTTTTGGATCAATGCACATATATTAAGAAAACAATTAACTTCCTATCATGCCCCTAACAAACTCTAGTGGGGAAAGTGGTTCAATACCTATACATTAAGTAATTTAATGTGTTCTAAGGGCAATTTAGGAAGAAAAATTACTAATCAACATAGAAATCCACAAAACAACCTATAATTTACTGATACATCAAATATTCCCCCTATATCCATGTGCAAATACAGAGGAATCCATTAAACACTCAAATTGCAGATTAACTCCACAATTTCTAATTCTCCATAGACAAAAACCAACAATTACAGACAAGTTTAAATCTCAACAAAAAACAACTCTACAAATGTATTGTTTTCCTTCACACCCATCTTCAATTTTGCTAACATGCTGATTAAATCTGGTCATATTTTCCAATCAAGCAACTATCAAATTCCTTTCAACAACAAAATTGCACAATTTTCAGAGAGAATATAAAAAAAGCAACTGCTAACCTTCATCCTGCGGCACTGATTGCGATTCTGAAAATCTCCATATCCCGAAAACACACACTACAAGAACCCACAAAGTAACACTGTTTCTGAACATCATCTTCAAAAATTTGTCCGCGTAGTAAATAAAGTTAGGGGCCAATAATTAAGTGCAAAATGTGGTGTACAAATCTATAACAAATTTAAAATTTGAGTAACTGTATTATATGTTGAAAACTGTGGGAATAATTGGGTCGCCAAAATGGAAGTGAGAGAAAGGGGTGAAAGTGACCCATATGAAAATCTGGACATTAAATTAGTAATATTAAGTGGTCATTCTCCATTTTAATATTTTGAGGAATTTTCAGAGTCGTTGTTCCTAGAATTTTCCCTCCTTTCTCCCATATTATAGATAAGGATGTTTGTTTCGCAATTTTTAAAATTGACATGTTTGGTTCACTTTTGACGCATATCTCCTCATGGTTTATGTTGGAAAGGACCACTGTATTTTTGTCACACATAATGCACCAAAGGCCCTTGAAATTATTATTTTTTTCAAAAAGTTTCTAAATTGTTTTTTATTTTAAAAAGTTCATAAATTATATAAATTTTTATATTTAAGTTTTTATATGTCTGCAAGTCACATCGTCTTTTTCATAGTAAGATTTAAAAAACATCTCAACTTATTATCTTGAAAATACAATTTATTTATATTTGAATCGTCAAGAACTATTAATATGTAAAAAATAATTGCATTGATTTAGTGTAAATAAATTGCTTTTTTTCAAAGATAACAAGTTAGATATTTTTATAATAACTATGAGTCTTGATCAAGATCATAACGCATAATGAGACCCACTCAAATTTTCTTTCTTAAATTATTCTTTTATTTTGAAAGTTCTTAAACTATATAATATTTATTTCATAAGACATTTTCTTTTTTACGGTTGTTAGAGATGTTTTTTGTTATTGCAGTTTGATCCGAATATATTATAGCTAGAAATTGGGTTATTGTGTCACGTTTAAAAAAAACAATAAGTTTGTAACTTAGCAAATTGCATGAATTTCAATAACAAGGAACATTAAGGCCCTGTTTGGTTCGCGGGTTTGATCAAGATAGGCCGAAATTAATATTTTAATCCATATAATTGGTTGTTTAATTTGTGAAATGATGGTCCAGGATACATTTTCAGTCCAATTTTAAAAATATGTTTAATTTCTATATGGAGTGATATGTCTATCCCACGTGGAAGGTGAAATCGACCGGGATTAGCTTTTTAATCCCTATATTGATTTTTCAGCATAGGATTAAGAGTTGCAATTCTATAATCCAAACACATATCTTGAATCATATATTTTGGTCCAATTAATCAAATATTATAAAATCCTACACAATTCTATTATAACTAATCAATCATGTCCTGTGAATCGAGACCTAAATTTACTTAGCAAAATTCATGAAATTTTGTTTGTCATATATCTACACTAATTGATTGTTTCATTATTTTGCATGATCAGTTGAGTTGAGTAAGTAACTTTTTAGCCTTTTATAATTATTGAACACATTTAGGGGTGTTAGGATTTAAACTGTAATTATAGAGAAAATGAGAGAAAATAAAATTAAATAATACAGATTTGGTTACCTAATTCGTCGGGAATTACTACGTCCTGAGAGCATTACCAAGTCAGGAGATTTATTAATATTTCGGTGATAACAAATATAATGAATCAGATAGATATTTATAAGTGACATTGGGGTTTTTTATTAAATTAGAGTAATTTTGAAATGTTCTTATCAAACAGGGAGGGTGTTCTGTAATTTACCCCATTTTGTACTATATATTTCGTGTTTCTCAGAACATATGAAAGAGCACATTAATTCGATATCATTTATGATAAAAAGTTGGGACAAATTGTCAATTTTAAAGAATGGGGGTTTAAATAATAATTTAATTAATATTTTCAACCTTCTTCCTTCTAAGGAGTCGGCGTTTATTCTCTTCAGTTGGTAGCAATCATGCAGAAATCAACTTAGACGGTACGCGTTGATCGACCGACCCGATTTTGTGAAAAATGATAATGATAGGTGTTTTTTATGTTAGGTGTCGCATAAACGATCGAGTTGGGCTAGACGCCGGGCCAAATCGGAGTTGGGCAGGCTGTTTAATTTTTTTTTTCTCATCGAATAAATACGTCATTTTAAATATTAATTGAAAAAAACTAAAACATGACAAATATATAGAATAAAACTCGTCCAAATTCAAATAAAGAGAATGGTATACTTGTAATCGTTGTTGTCGTTCGCTCGTTGTTCCGTCCATCCAGGCGCTATGTTTTTCGAATATATTAATGATAAGTCAAATATTGATACTAGTGCACTAAAATTCTAAAGTGTGAATTTGTTTAGTTTTTCCTTGTCAATTTGATTTTTTTGTACTCTATAATAGATAATGAAATAACTCAAGTGGTTAGAGCACCACTACCTATGACGTAAGGTCATGGGTTCGAGTCATCATTTATCCGATAAAAAAAATGGATAATGGATCTAAAAATTTTAAATAAATTTGAATTGTTATATTGATTTTGACAATGGAATAATGAATTAAATCATTAATTTTGGAGTGTATATTTGTTAATACGTTATTGATAAGTACTACCCCGTCCCAAAAAAACATGCACATCACCTTTATTATCGAGATTTAGTGAGCGAGTTGTTTATTAGTATTTCAAATGATAAAGTGATTTTTAAGGAGTGATATTATAGATCTACCTCATCTTTTATATGCATCTTTAAAAATTACTTTATCATTTTAAACATTAATAAAAAATTATTTCATAACTTTCTTGATGAAAAACAATAAACGCCAAGACTTTTTTTTATGACGGAAGAGTAATAGATAAAACTAATTTAAATACTATTTTTTAAAATAAAAACCAGACTAATTACTAATCCCCTCCTAGGCTCTAGACGGTCGAATTCATCTGAATATAGATTTCCGACTTCCTAATACTTGGTTGATGTGGATTGGAGTTTGTATTTTCATGGCTAAAGATATAATTTGTTCACTTTCAAGTTTATTGACAGATTTGCAAAAATAATTTGGACTTTCCTTCATTAGATAAAAATTTGATACTTTATTTTAAAAGTTTGATTCAAAAATGAAATTAGAAAAGCTTATATGAGATTAATTTGTTTCACTTTCTGTGTTTTGCATTTGAGATTTGGGAGGATATTAATTGGAAAATTCTTAAAAATTAATTACTTCAATTTATAATTTAATTATTTGCATTTGCAATTTACTTATATTGGTCAAAAAAGTAAACGACTATATGTTTATCACATAATGATAATGTTTATTCTAAGCTTCTAACTGCATCATGACTAAATGGTCAAGTATCTGCATGATCTTTGAATTTATTCAAATAAAAAATGAGGAGACGTAATGCATTCAACAAATTATTATGAATCTAACATATGGGGGCAGAAAAGTATTAAAGTATTGTTATCTAAAGTCCATATTAACGAAATGTTTACTCATTTAACGAATTGTAAATTGACAAGGCTAGTCAAAGTGAATGTGATTTTTCAAATAAAGAAATATTATATTAATGTCATCTTTAGAAAGCACATTTTACGTATGCAAGTGTCTTACTGCTTAGGCAAATATGTTGATTTTATTCTTTATGCGTTTAGAATAATAAATACCAATTTATACAATTAAAAAAAATTGAAAAACCACTAGAAATTGTGCTTAGAAAATCGAAATTGAACTGTCAATCTAAAAGATTATAATTTTTTTTTTTCCTTTTTTTAAAAAAAAAGAACTCTTATAAGTAAGCTTTATTATATTTATTTTTATGTGAAATTTTCATTTAGGAACTTGTTAGAATGATGTCTTTTAAACTATATTTAAGAATTTGTAATATATACTTTGAACTTACGTCACCTTTAAACTAAATTTAGGAACTTATTAGAATGATGTAGTTCACATTTCTTGTGAACGTGTTGCAGAATAAATTATTTTGATTCGGTTTTCATTGCTTAAGCCCAAATATTAGATTTACACTATGGAGTGGGCCAAGCTTAGTATATTACTTTTGGCACAGGTTATTAGCAAACCCCTTTTCAGGAAATGCACCCCCAGATTAGTTCACCACTCTTGGGATTAATACACCACCCATATTAGTTCACCACTCATTTTCTTTATTCTAAAAAATTCGGTGATAATTTTCGTAATTATACATAAATTTCGACAAAATATTTATGAAGCTTTTTAATATTTTCGAGAAAGTTTGCCGATATTTCTCTTAAAGTAGGGTCCTGGAAATATTTTGAATATAATTTTCGAAAAAACATATATATTTCGAAAATATATACCGAAATTTTATAGTATCTTCGAAACTTTAAGCCAAAATTTGATTATAGTAGGTTACTTAAAAAAATTCGGTGACAATTTTTGAAATTATACATAAATTTCGACAAAATATTTATGAAACTTTTTAATATTTTCGAAAAAGTTTGCTGATATTTTTTTACATTAGGTTCCTGAAATATTTATGGGAATAATTTTCGAGAATACATATATATTTCGTAAACTTGTTTTGAAATTATGTAATATTTTCGAAACTTTCAGCCGGGTGTATGTGATTAATTGTAAAAGGGGGTGCATTTCCTAAAAGGGAGTGCTAATAACCGTGGCCATTACTTTTCTTTAATTTTGTTTTCCAAGTGGGCTTTGATTATAGCCCATTTTGTAGCCCTCCTATTTTTTCTGTTGTTTTTTTTATAATAACAACCTAACAACAAAGACTCTAAGTTATTAGCACCGCTATCTTTAGGGAATACACCATCTCAAAATGTTAACCAAAAGATGAAAGACTATATTACCCCTACTAGTAAAACCCTTTCTGTCATTCCCTCCCTTATCAGAAAACGGCCGCCGTCTCTGCAAATAGGCCACCATTTTCGCCGCCTCTGCACCATTCCCGCCGCTTTTCCATAGCAATTTTTATGTACAACAATTTGATCATTTTGAATGAAAACCATAAAAAAAATTCAACTTTTTTTTTAAAAAGAGCACAAATTTCGAATTAAAGCTACAAAATCCTATAGAAATAAAAAAAAAAAAAAAAAACGCAACTTATTTCATATCCTGAAAATTGAAGATCTGGAAACGGGAATAAATCGCAATCTGAAAAGGGAGGTAGCATAGATGAATGAAAAGAAGTTGTTGAGAATTAAACAAATCTCAACTAGCAATGGTGTTTTAGCGTCGGCGGTTACTTCGAAGTAAAGCGGTCGACGGTGGTGGCGAAAACGTGAGTAGCAGCAAGGCGGGGGTGGAAATTATCTTGATGATTCAAAATTTGGATGGTGTTTTTGATGTTTTCTGTACATTTACAATGACATTATCTTGATGATTCAAAATTTGGAGCAGTAGTAGTAATTTTGCTAGAAAATCTTCAGTTTAATCCTTTCTTTAGTTTACATTTTTGTTCGTCGGAATGTCAATAGTGTGATGCATAAAATAGCTAGAGGAATTTTATAATCTTTCATGTGGATCACGTGACGTCACACCATGTTTTCCACGACGACCTTTTTTAAGGCATTTGGTTGGCAGAATGAAAGTGGATAATTTTAATTAATTTATTGATGTTCTTGGTAAGTTTGATACATTGGTAATGAGAATAAAAGTAAGCAATTGATTGCCCTCACCTACTCAACTCACCTCACATATTACCCATTGTTGATGTTGTAACCAAGCAATAGTAATACAATCGATAACTCTTAATGATTGACCCTCAATGATACACATTATCATTATCATTCCCTAGTCATACCAAGTCGGCCCTTAATATTTTATGTTCTTGCTCGTTCGTATAATTGTCGCGAGTCGTTTCGGTTGATGAATATTATGTGGCTAATTTAATTACAACTCGAAAACAAAACATATACGTGTAAAATAAACGATAAATAAGATGAATTTGTTGAATGGGGTTAAATCAACATATGACTACTCTCCTGGGGCATACCAAGCCGGGATGTAATCTTATGAGCTTTTTACGTCTGATTCTTGATACATCTTATGAAGATGAATCGATGCAAAGTTATCGAATGAGTTCTAGGGTTTTTTCATATATGTGGATGAACACTCTAATTTTTTTCTCGCTCTCACCTCGCGGATTTTTTTGTAGGCTATATTTCGGGATTATTTTATGAACCAACCTTTTTCTTCTTTTTTTTTCTTCCATTTATAGTCTGCCGTCAGCGTGAAATTTGGATTGGTAAAAGCATGTCTTTGGATTCTTTGGATCATGCAAGAACTCAAATTGGTGTTGCCACGTTTCGACTTCATCTTCTAGATTGATCTTTGTACAAAGCGTAAATGCGTGGGGCCATTTCTTTAATCGTCGAATTAATCTTTTTTGTTGGTTGGACTTTACGTTCGTCGCTTTTAAGATGTCGAGTTCTTGAGATTTGAGTTCGAACATCTCTTGACACAGTTACGTTTGTTCGGTGGTGGCCCGAGCAATTACGATCGGTTGGCGAACAAAAAGTAACTCATCCACCGGGCATGATTATTATATTCAAACATTACGTGTCATTTCTTTGATGTTCGATTAATCGATTTATTATATCGAACACAACAATACCCCGTAGAAGTCGCTTTTGTATTCTACATTGGGCATTTGTTAAAAACTGATTGGGCCATGTTTGGCATCGCTTCAATTCGCATTTGAAACTTGAATTAGTACCCGGTGTCTATTTAAATCATATTTCTCTACTTTAAAAATTTTTCCTTTCTCCTCTACTCTTTTTATCGTCTTCCGCGATTCGAAAAGTTTCCGTGAAGGATTCATTGTTCGTGAAGAAAATCATTCGTAATGCGCCAAGATTCTTCTTCTACTTTATAATCATGGCCTCTAGCTCGAATTCCTCCGTTCAATCCGACCATTATAGTTCCCTTCGCTTCCCCCATTAGTAGAATCCCGTAATAATGTAAGCACATCGGAGGCAAATGCCTCGAATTCGAGGATTCCGTTGGCAATTTCGGCAACCATTTACCGTTCTTTCTTCGACTCGATAAAGCCCAAAACGAATTCGGATAGGGTTTGTCCCGTAATGATTAGTTGGACGATTCTCGATTATAATTCTTTGCCCCAAATTCAAATTAGGTCAGAAATTTATTGATAATGTTGATGTAGATAGAAATGATCTTTCTTTGTGGGGAAATTTTTAGAATGTAAATTTAGTCGAATCGAACATAGGTGTAGATGGTGGGCAAAACTCGAACTTGGTATACTGTTGGTGTTCCTCACGGTCCAACATATAAGCGAGTATAATGCTCGTTATAATTTTGGCTTGCCTTAACAACCTCATAGGATTAGTGTAGAGAACGAGTACCCGGCCGAGCAAAATGGCGAAAGCATAATTGATGTAGATATGCTCTTTCCATTTGCATAGAAATTTATGAAACCCCTAAAGATGTCTTTTTTCGGGCTCCGGTCCCGATGAAGGGTGACCAACCCCCGAGGGTTGTGTTGCCGTGAATTTGGACACCATGGAGGCTGGTCTTCGATTCCTCTCCATCCGCAATTACCCGTTTGCTTGTGGAATGGAATATCTCCATTACACAACTTAAACCGAATGGATGGCATATGGTTATGAGTTTTTTGGCGTTGTTCGGCAAAATGAAGCCAAGGTATTATCCTTGGGAAATTGAACTTGCTCGGTTAGTGCACTTGACTCGTCCGAGGGCGAACATGGGTGGTTGTTTATGCAAGCTAACGCCAAGTGCAAAATTATCGAGGATGTCTTTAACAAAATCGATGATTGGAAAGAGAAGTTCGGTTCGTAGGGGCGATTGGAAAAGCCCGGCCTCTCGGAAGCAAGCCAAATGCTCGTTTGGACATCACCGACCGGAGTGTACCAAGTAAGTGATTTTTGTATCTTTCATTCTTCAATTTGAACCGATTTTAACTCACTTTTTATTTGAGGATTCGGTAGCGACGGATAAGGAGACAAACGGTATTTATTTCAAAATAGCGTTTGGCATGTGATTGATCTGGAACCTCGTTCGAAAAGATCCGTGATAACTTTGAACACCTGCCGAACGAGAGAAAGAAAGGAGGTTTGTTCGTGCCTCCTCATCATCTTGTTCTTTATTGATCCTTCCGGTAAGGATTATCTTTTGTTTTTGTATAAGTCTTGTGTCTTTTTGTTCATTTGTCACCCGTTGATTCTCGATTTCGTTTTATTTATAGTTTTTTTCCACCAGGACCATCGCTGTGAGTACGTCCGAACACACCGAGATGGCTCAAGAAAGAGGCCACAGAACTTGTTTTGATTCAGCCGAGCGGAGAAGCTCAAACAACAGTAGGGAGGCGAAGCAGGCCAAACGACCCTCATCCCGGCCCCGAGAATCAAGTCGAGCCAGAGGGCTCCCTGCTCTACTGAAAGTAATGGGTCGGCGAACAAACCCACCAACCGAAAAGACCAAGGGCGGAGATCGTGAACAGGGCTGCTTTATCAGGCCCGAGCGAATGCGGGCCGACGAGCGAAGGGGCCGACCGAGCAAACTCAAACAAAGATCGATACTTGGTCAGTCGACTTCGGACCCCTACTGCCGAGGCGATCAGAGCGCCGCTTCGTTGTTGGTCCCATTTCGCAGATTGTCGAAATGGAAGTTGGCACATCTTTCTCCTCCAATTTGGACCTCGATCATGGACTGATAGACTCGAGCTACGATCTCCGAAGATAAATCATTCAGGGGATGGGATCGGCTTCGGCGTGGCAGTACATTTTGCTCGCTCAGAATGCTTTTGGTTTTCGGGTCGATATCTCTATTCTCACTTGGTCAAATATGTATATCGTGAGGTTGAGCGGGTTTGTCGCTCTTAATGCCCGACCTAAAGAATTACTTTTGCTTTCACGAGTGTTCGCAAAAGTTTCGGTGTCTTGGGAGCATGTTCAAAAAGCTTGCCGGACTCGCTCGGCGTGGACTATCGATTCTGGAGAGTTCTCTGACAGGTCCCCTCGAAACTATGCGTTTGGGGTCGGTGCTTCAGGTCGATCTTTGGTCGCTCTTGAAAGCTTATACTCGATCCGCTAACATCCAAGCCAATTATTTGGCTTTGATTAGAACTTCAAGACAAAGTGATCGAAGTGAACGGGGTCCAGGATTATGAAATTGGCTCAGAGAAAATTTGTTTGTTTTGTCATTTGGCGCGCCAATGCCTCAGGAGGATGCTCGCCAATTTCAAGAGAATGCTCGCCTAGCTCAAGAGGATGCTCGTCACACAAGAGAGGCACTGAATCAGTCTCAGGAGGAGGTGATCAATATCTGAAAGGGCTCAAGAAGAAATGAATGTTGAGCCAGTAAACTTAATTTGGTGTTGAAAAAATGGAAAGTGAGAGGGGACGAACTTGGCGGCAAACTCATCATTCTTTGAAGAAACTAACACTCGTTTAGGCCTCGAAAAACTCTAATTTGCATGATGACGAATATATTGACTCCATGTCTAATTTCTCGTATATTTGCGCTTTTTTGCCGATCTTTGTCCGATCCGTTTCGCCACACACTCAGCAAATGAGCAAATTGCCCCCCTAATATCCGACTTTCAAAGATGCACGGTTGATAACCCTCCGGATCGCAACCTCCCAATGTCGGATTTGAATGGTGCGTGTGACTTTTTCCGTTCTTCTGAAGGGATCAAAATTGACGATCGATTAGGATGAAGAGGAGAACTCAGACGTTATTGCTACTGAGGTTACCGATCAAAATCTTCACACTGAATCTGGGATCAATCATCTACAGGACGAGCAAGAACCTCCCAAGAACGAGAGCAAAATACGCCCCCAAATGAGCATCGATGCCGGACATCCCGAAGTTTGTTGGGGGACCGAACATAATGTGTTCGACATTTCTCTTCCATCTACCCCTAATTTTGACTTTGTACCTTGATGTCTTTTTTTCTTTGTAAGACTCGTGTAACTTTTTGTCTTCTTCACTTTTTAATTCGAACAATATATATCTTTAATTGTTTCTTGTTGATACTTTCTTCTTTTAATAGAATATTTCTTCAATTTGAACAAATGAATTTCATATTGAATTGTTTCCTCTAACTTTTGTTTGTTGAGGATGAATGTTGATACTTGTGTTGCTTGATATTTTTTCTTTGTTTTTACGTTCGCTTTATTGCGCTTTTTTTGCCTCTTTTCTTCGAATGAATTCGAACATTGGGTTTGCCTTTATGCCCGCTCCCCGACTTCTTTTCGGTTTTGATTGTCTTATTGACGTTGCAATCGGTTGATCGTCTTATTTAGGTGCGACGGATGGGTTACTTTATGAACCCCTTTCTTGGTCTTGTGATCGTCTTATTTAGGTGCGATCACCGTACTCGGGCCGTCTTATTTAGTTGCGACCCGTATTTTCGTCACCCATTTCGTCTTCACGGGTATCTGTAAGTACTAGTCGGCTTATCTTGACTCGGCGTACCCATTACTCGCTTTTTTGTGCGGGGAATCGAATCGAATTGAATTGTTCGTCGGTGAACATAGACTGGGCTCGTTTCGTCTTTGTTTTGGTCGTCCGGCTTACAGTGCGACCTCAAATAGCTTTGAACTAGAATCTCTTTAGCGAACAAAAGTACATATATCTTTCTTTTTTCTTTTTGCAACACTTTGTATTCTATTACATCGTTCATAGTGAAGAAGACTATTTATTACACAACTATTGTTATCGGACGGGGTTTTGAATTTAAATCTGTCTTGAGTAGACAATTTCGGCCTGGCCTCACCTTGTCATGGAATTGATGTTGACAAGGATGTGGCACATCGCCGTCTACCCTTTCTTTCTTTTGTAACATGCTCAAGCAAAGAAGAAGATAAACTTTTGTCCCTCCCCGGACAAGACAAGTTTGGTTATCTTGGTGGCATGAGCATGAGCATGTGGGCGCGATTCTGCTTTCGCTTAAAATAGGTCGCGACAAAATTTTCATTTCGCACCATTCGTCCCCTCCGGTAGATGCACGAGCATCAAGCCGCATCTTATTTTGGGTGGACACTATGACATCCCTCCCTTCGGAGGAGATTTTGGGGATGCAGGGGGGACTCATGGCTTATTATCGCATAAGGTGAGTAACGTGGAGTGGCAACCATGACTTCGCCGAGCATCTTGAGTCCGGGCGGGCTTCAACTCTTTCGCAAAGTCATACGGTAAAAAGACTCAGATCGGGGCGGGGCACGCTTGATTCAAATTTGAATGATTGTTGAACCAAAATTTCAATTCTTCTACGTCTGGGGGCATACTAAACCATCTTCCTTCCGAGAATCGCGATTATTTTTTTTTTTTTTTTTTCTTCTTTTTTTTTCCTTTTTCTCGCTTTTCTTAACCATAAGTATGCCCCTATTTATAGAAATCGTCCCCAAGCTAGTCTTTGGCATAGATAATCGGGTGCTAGCTCTCTTATTTTTGCTCTCTTTTTTGACATCTGTTCGAACTTTTTGTGACTCTTGCTCAAAAAATTAACTCATCCTCGCATGGTCGCCACCACTTGTCAACTTGCTCGACACGTATCTTCTATTGACAACTCATTTCGACACGTATCTCCGCTCATCAATAGTCTTTGTCCAACTTTTTTTTTCTTGAAGATATCGTCGAAAATAATATATTCTTCTTTTATGATCGTCCCTACTCATTTTTGGATTTGAATGGTTGATTGTGTTCGCCAACAATATGCTCGCTTTAGTTGTTTTAACTTTGTTGGCCGGCCCGATACTATACTCGCCTTTATTGATAATATTTTTTTCAAATTTGACGCGTTCCACGAGTAAGACAATGGGACTCCATTCAGTCCTCCAAGTCATATGCCCCGTTTGGTAAGATTTCATGACTCGAAAGGACTGGGTACCCCCATCGATCGCTTTAAAACCATTTCGCCCACATTGAACTGCGCAAGATTGGACTTTGGAATTATAAAACTTTTTTCGATCTCTTTTTGTACATAGCATTCTTGAAATCGACCTCCGTCCTTCTTTTCTTCCAACAGTGCGAATTCAGAGCGGCGCTTTGGTCATTAATATGCTCTCTCCAAAAGTCATTGTTCGATGACTTGGAATTTTGATTTCTGCGGGTATAACAGCCTCCGCACCAAATGCTAAAGCAAAAGGGGTCTCTGCAGTTGATGTTCTGAAAGTTGTTCGGTAAGCCCACAATATTTCAGGCAATTCTTCAGCCCATCCTCCCCCCTTGGAATTATCAAGTCTAGCCTTGAGGGTATGCTTGATAATTTTATCGACGGCAACCGACTTGACCATTTGGGGATAATATGGAGTTGAGTAGTGTTTTTTTATCCCCCAGCGAGCACAATTTTGTCTAAATTCACTTCCATCGAATTGTTTGCCGTTATCCGTGACCAATGATTGGGGAAGCCCAAATCGACAGATGATGTTTTTCCAAACAAAGTTCCACATCCTTTGTTCGGTGATTTTAACAATTGCCTCTTACGCCCATTTAGTATAATAATCAACGGCTACCACAAAGATATCTAACTCCCCGATGTGCCAAGGAAATGGGCCGATTAAATCGATCCCCCATTTAGCAAATGGCCATTGATTTATAAACCGATACTAATTCTTCTTGGTGGGCTATGAATGAGTGGAGCATGTACGGCATCGATAACATGCACGAGCGTGTCTGGCGAATCCTTTTTAAGGGTTGCCAATAATAACCTTGCTCGATTATTTTATGTGCGGGGCGAGCCCACTGTATGATTTCCGCACACTCCATCATGGATTTGTTGCGAAGTACCGTCCTCTTTCGGGAGTAAACACACTTCAAAAAGTGGAAGAGAGAAGCTTCTTTTGTACAAATGCTCGTCTATAATAGTATATCGAGCGGTATGTCGAGGCGAGTAAGAGTTTGTGCTTTATTTTCGGGGAGAAGTCCCTTTTGTAAATAACTCATTATTGAGTCATCAAGTTTTTGTTCCTTGTTATCGTGCGATCGCAATCACGAGGCCCGATGGCGTATAGCCGTGACGATCATAATGTTCCGTTGTGTTGTCCTCCTTCTTCTCTTTGTTGCCAGCGTGCCAAAGCATCGTGAACGAATTACCTAATCGTGGTAATTGTTCAATGAAAACTTGGTCAAAATGCTCGAGCAACTCTTTTCTTTAGTTGTTGATATTGTGCCATTTGTTCGCCTCGGGCCTCATACTACTTTGTTACTTGATAAACGACACCGAGAATCGCTATAGATCATCGACCCTCTGAATTCCCATTGTCATTGCCATCGTAGTCCAAATGATCAAAGCTTCATATTCAACCTCATTATTTGTAATTTTGGAAAATCAAATCGAATGATTTCATTGTAAATGTTTGCCTAGTTAATTTGATGAGAACTACGCCTGCTCCGGCTCTTGAACTTGTTGATGATCCATCAACATACATGTGCCATGGTTGATCGACAATTTCGTCAGGAATTTGTGGATATGTCAACTCAACCATGAAATCGGCCATAGCTTGGCCCTTCATTGCTGTTCGTGGAGCGAAAGTAATGCCGAACTGTCCTAACTCCACCGCCCATTTGAGCAACCGCCCAAGTATCGGTGGGTGGAGGACTTCAAGCGCAATGGAAACGCATCAATACCTCTGAATCGAGTGGTCGAAAAAAATATGGTCGTAATTTTCGCACACTCATTACGGCAGGGCGATATCTTTAATTTTTCCAATGGAGGATCCGGAGCTCGAACCTTTTTTAGCACTTGGCTAACATAATAAATGGGTAAATGTGTAGTCTCTTCTTCGCGTCAGAGACGAGCACAAAGATCGATCGCATGTTGGGATCAAAGAAGATACAGATAGAGTTGTTCGCCTGGGATAGGCTTAGACAGTGTCTGAGTATCTGCAAGGTGTTGCTTTAATGATTCAAATGCATTCTGGCAATGCTCGGTCCACTGAAATTTCCCCTTCTTTAATGCATCAAAGAAAGGTTTACATTTGTCCCCATTTCGTGATATAAACCCCGCTTTACGGAATTAATCGTCCGGTTAACCACGGACCTCTTTCACATTTCGGGGCTTGCATATCGAGCATTGCTTGAATCTTTGATGGGTTTGCATCAATCCCCGATTGACTAACCATATGTCCGGAGGAATTTCCTGAATGAATCCCAAAGCTGCATTTCTTGGGATTTAACTTCATATTATACTTCCTCAATATATCAATCGTTTGTGCGAGGTGGGTGATGTGGTCTTCCTTATGTTCGCTCTTTACCACAATATCATCGATATATACCTCGATTGTTCGGCCGATGTGTTCGTCGAACATTTTGTTCACCAAACGTTGATACGTTGCTCCGGCATTCTTTAATCCGAATGGCATGCGTTGCCAACAGTACATGTTCTTTTCACTGCAGAATGCTGTATTCTTTTGATCGTTCGGATGCATTGGTATTTGGTGATAACCAGCGAACGCATCCATAAATGTCATGAGTTCATGGCCATTCAGATTATCAACCAAATAATCAATGTGGGGCATCGGAAAATTATCTTTTGGACATGCCTTATTCAAATCAGTGAAATCGATACACAGTCTCCAAGATCCATTTGATTTGCGAACGAGTACAGGGTTCGCAAGCCATCTTGGGCATTTTACCTCTCGGATCAGTTTGTTGTCGAGCAGCTTTTTGATTTCATTATTCATCGCCGCATATTTTTCCGGACTAAATTTTCTACGTTTTTGGACAACTGGAGCTTGTATTGGATCAAGGTTGAGGGAGTGGCAGGCATGCTCTGGATCTATTCCAACCATGTCCTCGTGTGACCATGCGAACACATCTAAACTTGCTTGAAGGTAAGTAATTATTTCTGTTCGGATTGGTTCAGGTAATTCTGAACCAATGAACACTTCTAACTCAGGTCTGTTCGGGTCGATACTGATTGGTTCCAATTGCTCAACAGGAGTCGCCTGCTTTCTTTTTTGCTTCCACCGAGGGTCTTGAATGGATCCTCGGGGCTCATCATCAACTTCCATGGGTTCAAAACCTATGCGAGGCTCTAGGTCCGATTGCTCGTTCGGCTGATCAATATTCATTTGATCTAGGAGATCGGGGGAATTAGTTGTCTCCCCGAAGTTTATGTTATATATACGTGCTCGCAGACGAATGGTTATGCTTTCGTCGAACTTATGTTCGTCGGAAGATCTTTCGGTGAGATATTTGCTCGCTGGCTAGGCTTATCAATCTCCCGTGTTCGCTCCATCATATTGACGATACTTTGTCTTTCTGGTACACACGATAGCAAACAATCTCGAGCTTTCTTCTGATCTCCTTTTACGCTACCTGTTCCATCTGGTGTTGGAAATTTAACACAGTAGTAATACGTGGAACAAGCCGCTTTGAATTCCTGAATAAACGGGCGACCTAGAAACCCGTTATAAGTAGACTGAACATCGACGATTACAAAATCTAACATTCTAGTTAAATCTAATGTCCGAATTCAAAGTTGATTCTAGCTCGACTCATAACCTAATCATACCATAGGGTTAAGATTCTGATTCCCGAAACCCATTATAGTATGATTACATGGTTCAATATAACTGCTCAAATCCCCAACTTGTTTTTCCATCTGGCGAAGGGTATTGACGAACAAAATGTTCGCATAAGCTCCAGTATCAACTAAGAGGCGATGTACCTTCAAACCAAGGAGACGAGCACTGATGGTTAAGGAGTCGTTGTGGGGAGTTATAATTCCGTCGAGATCGTCCTCCGAAAATGATCCGGTGTGTAGGTGGGGAACCTGGATGATGTGCTCGCCACCTTCACCGATGGATGTTACGCATGGCACGCACCTCCATCTTTTTTGCGTCTGTTAGATAACGTTGGCGCTGGTAACATCCACCCAGGGACCATATTCGGGACGTATCATGTGGATTTCTTGGCTTTTCGACCTCTTCCCACAAATGAGGGAGGCCCTCTTTTGGTCGTTTCAGATCTCTTACGTGATTCTTCGGGATCATGTCAAATGTTTGTTCGACCTTTTCGCTTTCCCTTCGATCTTACATCTTTTCATTCGCGAATCCCCTCGTTGGCTTTTTTTAAGCTGGGGAAAGACGATTTTCTTCATATAGCTTCCAAAGTTGGCGGAGTAAATCGCGGCAATTTTTCTCAGATTGTGCCCGATGTACTCGTGATAATTACAGTATTTGGAAGCGTTAAGTCGACGCTTATCCATTACAATTCTTCTTGGCCTGTCCAACATGTCCCGATCTTTAATTTGATTAAAGATAGTTTCTGCCGAAACGCCCAAAAGACTTCGTAGGGCATTTGCTTCCGCTCTTTGTTCAAAAGGTTTGAAGGAGGCTGGGGATCTGTCCCCCTTCTTCATTCATTGTTTTCTTTCGAAAAGCTTTCCTAGCGATAGGCTCCTGTCTCAATTGTGATTGTGCGAGCAAATCTTGCATGGCTATAATTCTAGCTGCTCGCTCTCTAAACTCTGAGTACGAGTTCGGCCAATCTTGATGCATGGCCTTCCACATGTCTGTATTTAAAGTCAGGCCTCCGACCACCGCGAGGATCTTAGCATCCTCTTCAACTGGGGCTCCATCATATAAACATTTATCAAATCTTTCTATGTATGATCGATCGACTCACCTTTTAATTGGGGAAAAAATCCAACCTTTGTTTTGTTTAGCAGCGAAAGCACACACGATGGACGAGAAATGGGACAAAAATTGCCGTCCCAACATGCGAAAAGATGTGATGGATGCCATGGGTAAAGTGGTAAACCACCTATGTGCTCGATCACCCAAAGTCATGGGGAATGACCGGCCTTCGCGTCGCGTCTGTAGCCCCATCGCGATCATAAAAGTCGAAAAATTCTTTGAGATGGACATGAGGATCCGACTCGAAGATCGAAAATGGGAATTGGTGGTTGGGTCTTTGCGACTTTCTCTTGTACTTCGCCGCCATGATTCTTTGGTGATAATGGCGAACAAAGGTACGGTGCTCGTTCGAGGGTGGCCCTTAGTCGCGGCGGATCGGCTGTAATCCTCGATGGCTTTTTGCATTTCCGCAAACTTTGTGGGATGATAGACTTAGATTGAAATTTGTTTCCCATCATGAGGATCTCGTGGATCATGCTTCGTGATGGGGCGATCCCCCTCTCCAAGTTTGTCCTTGACTACCCAATCGGTGATGGATAGACAACTTTGTTCCGCCGATATTTGTTGATTGTGTGGCGGATGCTTTTGAAGATCCGAATCTTGCGGGCACCCTATTGGATGTCTCTTTCTCGGATCATATCGCTTTATTATTGCCGATTCGGTCTTTGGCGGAGAGCCTCAAACGTCCAAACGCCGATGGTCTAGACCTTGAGGTCGCATTCGTCATCCAAGCGTATCATCGGCTTTTTTACTAGTTCGCTGCGTTTTTCTTTTTAGCTTGCTTCTCGTCGGTGTATGTAGTGTTGCTTTTCACTGCTTTTGAGCCTCTAACCCGCCAATTCTTTTTACGCCCTCTCTTTTCGTGCTCGTAGCAAAGAAAGTGATTGCTCTTTATAGTGGCCGCCGGATTATTGGCTATATCCTCAAGATTAATAGTTTCCAACGCCTCGATCTTTTACGAGAAATTTGTGTTGGGCCCTCTTTTTCGGTCATACGGTCGGCTTTGTTCCGACCTCTCCGTTTGGGTGTTCTAGATTGAGGCATTATATTTTTTTTTACGCCTCGGCTAACTAGGGGTTTGTGTATGGGTTGGTTTTTGGATTTGGATTAAAAAATTACCCTCCTTCTAAGCGCCAATCGTCATGAAGTCGTTTTGATTGATGAATATTATGTGGCTAATTTAATTACAACTTCAAAACAAAACATATCGTGTAAAATAAATAATAAATAAGATGAATTTGTTGACCCGGTTAAATCAACATATGACTACTCTGAGGGCATACCAAGCCGGGATGTAGTCTTATGAGCTTTACACGTCATGATTCTTGATACATCTTATGAAGATGAATCGATGCAGGAGTTATCGAATGAGTTTAGGGTTTTTTCATATATGTGGATGAACACTCTAATTTTTTCATTCCTCACCTCTCGGGATTTTTTTGTAGGCTATATTTCGGGATTATTTTATGAACCAACCTTTTTTTCTTCTTTTTTTTCTTCCATTTATAAGACTTACGTCAAGCATGAAATTTGGATTGGTAAAAGCATGTCTTTGGATTCTTTGGATCATGCAAGAACTCAAATTGGTGTTGCCACGTTTCGACTTCATCTTCTAGATTGATCTTTTTGTACAAACGCGTAAATGCGTAGGGACGCTTTTTAATCGTCGAAATTAATCTTTTTGTTGGTTGGACTTTTCGTTTCGCTTTTTTAAGATGTCAGTTCTTCAGGAGATTTGAGTTCGAACATACTGACCTGGTTACGTTTGTTCGGTAGGCTGGCCGAGCAATTCTGATCAGTTGGCGAACAAAAAGTAACTCATCCACCGGGCATGATTATTATATTCAAACATTACACGTGTCGCTCTTTGATGTTCGATTAATCCTGATTTATTATATCGAACACAACAATAATGTAGAGATTTCATTTGATAACTTTTATGGAAAAAACTATCAAATGGGTTTTCTTTTTTCCTTTTTGGCTTTTTTTCCTTCCCTCTTTATCTATGCATTTTAAATCAGTGCAACTTGTTAAGCTGAAAGATGTAACTTATTTACACTGAATCGTATAATTATTTTTTTATATTAATAATTACATTTTTTAATATAATAATTTGCATAATTCTAAAATACGTTATGAATGTTTGGTGCACCTGGATGTATGCAAGACTTAGCCAGAGTAATATGTTTTCCATTTAACATGCAATACATTTAATAATATTTGTTTCATAAATTCTTCTTCTTAAATTTATATATATATATATATATATATATATATATATATATATATATATATATATATATATATAATAGTACTATTTTGTAATACTAATATTTTATTATTTTCAAATTGAAAAATATTACACTCGCAAACGAGTACACATGAGTAAGTCTCCAGTGAAATTTATTTATAGTATGAAATTTATATCATCACACTTATTAATTAATATTACTACACTTATCAATTGATATCATCACATTTATTAACTAAACTTATAGCATTAATGTTATTGTATTGATTTATAAGAGTAATAATATCAATTTATAAAAGTAAATATATCAATTTCATATTATGAACAAGTTTTAAAAGAGTGTGAAAATTTATTCCTAATAAAGGTTAAAAAAATACTCCTTTCGTCCTATTTTAGATTGTTAATTCACTGTTTGACTCGTGTTTTAGCGAGTAAGTTGTTTATTAATTATTACTCCCTCAGTACCATGATGACTGAAACACTGAAAATGGTACGCAAACCAAGTAAAGTGAGTTTTAGTGGGTTTAAGTGGAATAATATAAAGGTGTTGTGAGTGCATTAATATTATATTTGTTTCCATTTTGGGAGTATTGCAGTAATGTTGGGACGTCCAAATAAGATAAGTTTTGTAATCACGGGACGGATGAAGTAATATAGGAAATGATAAAGTGATTTTTAAGAAGGTGTATGATGAATGAGGGGTAGGACAATCATACCTACTTTAAAATTTTCTTTATTATTTTAAATATTAATAAATAATTCATTCGTTATAACACGAGCCAAATAATGAATGTGCAATCTAATCTAAAATAGGACGGAAGTACATTCCCCACATTTTCATGCTTCAGTTAAAGCGTGTGTCATGCTCTGGCGACTTTACTTCACGCAACGATCCTGTGATTCTACTCAACAACCGCAATTATCACACAAAACGCTTTTCCAGAACCACATAAATTCACGTACAACTCATGAAGCGCGCCGTATAACACCGGCCCACAAAAGAAGGATCTGCTTTAATTGCACAAATTCATGTGCTGAACTTGTAATGGAGGACACGAAATCGATCAAAAAATTCCACGACGGAGGGGAATTTCACGATTCCCTCGACGACGATTTAAAGTTCGATGATTGGTTGGATTCTTCTGCTGAATCAATCGAATCCAATTGCGAGGCGTCGGTAACAGATGGAAACCCTAATCCATCGCCGGAAGATAACGCCCTTCCGTCGGAGGGGATTCGCCGGAGATCTCACTCTCGTTGTAGATCTTCTGAATCGGAATCAACGGCATTGTCAAACATTAGCTCGTCGGAATCTGTGGATAATTGCTCCGGCGAAAAAAAGGATAAGCAGAATCGGACAATTAGGGATTCTGAGAAAAATATTGGGGATGACGATTCGTTGGAGATGATAGACAGCTCGGAGTTAAAATCTGAAGTTGGTGGAGAGAAGAAAGAGACGGATGAAGAGCATTCTACCATTTCGGATGCAAATGCCGATGCTCGTGGAGATTTAGGAGGGGCAGAATCGAAATTGAGGGGAAGCAACGATGCAGATTCCAGCCTTCTGTACGTTTTGGCTGGTATAGTAATCAAGTCCATCAGCTTCCAATTTTCGTTATTATTCAAGTCTTTTATGTTTCCGGTATACTTTGTGTATTATTTGTATCTGCTTGTGTTTAATCCCATTGGGCTTGTGAGAAAGCTCTACAGCGGGTATCTGTTTCAGAGCATGAAAAGAATTTGGAATTTTCAGTTTGGAATTGTTTCAGAATATATGTTTGAATGGTTGAAGGAACACCGGGTGATTTGGAAAATGGGTTTGAAGTGTGGTTGGGGATTGTTGTGGTCCGCGTATGTTTGTGCCGTTTTGGTTGGTTTATTGGTTTCAGCTTTTGTGATGGGAGGGGTACTAATTAAGGTGGTGGTGGAGGACCCGATTCGAATAAAGAGCAGTTTGAATTTCGATTATATGCAGAAGAGTCCGGTGGCAATCGTACCATTGATACCACATGGGAAATTGAACAATGATATGTACCTTGTTGAGAAGCATGAAATTTTGAAGGCAAGTCAGTCAAGAGTTCTACCATATAATCACAAGTTGAAGGTGGCTGTATCGTTAACTGTACCAGAGTCGGAATATAACCAACATCTTGGGATTTTTCAGGTATGCTTCAGTGTTGTTTTGTTGCTTGTTTCAGTCAATTGAGTTAATATTTTTATGTGTTTTGAGTGCATAGGTATTGGGTTGGTAACTTGCTGCATTAACAAGAAAGGATGTTGACACTAGAATATTTTAATTTGTGAGACTCTTCGTGTTGCATGTATGTATTTGTGCTTGTGTTAGAGGAAGATTTTGTGTGACGAGCTTGTAATATTTCGGCATTAAAACTTGGTCTTTGCTGCAAATTTGACCAGTTTCTTTCTATCCAAAATGATAAATATCATTAGCCACTTAATTGAGGTTTTGTGTTCATACCACTTTTGTCATTTTCAGATTAAACTCTTTCTACTTGTGTCTCATTATCTGATTATCTTTCTACTTGTGTCTCATAATTCAATTTTTCATTAATTAGGATATTAAAAGACTATTATACCCTAATTTATTACTACTTGATGATAATATAGACCATGGTTAATTAGGGGTATTGGTTGAAAAAGGGTAATTTTTGTTGATACTAGCAAAAGGACAAATAATTAGGCACACCATGTTTGGATAAAATCAACCCGATAATTAGGAACTGATGGAGTATGCAGAACCCTTTGGGTGGGAAATATAGACGACACCTTAGACTGACGACTAGTAGAAACTCTCTTTATATTGATTTCTTGGAAGTTGGAAGATCTCCGAATCTGTCAACCTTCTAATGAAGAAGAATGGATGGTTTATCTTTTCTTTTCTTCATGGACCTTTTGACATTCTTACCTTTTAAGTTTCAAGCATCTAAAAGTTTAGCATTTTAAGATTTAAAAGCGAGGCTTCATACAAAGTAGTTGCATAACAAGCGGGTTAATTGCACAAAATCCCCTTGTAGTTTGAAAATATTGTGTGAAATCCTCCCCCATGGTTTGGAAATTGCACAAAATCCCCCTGTGATTTATAAAGCTAATCCCTTTTTCTCAGAAACGAGTTAACGGTTTTATCTATTTCCTCTATTTTCAGTATCTTGTTTTAAAAATACTGAAGTCTTGAGACTATACTATGAAATACATTAAACTGTTAACTCGTTTCTGGAAAATAAAGAGAGTTAGCTTTGTTTAATAAACCACGAGGGGATTTCTTGCAATAAACCCCATAGCAAGCTCATCCAACTCATATACAGTATGCAGATGAATCCATATTTATTTGATTGAATGCTTGTCCCAGTGATTTTTACTCAATTCTTTATCTTTCTGTTCATTAAAAGGTCAGAGTAGATTTCCTTGGTGCTTACGGAAACACACTCACAACTTCAAGACGTCCATGTATGCTGCAATACAAAAGCCATCCAATTCGATTACTGCTGACTATCCTCCAGATTGCTCCTATTTTAACCGGCTATACATCAGAAACCCAGTTTTTGAAAATAAATTTCAAAGATCTTACCGAAGGTGAGACACCAACTGCCGCCTTAAGGGTGGCTATTGAACAACGAGCTGAATACTCTCCTGGTGCTGGTATTCCTGAAATATACTCTGCATCTCTTTCCCTCGATTCTGAACTCCCAATTCTGAAAAGGATATTGTGGTTTTGGAAGAAGACAGTATATATATGGGTGAGCATGTCTGTCTTTGTAACGGAAGTGGTTTTTGCTCTCCTTTGTTGTAGACCCATGATTATACCGAAGATAAGATTGAGGGAAGCAAATAACCGAGGCGCTCCTCCGAATAATCCTCCAAATGGGACTTAAGGCGATACTGATAAGGGGTTCTTAATGTTGTAATTGGTTTGATTACCATGTTTATAGTTGAGAGATTCTGAATTTTTTTGTGCATAAAAGATGAAAGTAGATTTTTTTAACATTATTTTAAACTCCACTTATTGTATGTATGTTTGTTACTGGGAAGAAGTGAAAACAAGATTGTGTAAATTTCAGGTCCTTATATTTGTTTGATGATTTTTTAGATGTGAAAAGTTGTGTTTCTATTAAAGCAAGGTTGTGTTATTGGCGGATATCATGCTTATCCGATTTGTCTCAATGTCCCAATAAATGCCTGTTTTAGAACATGAGTTGGTGAGACTTAACTTTTTTCAAAAAATAAGTGTTTTTAGATGGTAAGTTGAGATTTAAGGTGTGTTTTAGAACTCTAGTGAAAGAGTAGAAATGCTTATTGAGCAGAAGTTGAAAACACCCCCTTAAAACACCACCTAAATGTTGCTATTTCGTTCCAACCTATTCTTGATTTACTAGTCTGTTGGTCCCGGTGCAAACGAGTCTTACACGTGTATGGGGGGGGAATACACGTGTTAGGTTTTTAAACTTTTTTTTCATCGAGGTCACTTGGGTCGATAATCCCGAAGATTAGGATCCGAGAAGCACAGATCGCTCCGAGTCAAAGTCTCATCGAGACAATGATCCCTGAAGCCGCTTTCGAGATACCTCGAGATAATCCCAATCGAGTCCCGAAAGTGTCGAGATCCCGAGTTGTTTGGATCGATAACTAACTTCTATGAATCCTCAGAAGAGAGTTCAGTTTGGTAACTATCTGTTCTAGCTACTCAGTCGTGCGGAATGGTTGGCCCTTAGATTATACTCGTTTTAAGCTTTGCTGAAAACCTTCCCTTTATGAATTAGTGATTAAGCTGTGATTCAATTACATGTAACTTCAGTGGATTGATTCCAAATGAATATAAGTGAAACGTATGCTTTCAAAATCAAGTCAATACAACAGTTGAGCACAGATAAGGAAAGCAATAAAGAACACAACAATTATAGTGGTTCGAGGAGACTCAAGCTCCTACATCTCTCTCTAATCCTCGAGAGAAATTCACTAATCACTTCGAGCTTTTCGACTACCTCGCGTAGAGTTTACTTACTCAACTCGCCCCGAAGTTTTACGACTACTCCGTAGTTTACTTACTCAACCCGACCTTGAGTTTTCGACTACCTCCGTAGTTTACTTACTCAAACACAAACAAGCTTTCAGACTACCCCTCAGAGCTTACTAACTTCTCCTCTAGAGTTTTCTCGACTACTCGCGTAGTTTACTAACTCTTTTACAACTCTTCTCACCAACAAACACACTCCAACTACCTTCTCAAGGGTTTGGGGTTTCTCGGTTGGTTTCAACTAGGATGAGATATCCTTTTACAATGAAGCACAATGCAAAAGGGTTATGATATCTCGACTAAGCTTTGGATAATTCTTATCAAGCTAGGCTTAGTATAGTGAGCTCTCTTCAATATAGAAGCACTTGGGAAATTCTAAGTTTTTCGAGTGCTTTAACTTTTGCAAGAATAAGTTTGAGCTCTTGAGTTGCGTATAAATTTCCGGTACCTTACCAAGGTGAGGGTCACCAAGTATTTATAGGCATACACCAAGGTCACTCTTGAAAACTATCCGTTGAGAGATATAACCCGTGAGCTTCCTCTTATGGTGTGTGAGAAACGACTATATTTAGGGTTTGAAACTCCCTAACACGTTTTTAAGCAATAGCCTTTCATGTAGCCGGTCTTCACTTTTTGCAGTCTGGAACTTTTGTACATCTGACATCTTTTTTCAATGACTGCCACCTTTGTCGATTGTCGAAGATGGTACAGTGTTGTCTTCCTCTTTTTGACTTTTGTCTCCAGTTAAAGGTAGACACCTTCAACGGCTCTTTTTGGTTACAAACTCTGAGTTTGATATAACCTTAACAACACTTCTGACTTAGTTCCTTTTGTCTGCAT
Organism: Stenogyne calaminthoides; assembly: GCA_037126765.1. Taxonomy (NCBI): domain Eukaryota; kingdom Viridiplantae; phylum Streptophyta; class Magnoliopsida; order Lamiales; family Lamiaceae; genus Stenogyne; species Stenogyne calaminthoides. The sequence continues at coordinate 15,254,000 of JBBCBC010000035.1, forward strand.
TTGAATGTCTTGGCAATATCTAACTTTCTAAGAAATCGTGTTTTTTCTCGATATTGCATCCTTGAGATAGATATATTCATTGCCTCGGAACATTGAGTTCATCTTGAGCATTGATATATTCTTGAGTCTTGATAATTCTTGCATGCCTTGATATTCTTGATCTTCAATTCTCGGTCTTGATCTTGCGTCTTGAGTCTTCGAGTCTTTGGTCTTGAGTCTTGAGTCTTCTTCGAGTCTCTTGGACCGATATCTTTGAATCTTCGTCTTTGAGTCTTGATTCCCTCGATATCTCTTGAGTCTTGATATCTCGATTTCTGCTGAGTCTTGAACCTTGATTTCATTGAAACTTGATTTCTTGAAACATCTTGAGTTCTTGAGTCTTGGACCTATTCGAACTATATCTGCTTGACTATACATTTTGCGAGATAACATCCCCGAATACTCTAAACCGAATCGACTAACTATCAAGATCATTACGAACATGTCATACTTAGGGGTTTTTGGGATCAAATCAAAATCATATATCTTTTATTAAATTCATCTCCCAACAATTTCCCTTTTTTTTTTTTGATGATGCAAAACCTATCTTGTTACAAACATATAACCTATACTCAGGTTTCAGTTTATCCTATTAAAAGATTGGTTGTCTCCCAACAATTTAAATCATTCAGCAATTTCTTCAGTAATGAATCTCTTTAAGTAGTTCATTACCAAATACTTAAACAATTTCTCCCATATAAACATACAATCAGTTCAGAGACATTCATTCAGCATATCAAAATAAACGACATGTAAATAAGATAATGAGATATTATCTTTTGAGCATAATGATAAATCCTCATTGATGATGAGTATACCATTACAGATTACAATGAGTTTATCAACAAAATCAAAAAGACAAAAAATTAAAGATTACAGAATCTTACGAGTCTTGATCTTGATTTGGCTCTTGGTCTTCATTCTTGATTTGCTTCATTCTCAACTTCATCAGCTGGCACCTCCAGGTCGAACATTCCGAAAAATCTCTTCTTTAGCTCATTTCTTTCCTTGATGATATCCGGACTGTTTCCTGTTAAACCCAACTGACCAGCATACTGAGCAATCTCTTGAGTAATGACCTTCTCATTCACCAAGCCATTACCAAGTCTTGGAGGAGGATAGGAATATGGACCGGGCTACTATCCGTACCTCTCCTTCATCCGCAAGGTTAATCCAAATTTCATAGATACTTTGGATAGAAGGTTAGGAGATATTCAATGAATGATTCATACGATCCGAGCTTTCCTCTCCATTCCCCGAGAACATCATAATTGAACGGAAGGTTCTCTTGACTTCTTCCCACATATCGTTGAGTTTGATAGGCATCCATTTATCAACGTGGGGCCACTTTTAGTGCTTTTGATGTCCCTTTCCTCTTGCTCATAAACTTCCCGAATTCACTCCTTCGCCGCTCTTCTTCTATCTTCTTTTTTCGATCACAGACGCTCCCGAGACCGGCAAAGAAATTTTCTTATTTTGTTCTATTTGGAGTGTCTTCAGAGCATCTCTTGTGTTGAAGACTTTCTTCTGAGGTTGAGACTCAGATTCTTCAACATCTACATCATCCAGAATCAGTTTTCTCTGGATTGGCTTAGAAGCCTTCACACGCTTGCTTACAGGTTGAACAACAAACCCAATGCTTTCCTCTTCATAGGCAGTTCAGCAGCAGCCTGGCTTGTTCCAACCTTTGCACTAGCACTCAGTTTCTCTCTTGCAACATCAAGCATGGTTTGCTCAGAAACTCGAGTGTAGATAGGCTTCTCCACCTGAGCGAACTTCAACTTCTCAGTAGCTTCGACTTCTCTTAAGGCTTTGGCTAGGTTATACATTTCAGCTTTTTTCTGAGCCTTCTTCTCCAAAGTACGTGCCATGAACTTCCTGAGGTCTTCACCTTCCTTTTCCCCCTTCTTACTTTGTAATTTGGAAGAAGTCTCGAGAGAATCTTTGGTCAATGTGATATTGCTCTTTGCTTACACAGCGAATCTCTCCTGCTATCTGATCTTGTTCGTCTTCCAGCCTCCTTAGATGGTTCTTGGCCACAGAAAATTCTTCAGACATATGAGCAAACTGGCCAGAGAGAGCCTCCTTAAGCATCTCTGTCATCTTGGTCATGAGCACTGAGCTCATTTCCTCAACAACAGATTTTATCGTTACATCATTCCTCTCTGCCAATTTCACCTCTAGAAATGCAGTTGACTCCTGGTGCTTCTGTTTCATTTCAGCACTGAGCTCAGCCTTGACTCCCTCCAGCTTTTCATTCAGCTTATCTTCCATGGAGGTCATCTGTGAGGTCGAGTGTTTTGGATTAGCACCGGCTCACCGAAGAGTGACTAAGACCTTCCATCTGTTGAGCTTGATTGGCCAATGTTTCTTCCATCTGAGCAATCTTGATCATCATTGGTTCAACCTTCTCAAGTTTCTCCATCAAGGGAGTGAGGTCGATTTCAGAACCTTCGACCTCCCCGTGTTTTGTCGATCATCCCGAGGTTAGTGTACAACCCGAGGGTCGGCCTCGCACTGAAGCCGTCTTCATCCCGAGCTCTAGTTTCCAAATCGAGCCTCGATCATTTATCGACAATTAGAATTAAAGATAAAACTTTCAAGAACTTTGGCATAATTATTAATAGTGCAAAAGGTACCAAGAGTGCTACTTCATCGAGGTTGACCAATTTCGAGTTGATCGACAGCGAAGTCTCATTTTCCATCCGAGATCGATCCTCAACATCTCCTGTTGGTCCCCATCTCCATCTTGAGATTTGTCTCCACGCTTGGGGCACCAACTTCGGTGCTTTTTTCTTTCAGCTAACTTCCTCCGAACCAAACTCATCAAAATCGGAGTTTTTCATCCCGAGCTTTGTCCTTCGAACCCCGAGAAGTCGGTCGAAAGGTTTTTCCTCATTCCACCATCTTCCCTCTTAAAGCAAAAAGAATATCAAGCATCTAAGGAAGAGTCCGATTGAGGATGAACACGATTTGTCCTTAATCAAGAAAACATCTTGCAGATCGAGGTATATGACGAGCTCGAGGTATGGGTCAAGAATGAACCGTTCCCCTTGCTCCTCCACTCGCCTTTCTTGACCTCGCCCTTCTTCCATCTCGGGCTCCGTTCATTTAAGCATCATTTGAGGATCAAGTAGTAGATCACTCAGAGCTCATCAAGAATATTTTGCTCTGAGTCGTGACCCTGAACGTTGTCGGTCAGTCCTCGGTTTGATCCGAGTGGGTTCAGGGGCTGGTGACATATCCTCGATTGACTCTGAGTTGGCTCTTTCTTTGTCGAGCCGACACTTTTTCAGTAGGAATCTCTGAGGTCTGAGTTCCTTTGAAAATTTCCTGAGAAATTTTGTCTGAACTTAGAGATGTCTCAAGCACCTCAGAGAAAACATGCTCCTCAGTCTGTTCTTGTGTCTTTGAGATAACCTGAGCCAAAACTTGCAATGGCGAACTCTGAGCGATTTGGCTCTCAGGTTGAATCTCTTCAGAATCACTGACATCTTCATCAGTGAGAACCACCAATCTTCTGAGCTTTGGGGCAAGGTTCTTCTGCTTCATTATTTTTGCACCTTACTCCATCTTTGCCTCAAACAAAACCTTCCCCCTGGTTTGTTGAGTCTCTTTTTCAGCCGCAACTGGTGATTCTACCTTCTTTTCTCTCTTCCCCATGATGGCCTGCTTCTTTGCAGCAATGGGCTTGAAGAGAATTTTGGACTTAGGGAAGGAGGTCGAATTGGCGAAGATATCCTCCTCCTCTCTGTACATCTCCAAAATATAAGCAATTTTGGTGGCATGGTGGATCTTGCCTTTTATTGAGATCGCCCCGTCAACCTTTTTCAACACTTTGGTTCCGCTTTCACTCACCGTCTCGAATCAAAAATTTCAGCCGGGTTGAAGTCGGTGGTGGTGGGTGAGGCCTCTATTTCCGCCATCAACCGAGCCGGTAGTCGACCCGCTCAAAACTCCCCGCAAGACTCATGATGCTCTTGCTCACAATATCCATCAACACACTATATTGTGGCTTCAAGTGACTTTTATGCAATGTCGCCTCAAATTTAACAGGATTCTCAGCAATCCTATCTAAGTACTCCTGCTCTCTTCCCGACATATACATCGCAGGATCCTCTCCTCTATCACAGAGCTCAAAAACATCATTGATTTTTCGGAACTATATGAGATCCTCTCAAAATCGATGTATTTGGACAACTGCTCTAAATGTGATACAATTATCTTAGAATGCATCTGATCCTCTTCATCTATCTTCAAGTTATAGATGAATTTCGATTACCTCTTTTCGCAAACTCCCGGGTGCGGTAAACTTGCGACTAGATGGAATGAGTTTAGCGATCGAATCATATGCAGAGCCTCCTCTTCTGGCTTTGAGTTGGTTGTGCTTTCGAGTGAGACAACAAACTCGTACCAAGGCTTGTTGGTTTTGGCTAATCTCTCGAACAAGGTTGGGGCCATTTTAGAGATTGATTGAAGAAATGAAGCTTTAGGGTTTGAGAATTTCTGGGCAAAAGGGATTTTTCGCAGAGGATTTGGGAACGAAGGGTTTGATAAAATTTTGGCTTGAAAGACTTATTGGGGTATAAATAGCTTCGAAATCGTGGGGAATCGCGTTGGTTAGGTGAAAAACAACGGTTGAGATTAATCTCCGATTAATCGGGTATATGAACCGACGATCTCCGAAAAGTAAGCCGCCAAAACATCCTCATTGATCATTAATGTAACTGAGCATTAAATGATATTGACCTTCTTCGAATTTAAAAACGATCCAAAAAACATTCCTCAGGTGTTTTGTATTTATTGCGAATGATTACTGAATTTTACTTAAGCAATAAATGAGTCGCATGAGTCATTACTTCTTCAGACTAATTTCCCTCTATCAGTCTTACTGAGTACTGACCTTGATAAAATGTCAGTATAATCATCGAAAATCTTGAATGGGTTCGATTGTCTTACTCGAAATCTTGACCTTGAAGAATCTGAGTTTCCACGAGACTCGATTCGGTATTTCCATTTTCTCCCGAGCTTCTCATTAGAATTTCGAGAAAAACTTCATGCATCCGAAAATCTTCAATTTTCGATTTTTTACTCTATACACTGGTTCTAACATCCCTAATTCAATCGAAAGTTCTGAAATCTTGATTCCGCCAAAGGTTTAGTCAAGATATCGACTCTCTTATTATCGATATGAATTTTCTCCATCCTTATGTCCTTTTTCTCGACATGATCTACGATGAAGTGATGTCCGATATCCACATGCTTGCATCGGTGTGCAATACGGATTTTTGTGAAAAAACAATGGCACTATTATTGTCACAAAATATTGGTACTTCATAGCTACAACTTTATAATCCCTTAATTGTTGTGCGAGCGAAAAGAACCGAAACCACAACAGACTTCTCGCAGACCATGTATTGACTTCGATAATCTTGGTTGCATCGAGGTGCATTTCTTCGAAAACCAAGATATCACTTACTTCCTAGAAATTGACAAGTTCTGAAGTTGACTTCTGTCAACTCGCAACCTCCATAATCGAGATCTCGAGTAACCCGGTTAATTCAAGGTTATCATCGGTTGGATACCATAATCCTCTATTCATGTGCCCCTTAAGATACTTCAAGATCTTGTTGGCAAACTTCCATGTGACTAGCCTTAGGATTAGCTTGGTATCTTGACATATCCCAACAACAAATGTTATATCCGGCCTACATTTGGCGTGAGATAGAGCAATGATCCAATGATTCCTCTATAATCGAAGATGACTACCGATTTGCCTTCGTAATCGGGATCCATCTTGTAGTTAGTATTCATAGGAATCTAAGCGTATTGCAATTCATACACCATATTTAGCAATCGGATCTACGGTGTATTTTGCTGGTTGATGAATATTTCTTCCTTTGATTGTTTCACTTGAAGACCTAGAAAGAAATTCATCTCTCCCATCATTGACATCTCAAACTTGCCTTTCATCAGTGTTGAAAACTTTTCACACAGCTGATGGTTTGGAGATCCAAAAATGATGTCATCAACATATATCTCGAACTAGTAAGATATCTTCTACATCCTCTATCCCGAAGCGAGTTCTATCAACGATCCCTTTGACAAAACCATGGTCAGTAAGAAACTGAAAAAGAGTATCATACCATGCTCTGGGTCCTTGCTTGAGACCATACAAAGCTTTTTCGAGCACAGTAAACTTGGTCATTCTGTTTGAAACCCGGAGGTTGTTCCACATAAACCTCTTCTTTAAGCACACCGATTCGAAATGCACTTTTCACATCCATTTGATAGATGTGAACTTCATGTGGGCAAAGATATGCAAGAAACAATCGATGGCTTCTAGTCTTGCAACAGTGCAAAGGTTTCATCATAATCCAAGCCTTATTCTTGGGAATAACCTTGTGCAACTAGTCTTGCCTTGTTTCTCACAATGTTGTTGTTTTCATCTCTTTTATTCTTGAAAACCCACTTGGTTCCAATGACATTGTGCCTTTTCAGGTCTATCTACCGGCTCCCATACTTCATTCCTTGAGAATTGATTCAATTTCATCTTGCATAGCAAATAATCAATGAGAATCTTGTAGAGCTTCACCAATCTCGGTGAGTTCTTTTTCTCCGATAGGAAGCAGGCAGAATAGTGCACTCTCACCATGGAACCTTCTTGTTTTAACACCTCGGTTAGATCACCCACAATCGACTTGTAGGATGACTATCTAACCATTTCCTTCTTGATGTTCCCCCTTCAATAGTATCCTCAACATTTGAAATGTTAGGTCGATTAAATCGATAAACTTCGAGGAACAAGAAAATGAGAAAGGGAATCATCTTCCTCGTGGAAATTCTATTCGAACATTGTGAGAGACATTTGTTTCCCCTTTGGTTGATAGATTGAAATTTGCCTCGATTTGTGACCACATCTTCATTAGCATCACATACCGAGTCCGAACCGGTGTCTGCTCGGATTTGTCACCTTTGGAGTGTTGGTTTTCCTGAGTCTCACCATCCCGAGTTCCATCTCGAACTTCTTTATTCGAGTCCGAGTCACCCAATCATAGGATGTGACCGACTTCTTCTTTTCCGTTCGATGGATGATTTATCTTTTCATTTCGGGCTTAATCTGGTGATCCTCTTAGTCGGTTCATCAAGATCATGTTCTGTTTCTTCCGAACACAAATAGATTCATCAAAAACAACATGAGGTGTTTCCTCCACAATAAGAGTCCTACAGGTTGTAAACTCGAAAGCTTTTCTCGACTTGAGAATATCCTAAGAATATTCCTTCATCGAACTTTTACTATCAAATGTTTTCAACCGATCTTTACCATTATTGTGTATGAAACACTTGCAACCAAACACACGAAAAAAAAAAACAAGAGGCTTCCTTTCATTCCAAAGCTCATAAGGTGTTTTGCCTTGACTCTTAGTCAAGATGGATCCGTTTCGAGAGTAGCATGCGGTGTTGATGACTTCAAACCCCAAAATCTTTTAGGAATATCAACTTCAAATTTATCATTGTCCTTGCAGCCTTCTTTCGTAGTCCTGTTCTTTCTTTTCAAAGAACACCATTTTGTTGAGGGGTCCTTGCGGTGATGTTTCATGTGAAATTCCATTTTCTCGCACAATAATCGATATGATATGATTTATAAACTCGGTTCCTTTGTCAGTCCGATTTTGACCACACTCAAATTTTTTCTCAATATCGAGCCTTTTCAAGAACTCTGGCAAACTTTTATTCGAGTCTCTTTTTCTTCGAGTAAGAATATGACCCAAGTATATCTTGAGTAGTCATCAACTACTACCAATGTGTATTTCCGCCATTAGTGCTCACAGTGTTATAGGACCAAAAAGATCCATATCACGATGAATCAAGTATTCTTTCAAGAGAAACCTCAACTTTGCTTTTTTAAATGATGCTCTTATCTTTTTCCTTTTTTCGCACGCATCACAAATATGTTCCTTCTTGAACACTTCATTAGACAACCCTCTCACAAGAGCTAATCTTTGCAAGCTTGTTCGGGGTTTTGAAATTTAGGTGATTCATTCTTTTATGCCATAACCAATCGGGTATATCTGTGGAACTTTTAGCAACTAAACATGTATCTTTAGGAGTTGAACTCCAATCGCCAAGATACACATTCCCTTTTCTTGTACCGATCAAGAATACTTTTACGTGATGTATCATCTTTCACAAAACATAAGTTCTTAGAGAACTCAACATTAAAACCCTTATCACAGATTGGCTAATTGAAAGCAAGTTATGCTTCAATCCGGATACATATGAAACACCATGAATATGAATCGAGTCGATTTCCAAAGTTCCATATCCTTGATACCGTCCCTTGGAGTTATCTCCAAAAGTGATCTCGTAGGCCTCTTTGTTCAACATAGTCACTTTGAGTATCTTCTTGTATCTGTCATATGTCTTGAACATCCTTTGTCAAGATACCATATATCGAGCTTTTTTTTTCATCTCTCGCTTTCATCGGTGCCATGTGATCTTTAGTCGATTCAATTTCTTGTTTTCCTCCCGAAAAAAGCAGATCAATTCTTAGGTACCCAATTTGTGTAGGGTCCTACAAGGTTAGATGTACCTTTCGGAATCCAAATCGCTCGACAACTCTAATCACTTTAGAGTGGCTAATTTTTTCTTCCATAACATCAACATACACATCTACCACTCTAGGTGCCTTACTTAGTTTTACGTGTATGTGTGCTAGCTTTAGCATGAACATGGGCTTTTGAATTCTTCTTTGGTTCGGGCCTTCTGTTCGGATGCTTAGGCTTTTTGCAAAACCGGTCTAAATCTTTGATGATTTCGGGTTCAGATAACCTTTACCCTTAAGCGGTGGGGGTTCAGGTTATGCATCTTTGAAATCTGGTCTTTCAAATTATCTTGAGGACTTGGTCTCTTCGATTGAGAATGTCTCTTTGAAAGTGTTTCTCATCCGAGGATTCCTATGATGGTTCGATGTGGAGCCTTTCGGTTTTGCATTCTTAGCCCGAGGCTTTGAAGTATTTGCTCGAAACTTTCAGAATCGACCTTTCAGTTTTCTAGCCTTCACCGAGGTTTGGGCTTTCTTACGATCATTCGGGTTTTTTCGAGACCATAGGTCATTTTCCTTGTCTATAACCTTGGGCATTACTTCAATTTGAAGTGTAGGTGCCCTTTGGTTTTACAAAGATTGTCTTCTTGCTACTTGATGCAAAGATTCGAGATGACCTTGTGAGGTTCCTCTGGAATAAATCCTAATCCAGTTTTTATAGTCACGGATCTCGGTAACTCGAATTTCATCTATTACATTAGATGCATTATTCAATAGAGTTAACTTCTTCATGCACTATCCTCACATGATTCTGTAGAGTTTTATGCTTCTCAGAGAGGTCATTGAACTCGATTACGATTAGTTGAATTTCTTGATGGATTTCTCTAGCTTTTCGATTAGGGACATTATCAACTTTTCTTTCTCGAGAGTTGTACTTTGAACATCCGATTCATCAAGAGCTCCCATTAATTGAGAAGTGATTTCAATATTGCTAGAGTCTTTCCATTTTAGATTTTCAAATTTTTCGATTCCTTTATTCGCTCTTGAGTTCTATTTAGCGATCCTTGCAAAAACAAAGATAGTCCTTCATCGATTCTCAAAAGAATCCATCGAGGTCAAAATGATCATTTTCGGTGGAACATGAAAACTCTTGTGCTAGTGTAGGAGCAACAACGAGAGAAAGAAGAGTTTACCTCCTCAATGGCCATCGAGGCGAGATGTCATCACTTTCCTTTGTCTCGAGAATATCTCATCCGAAGAGCTAGATCCCTCCTCAGAGTGTTCTTCTTCTGCAACCATGGCCTTTTTGCTTGAGAACGTCTGGTCTCTTTTAGCTTGCCTTTCTCTTCTCTCCTTAGCACTCAAATCTGGACAATCATACTAGAAGTGACCTTTCTTCTGGCAATTATAGCATCTGTTGGTATCATCATCCTGATCATTTTCTTCTTTGGACTTGGAGTCTTTCCTCTTGGATGAAGATCCTTCAAATTTTCAGTCCTTCTTCTTCTCGATTGATCGTCCTCGGGTTTCTTCCGGTACACTGTGGTTTCTGTAATAGCTTTTGTATTTTCCAAATCTACTATTAAGTCTATCAAACCTCCTTGCCATCAGTGCTAGCTTTTCCTCAAGCTCATCCTGATGTTTGGCATGGGGGTTCTCAGACTCTCTAGTTTTACAAGTTTTATCTTTGGCTTTTAAAGCCACATTCTTACTAGATGATGAATCATTTTTGCTGTCAGCCTTTTTGGATTTCTTATCAATTACAAATTCATAGGCCTTATTTCGAGAGAAGACTTGTTGGTATGGCATTGAGTTAATGTTCTTGGTGTTTTCAATCACCCTTTGCATGAATATCTCATTTCTTAGAAAGACCTCTAAGAATATTCAATGCAACTTCTCTTTGTGGATATTTCTTTCCAAGTGCATTTAGATCATTCATGATCTTTAGTGAATCGACTTCCAATTTGTCTATTGATTCACCATCATCCATTTCAAAAACATCAAACTTTCCAATTGCCCTTTGAAAGTTTGTTTTCTTTTATATGATCGTGCCTTGGCACATTACAACTAGTGTATCCCAAATTTCTTTTAAAGATACGGTGAGAGATCATTCCCATCACACCATCATCAATTGATCAGTATAGTGTGTCTTTTTGCAATGTAGTCTAGATTGACTAACTTTCTCTCCTCAGAGTCGGTTGGTCATCGACTTAGGAAATTCTGCTCTAGGATCAATTCTCGATCTTACATTCCTCTGGGGATTCACCACAAGAATTGGAATGGTCCTTGAGAGACCACTCTCCACATACGCTCATGTTTGGAATCTGATGATGAGCCTGCATTCTCGATCTCCAAAGATCATAGTTCTCCACCGAGAACATGGGAAGTTTTTAGAAGACATTTTATCCGATCTTTTGAAAAGAAAAAAATTTCAAACAAATAAGATCGATTCGAGATAGACCACAAGTATTTTTGAAAATAAAACTTTGGTCAACACCAAGCAGTGGTCAAGTTGAACCACCGCTCGATACCACTTGTTGGTCGGTGCAAAACGAAGTCTTACACGTGTATGGGGGGAATACACGTGTTCGGTGTTTTTAAAACTTTTTTCTTCGAGGTCACTTGGGTCGATAATCGAAGATTAGGTTCGAGAAGACAGACGCCTACGAGTCAAAGTCTCATCGAGACGGTGATCCGAAGCCGCTTTTCGGATACCTCGAGATAATCCCAACCGAGTCCGAATGTGTCGAGATCCCGAGTTGCTTGGATCGATAACTAACTTATTGAATCCTCGTAAGAGAGTTGGTTTGGTAACTATTTGTTCTAGCTACTCGATCCGGGCGGAATGGTTGGCCCTTAGATTATACTGCTTTTAAGCTTTCTTTGAAAACCTTCCCTTTATGAATTAGTGATTAAGTCGTGATTCAATTACATGCAAACCGATTGGATTGATTCCAAATGAATATCGAAACGTATGCTTTCAAAAATCAAGTCAATGCAAAGTTTAAGCACAGATAAGGAAAACAATAAAGAACACAGTAATTATAGTGGTTCAGAGACTCAAGCTCCTACATCCACTCTCTCTAATCCTCAGAGAAATTCACTAATCACTTCTGAGCTTTCTGACTACCTCGCGTAGTTTACTTACTCAACTCGGCCCTGAGTTTTCTGACTACTCCACGTAGTTTACTTACTCAACCCGACCTTGAGTTTTTCGACTACCTCCGTAGTTTACTTACTCAAACACAAACAAGCTTTCGGGACTACCCTCAGCAGCTTACTAACTTCTCCTCTAGAGTTTTTCGACTACTCCACGTAGTTTACTAACTCTTTACAACTCTTCTCACCAACAAACACACTCCAACTACATTCTCAAGGGTTTGGGGTTTCTCGGTTGGTTTCCAATTAGGATGAGATATCCTTTACAATGAAGCACAATGCAAAGGGTTAGGATATCTCGACTAAGCTTTGGATAATTCTTATCAAGCTAGGCTTAGTATAGTGAGCTCTCTTCAATATAGAAGCACTTGGGAAATTCTAAGTTTTTCTAGTGCTTTAACTTTTGCAAGAATAAGTTTGAGCTCTTGAGTTTGCGTATAAATTTCCGTCACCTTACAATGTAGAGGGTCACCAAGATTTATAGGCATACACCAAGGTCACTCTTGAAAACTATCCGTTGGAGAGATAACTTCGTGAGTTTCCTCTTATGGTGTGTGAGAAACGGCTATATTTAGGGTTTGAAACTCCCTAACACGTTTTAGGCAATAGCCTTTCATGTAGCCGGTCTTCACTTTTTGCAGTCTGGAACTTTTGTACATCTGACATCTTTTTTTTGACACATCCTTTGTCGATTGTCGATATAGTGATGTTGTCTTCCTCTTTTTGACTTTTGTCTCCGGTTAAAGGTAGACACACCTTCAGCTCTTTTGGTTACAAACTCTGAGTTTGATATAACCTTAACAACACTTCTGACTTAGTTCCTTTTGTCTGCATTTGAATGTCTTGGCAATATCTAACTTTCTAAGGAATCGTGTTTTTCTCAGTATTGCATCATTCAGATAGATATATTCAGTGCCTCGGAACATTGGGTTCATCTTGAGCATTGATGGAGATTATTGAGTCTTGATAATTCTTGTGCCTTGATATTCTTGATCTTCAATTCTCAGTCTTCGGTCTTGCGTCTTGAGTCTTACGAGTCTTGTGGTCTTCCGAGTCTCGAGTCTTCGAGTCTTGATTGATATCTTGAATCTTTCGTCTTGAGTCTTGGTTCCTCGGTATCTCATTGAGTCTTGATATCTCGATTTTCATCGAGTCTTCTTGAACCCTCGGTTTCATCTTGAAACTTCATTTTTTTCTTTAAACATATCTTGAGTTCTTGAGTCTTGAGACCTATTCGAACTATATCTGCTGACTATACATTTTGCAGATAACATCGTGAATACTCTAAAACTGAATCCTGACTCAACTATTAAGATCATTCTGAACATGTCATACTCAGGGGTTTTGAGATCAAATCAAAATCATATATCTTTTATTAAATTCATCTCCCAACATAGTCTATCCGTTTCATATTAATTTGCATGTAAAATTGGACATACAAAATAAGAAAATTGAGTAATGATTATGATTTTGAGTGATAGCTTTGGAAATATTTATGTATAAAATAAAAAAATTGGTTGGATTGTGATCACGTATGGACCAAAAAATCATGATATATTGTGTAAAATTGTTGATATTGTGAAAGTAGAGTTTTATATATAATTTTCTATTTTTTTGAGTGTGCAAATGTCTTGATAAGGAAAATACGTATATTATTACGAGACGACGGAGAGTATTTTAATTAAAATTTAGCCATTTTAGCGAATATGTTAAAATAACGATTTATTAGTTAATGTATGTATCGGTGTAAAAGATACAATAATGGATGATTCTGGTTTTACGAAATATAATTGCACATCATAAAAACTTGTCCAATTTAGACTTAAATATTGCAAATGCTACACCTTGTAGAATAAATGACATGCATATTATATGGATTTTTCAATACACAAATCAGCAAAAACATTAATCGTCACGACAAATTAATTTAAACTGCATTTAATTTAATATAATTATTGCCACTAAATTGACACTATAAAATATCCACTTAAGTAGCAAAACGTCTTAGCCAAATCATGGGTTTAGCTACCAAGAAAGGGAAATAAAAAAGACGATATTATCCCCGCCAATAACATTTGAATTAGTATATAGTTTACACTTTACATCTTTTTTCTTCTCTCTACTTTACTTTGCCGTTTGCCCTTTTTGTCCAAAAACAAAAATAAAATTCGACCGTTGTAACCCTAAGCCCCAATTTATCCAACAAATATACAGTCTGTTTCTTTCTTGTTCAAAAAAACCTCTCTGTTTTTTCTTCTATCAAGAAAAAATGGTGTCCAAAATAGTGAAAAGAACCCCCACAAAATCGCTCAAAAATCGAAAAAACCGCCGGAAAAACTCTCCGGTCAAGAGCACCGCCGCGGTGGTGGTTTCTTCAATGTACAAATCAATCTACACTTGCCACCGCCGTTTGATAAAGATCTTCTCGAAACTGACTCGAATCGCCACCCCCAAAAAAACCCCTCGGAAAAAAGGGTACCAAATTCTGGCAAAAACCGCCACAAATCCTCCCCAAAGCGACTTCGTTGTACGGAGATCTCTATTCAGCGAAAAAACCACGCTCCACCCTTTGAAATCCCCCGAAACCAAAACCGTATTTCTCGATCTAGACGAAACCCTAGTTCACTCGACGGCGCAAATCCCGCCGGAGAAGTACGATTTCGTCGTACGGCCGGTGATCGACGGCCACAGGGCGGAGTTCTACGTTCTGAAGCGGCCATTCGTGGACGAATTTCTGGAGTTTCTGAGCGAGAAATTCGAGATCGTCGTGTTTACGGCTGGGATCGAGGAGTACGCGTCTCTGGTGATCGATAGACTCGATTGGAGGAGATTGATTTCGCATCGGTTGTACAGGGATTCGTGCAGCGAAATCGAGGGGAAATTCGTGAAGGATTTGTCGCGAATTGGGAGGGATTTGAGCCGGGCGGTGATTGTGGATGATAATCCGAATTCGTATCTGTTGCAGCCGGAGAATGCGATTCCGATTAAGGCGTTTGTGGATGACGGCGGGGATGATGAGTTGAAGAATATGATGGAGGTTTTTCAAGGGTTTGATTTGGGTGGGGATGTACGGGATGCTGTGAAGTCGTTTGTAGCTGATTTCAAAGGGGGAATTTAGTCGGTTTTTTATTTTTTGTTTGTTTTTTATGAGGAATTTCTTGATTTTTTTTTCCTTTTTAATTTGGAAGAGTGAGTATAGAATTGAACAGATTGTGTTCAATGGGAAGTGAGAAGGGAAATGTGAAGATTATTTGACAAGAAGTGAATTAAGATTTGCTTGTTTTTTTGTTCATCGGGTAGATATTACAAAAGTCTTTTTTTTTTTTAATCTCGTGTTTCATTTTTTTTTAAATTATAATATCATGTGCAAAATTTTATAATGGTTATAGAACTTGAATCGTATTATGTGTCATATAATGAATTAAATAAAATACATTCGATCAATCATATAGTTTCACGTGTCATATAATGGATTGAATGACGATAAAAAAAAAAAAATTGGGCAATTTTTCATGCCCATGGTTGTCGAAAACTCAGTCATCAAATAAATATATATATTTTTTTTGGTCCTATATGCATGACCTGGTCATGTAAGTGCCGATAAACATGGTCTAAGCAAATTGATGTGGGATAAAGAGAGGAGGTTTAAAAGCAATTTTAGTGTCTGATTTTCTTTTTTGATTGCATTGTGCAGTGTTACATTTTAATTTTATTGTTCATATGATGATAAAATGAAACAATGTGGTAACATTTCGGAAACTTATGATGCCAAAAATGTTTGCAAGAGTAAGTTCGTAAAATGCTTGTATTTACGCAAAATGTCTTGAACAAAAGAGAATTAAGAAAAGAGGATCATTTGAGATCAATTTTAATCTCTTTGTGTTTTTTTATATCAATTTTCAGAGTTACATTTTGATTTTATTGTTCATACAATAATATAATGAAACAATGTCACAACGTTTGGAAAGCTTAAGATGTCAAAAGTGCTTGTAAGAAAAGTTCTGAGCAAGAAAATGCCATGAAATTGAAAGCAAAAAATATCTAAAAGTTCTGAGCAAAATGCAAAGCAAAAAATATCAAAGTTCTGAGCAAAGTGCCATGAAATTGAAAGCAAAAAAAAATCAAATTGGCCCATGCAGGTCTCGAAAACCTGCGACCTTCGCGTTATTAGCACGACGCTCTAACCAACTGAGCTAATGAGCCATTTGTTAATATATTATATTTTAAAGTTTTATTTATATTTGTTAGTGGATACAAATTTAGTTTGATTGTCTTGGTTTTGTGAATACGGTTACGATAATGTTAGTTTTTCCTAGCATGTGTCTTCCAATATAATTCGAACCAATTAATGACCAGCAATAAATAATTTTGTGTCTTTCATCAATATTCGTTTATTAAATTATGCACATTCAATACTTGATGCAAAAGCACATAAGGTCTCAAATCCATAATCAAGATTAATTAGTTTGTATATACACTAATTTCATCCATCGTGTTGACAACTAATATAAAACCAAGTTCAAAAACCATTGCAGATATCAGTTTAACCTCATTACTACCGCATAAATTAAGCAACATAAATCATTCATATAAAAAAAAAAAAACTAAACAATCTAACAACCCTATCACACTATCATTCAACTAATTAACCCTATCATCAAAATACAATCCATTCTTCACACTTGGATAAACATAAGCCCCTTTTAGCTCAAACCACACTTGCCTAAAAACCTTTATGATCAAATCATGATATTCATCACAATTCAATGTTAAATAACAAGCCAAAAGCTCTTCAAGATCTTCAGCTTTCTCTATCCCTCTCTCTCTGATCATCTCCACCATCGATTCTCTAAAATCGTGCTGCGGATTATACGAACTTTTGACGACTGCAAAGCTGTCGAAAATCGTGCTTCCTTCCAACACTTGCTCCTTCTTCTTCGTTTTCGTCCTCGTTTTCTTCATCTCTTTGAGTGCTCTGATTTTGCACTCTGTTCTTGGAGAGTGTGGATTGATGATCCTTCGGTTTGTGTTTGCGGATTTCTTCTTCGAATCCGATTTGATCTTTATTTCCTTGAGCTTTTTCCCTTCGATTTCTAGCCACTCTGAAACTGAGTTTGAAAACTTTTCTTGTAAAGTTGGAATCTTTTCTTCTTCAAAGTCGAAGCCCCTCGATTTTCTTGAAGTTTGATAGTACGGATTTCGCAAATTTGGAATGTTTTCTTCTATATAATCAAAACCCCTCGATTTTCTTGAACTTTGAAAGTTCAAATCTTGTGAAGTTGAAATCTTTTCTTCTTTTTCATGAAAACCCCTGAATTTTCTTGAATTTCGATCAATCGAATTTCGAAAAGGTGGAATCTTTTCTTCATTTTCATCAAAACTCCTCGATTTTCTTGAAGTTTGATCGTTTAAATCTCGAAAATTTGAAATCTTTTCTTCTTCTTCATCACCCGAACCCCTCGATTTTCTTGAATTTTGATTCCGTTTACGAGTCGAATTCCCTGCTTTTCCCTCCCCTGTTTTTCCTACAATCCTCTGTTTTTCTCTGTTTTCTCTCATCTTCTTTATATCAGAAACCATTTCATTAAAATTCCTACACTCCTCGCTTCTTCGAATCGACGAAATCTCCGTTTTCGTCGATTCGAAGAGCTTGATCTCATGATCATTGATCCCACCTGTGCTTTTCCTCCCCTGAATTCTTTCATCACCAAAAGAAAGCCTCCAGAAATAGTCATCTTCATCCATGCTGTAAAATCTGCCTTCTTTCAAACCAGATGATTTCTTAGGAGCTGCAAATTCAAACTGTTTTTCATCCGAATTGCCACCTTTTTTCTTGGACTTAAAGAACCAAGAAACTGGAAAAAATGAGGAGATTGGAGATGAAGAATTGGGATTTGAAGATTTGTTTGTAGCCCAATTCTTCATATTTGAATTATGTGATGAATGATTGAAAGAAAGAGATTTAAGAGTGAGGTGAAGAGGATGAATAATGGAGGTAGGATAATTATAATGCAGTTAGGAAGCGGTTAGAGGGTTTAAAGAGGGACGTGGGTTTCATATTGAGATGAATAATAATTTCAAAAAAGAAAAGGCACGCCTTAAATCTTGTGACCACTTGCCCACTTTATGCTACTTTCTAGTTTGGTACTTGTAACTTTTTTAGAATAGGTCTTACTTATTTGGTGGGGACCCTTTTTTTTAATTTATTGTTTTGTAGTTCTATTTCAAATAAGGGATTAAATTAGGTAGGGTTAAATCTTCTAGTATTATGTTATGAGTAACATCTCTGTATATCGTTGCACGGGTTAAACTGATAGTGAAATTAATTTGATTAGGAAAAAAAAATAGATTCATACTTTAGAATTTCGATTCAAAGAGAACTATATGGATCTTTGTCTTATCATTAATCTATTTATTCCAAGAATATCTCATTAGTGTAGGTGTCTCCACGGGCGGACATCAAGCGAACCCCTTCTCTCAATTTGAATTTACGGACATCAAGCGAACCCCTTCTCTCAATTTGAATTTATGCTAGTTTTGTCTTGTTAGTCGAGTTTTAATTTTTTTTTAATTAATAATTGAAATAACATTTTCTCTCGACGAAAAATAAATAATTATTAAGTAGCCCGCCTAGTTCCGGCTTAGCCGTTTATACAACGTCTAATGACAAAAACGCTTATAATTATTATGTTTCATAAAATCGGGTCGACCAATAGCCGCCTAGGTTGATTTCGTCATCATTGAACGGAGTTAGTTCAATTAGGACATTGAATAATGTAGTTTATCTATAATCTTATTAAAGAAACATTTTCACTTATACAAATAACAAAACTATATATAATTATGGAAATAATAATGGCTAAGTCTTGTATGCATTCTAGTGCATCGTGTACTCATAGTGCATTTTAGAATCATGCAACTTGTTATATTGAAAGATACAACTTGTCTACATTGAATTGTGCACTATTAATATTGAAAAATAGTTGCACGGTTCAGTGTACACAAGTTGTATATTTCAATATAACAAGTTGCACGATTCTAAAATGCACTATGAGTGCACGGTGCACCTGAATGCACATGAGACCTATCCAATAATGATATGCTCATCGATGTACATCAATTTATATGTTCACTACTAAAGTTGTGATGTCACATAACTTGGAAGAGTCATTATTTAGTTGATTGTTTATGCGACATCACCACATTAGCAGTGGTCATATAAATTGGTGTTCACTATGATCATTTTAAAATATATAAATTAATAAATTTAAATAAATATAGTAAATGAATCGCATATCGGGTAGATAATGTACAAAAAATGAAAATCACTGCAATATCTCTTACTAGTTCATGATAGTAAAATCTTATACATGCAGAACATGTTTGGTAATTGGTACAACTTGAATTCATTCTGCTATATATTTCTCATTGTCTGCACGAGTACTGTCCCACCTGTTTTATTGTACCTTATTGTTTTTTTCAACTTTTATAGCTTTGGACTTTATACACCTAATAATTGTACTTTTTAATAGTGGAGTTGTGGGTATTTTCACTATCTTCCAAGTTGACCCATTAAGTATCAACTTGGCCCGATAATTGCGAGTAGCCCAATTAGTTATTTGGTTTATTTTTATTAATGGTAACGTTTAAAATCTTCGTACGCATTCAAATACACCGTGCACTCATAATACATTTTAAATCATGCAATTTATTATATTAAAATATGCAATTTATTTATACTGAATCATATAATTATTTATGTGGAAAAATAATTGCATTGTACAGTGTAAATAAATTGCATCTTTCAATATAATAAGTTGCACAGTTTTAAAATGTGTTATGAGTGCACGGTGCACCTATGCACATGAGACCCGCTCCATGAAAAAATAATGAAAGGGAAGAAAAGAGGAAGAAATAATCGTTTCATATGAGGTGGATTTTACAATTTTAATTAAGTATGGAGTTTCTAAAGAGTATTATTTCATACTTGTCCAAACACGACTCTATTGTTCTCTATTTACAGTTTTGATTATATATATATGAAGCTTTGCTATATTATTTTCAGAAAATCTCACGTTCAAATAAAATAATAGTTCTAATTAAAAAATGTTTTGTAATTTAACAGTCAATTTTGCCGGGGGTTTAAATTTGCGAATGATATGAATGTAAGGTCCTAAAAATTGTAGCAAATGAATTCAACTCATACCTAATTCATGCCTTCACGAAATAAAAAAAAACATCTTAAATTTGACTCCATTATAGATAGTGTCTCATTATATAATTGAGTTGTAATGATTGAATTTTCTACAAGATCAAAGAATTACTTTACAACCAAATCAAACCAAAGATGGTGAACTTATTAATGATTTTGATTTGTACCAAATCAACCAGTCCACGATACTAGTACAATTATACTTATAGATAGGTGTCTAAGATATAAAAATACAATTATTAATGATTTTGACCCGGTGATCTTAAGAACTTTAACTAATTTTCAATATTTTTTCATGGACATATTTGAATTGAGAGCAGATCTCATGTACATCCAGGTGCACCGTGCACTCGTAGTACATAATCGGCCCGCTACTAACGGCGCCAAGGACAGTGAAGTTCGCCCTGGCCATCGTCGACTACTTCACCAAATGGGCCGAGGCCGAGGCGTTGTCAACAATTGATCAAGCACGCGTAATCAGATTCATATGGAGAAACATCATCTGCAGGTTCGGTCTACCGCATGACATCGTCTCCGACAGTTGGAAAATTTGTATTTTAGTTTTGATGGAAGTTCCAAAACGGGTTGTAATAGGACCAGTCAGACCTGTTAGCTGACTGATGACTTAGAATCAGATTAAGATGACCAGCTGAAATGTATAGATAGCTGATGTAAAAGATAGGTCACATATTGAGGGGGAACTCAATATATATAGGTCAGGTCGAAGTATCAGATGACCCAGATAAGGTCAGATGATCAGAAGACTAAGACGGATCAGAAGACAAGAAGTCAGATGATCAGGTGAAGACAGAAGACACTGAAGACTCAGATGAACCTGAAGACTCAGACGAACCTGAAGACTCAGATAGAATTGAAGACTCAGATGAACCTGAAGACTCAGATAAACCTGAAGACTCAGTAACAAACCTGAAGACTCAGTATGACTGAAGACACTGAGGCTCAGAGTCACCTGAAGATCAGAAGACTACCAGAAGACCTGAAGACCTACATCAGACGAGTCTGCATATTGAGCTAAGACAATCTGCATCAGAAGACTCAACAAAGGTAGACTGATCAGTTATCTGATCAAGTCAGCTCACACCTGGCGTCAATCAAAATGATATATCAGACAAGCGAATCTTCTACAAAAGGAATATCAATCGTCTAACAGGACAAATTCCTGAAGTGCCGTCTCGCGAAGCCAAGAAGAAAGCGACACGTGTACAAAAAGAGCTGACAATGCGTGATTCGACGCTGCGGACATAAACGACACTAATCATGCCTACGACCACGCCGATTTCGGAGCACGTCACAATCATATCCTAAAACCTACCTAATATAGCCCGAAATTCAAATTGCTCTCCAACGGCTCTTTGATTTCGAGGTCTATAAAATGGGATTGCTCGTCAAGTGAAGAAAAGAGAGGACAAGAGACCAAATACTATCACATGAACATTTGATCAAAGCGGAACAACAACATTAACGCAAATTCTCAAGAAGCAAAAGCCTTCAGAATTTCCGCTGGAAGAACAACATATTTTGAAGATTATTCTTAGAGTGTTCATCCCATTGGTCTTAGCAAGAAATCCTATCCACTAGCATTTGGCTACCTAAATACCAGGATAGATTTCCAGTTGGAACCCTCAAACATTCTTTACCCAAACTCACGTTAGGTTAAGTTTGTTACCGTAAGATTTCAGACTATGGATTCTAGTTTCTGATTTCTTGTTCGGTTGAGTGTGAACTCAATAAATATCTGTTGGGTGTTGGACTAACACAATAAACTAAGTCCAGTAGGTTAAGTTGGTTAAGTTGGTTAAGTTGGTGCCCCTGTGTTAAGGGAAGAGTGGACGTAAGACGGGTTTCGTCTGAACCACTATAAAATCTTGTGTTCTTTATTGCTTTACACTATACACACAACTGGGTATTAAAATTGCATACATATTCTAAGTTAAGCTCAGTCTGTACCAAGCAACTGATCTGATCAGGTTGACACCTTAGTCAGCCGGTTGAAAACTAACTTTAGAATCTGATTTGATAAAACCGGTTTTTCACACGGGTATTTACAAGCTTCCGCACTCTCAGTTAAACTGACAGATATCAAACTGATCTGCCCTCAGGCACTCAGTAAGATTGAAGATCAGTCCAAACTGACTCACTAGCACTCTGATCAGGAAATCTGCTTTCACACCTGATCCGCACGAAAAGTTTTTCAGAAGTCTATTCACCCCTCCCCTCTAGACTTCTGCCCTCACAAAACCCGTTCGGGACCTACAAGTGGTATCAGAGCAGTGGTTCTACAGACCACTGGCTTTGAGTATCATCGATTCTTGAGGAAGAATCTTTGTGGTCATTTGAACAGATCTTGAAAAACCGTTTTCAAAACTCATTCATTTTCAAAAATCACATTCAACATGGATAACACCTCTGGTATGTATCATGATCTGCCTAAGTTTTCAATTGATGAGTATGCAGATTGGACTATATATATGTGCAATCATCTGGGATCGATAAGTGGCAGAATGATGGAAGTCATTGAACGAAGACCCATCATCATATATCACGACAACCCAGCGGTTGGAGGAGATCCAGATCATGCACCTGGAAGCCTTGTACGAAAAAGTCCAGCCCTGATGGATGCAGAAGAAAGAAAGTTGTATACTCTAGATACAATCGCCAGGCATATAATCATGAAGACGATGGATAAAGTCACCAAGGAGAAAATAAAGTATCTCAAAACAACGAAACAAATGTGGGATACTATTGCTGAGATGTGCGAAGGAAATGATCAGATCAAAGACAGCCGACTACAAGCTGAACTGGTGAAGTTCGAAAAACTCAAGATGCTGCCCAACGAGACCATCAACGAGCTCGATGGGAAGATCACCATGTCAGTAAATAAGCTACGAGAACTTGGAAGAGAGATGTCAGACAAAGACATCAACTACAAGATCCTAAGATCTCTCACCAAGAAATGGGACATAAAGGTCACAGTAATCAAGGATTGCCAAGACATTTCGAAGATGAAGCCAAGTAGCTTGTTCCTAAGCCTTAAAGCCCATGAGTTCGATTTAGTCAAAAGAGGGCAAGCAGATGAAGACGAGACGCCTGCTGAAGCCTCAACATCCAAATCAGTTGCATTCAAAGCAACCAGCAAAAGATCAAAGGCCACTGAACCTGTTGGAAACATAATGAGTCAAGCAGAACAGATCGCCCTGCTTAGCAGAAAACTTGAAAGATCGAATATTCAGCTTGGTAAGTACCGCAGATTCTACAAGGATTATCAAGACAGAAGAAACAGGAGGCCAACTGACAGATCACTAGAAAGAAACAGATCTGATAATCGAAGCGATCACAGAGACGATAAAAGAGATGATCGGTCAGATGAGAGAAGAGATAACAGATCTGACAGAAGAGATTACAATCAGAAAGGAAAGTCATCTGACAGATCCTACAGACGAAGTGCCTCACCTAGCAGAGGAAGTTCTGTGGATCGTGAATCATGCTTCAACTTCTTAAAACCAGGTCACTACAGCTCCGACTACCCTGACCTGACTCTCAGAGAAAGAGAAGAGAAGCGGAACAAAAGAGAGCTACGCTTCAAAGATGTAAAAGCTTTGTTGTTCTTAACAACAGAATTGATGATTCCTATCCGCCGCCGAGGACTCGCTACTCATCCAGAGAAGACTTCGTTCGATAAGCAAGGCTTGCATGATTTCCTCGAACATGAAGATCTGATATTCTCTTCAGATGACGATGAAATATGCCTGATGGCAAGGGAGGAAGACCAATCGGAGGTAACCTCCAAACCTTCTGCTTTTCAATTTCCACACCGCTATTATTAAGACACCCGCCGAGAGATTGACTTGACTTTCTACTCGAGCAATTGCTTGATGATCTCTCGAGGCGAGAGACACTTATACAATAGTGGAAGTTTAAAATGACAAGCTAAGGATCATAAATAATCGCCTTGTTAAAGAGAACGCTTATCGAAGAAAAAAATTAACCGAAATCAATTTGAAACCGCTCGAAGGTAACCGAGGAACTTAACGTTACGAGTTAAATCTTTCGATCGGGAGAAGCAGATCAATGATCGACTAGCAATCAACATACATCGTTCGATGATTTCAAAATCCTTCAAGCTAAATTTGATGAGCTATTCCGACTACATGAGAGTCTAAAATCTACTGAGGATAGTTTACGCAAGAAAATAGAGTTTTCACGAAGTCATCAAAAACCGTTCAAGATATGAACACCTATTTTCGAACGCCGACTAACAAGAAGGGAAATGGGTATGAAAACCCTTCTACATCCTCAAAAGCCCCGTTTGATTCACTTCAGAAGGGTGTAATCAAACGAGTCTCTGACAAAGATACACAAAAAACTAAACATGTATCTGATAAGGGAAAGAGACCTGCTGAGCAAGTAAGACAAGTACCTAATCAGAAAGGGTACATAAATGGACCTCAACTGATTAAGCATCGGCCGAGGAATCAACAGAAGAATCCAGTTATTCTGAAGAGACCTCAACCTGATCAGCAGATTAGGTATCAGAAGAGACAACCTGTAAGAAGGCAATCTAATCTGAGACCCAATCAAGGTCAGCTGTCTAACAAGCAAGCTATGGGTAAACTACAAAGACCATCTATGCCAAGAAGATATGAATCTTTTGATGGTAGCAGTCGTACCTACCCTTATAAACAGAGACCTAGGGCTACTGCACCTGAGCCACACTGGGTTAAAAGAAGACAATCTGTAAAGAAAAATCTCAAGTCTTCTGATTTACCCAAAGCTCACACAAGTAATCATACTAATCAGAAAGCATATAAAGAGATGTATGATTATGTTGATATGTATGGGAGACAAATCAGACCTTCTAATCTATCTGATTACCATAGAAGTGCTCTGTTTGTTTGGATCCCTAAATCCACCACTAACCCCCCAGGACCCAATTCCAAAGGGGTACCTAAAGCCTGATTCGTTTGCAGGTCCGCGTGGGTTTGGCCAACAGAGGAGGTGTACAAGCAACTATCAGGTACATCGATAGTGGATGCTCAAGGCACATGACTGGAAGCAAACATCTTCTTAGCTCTTACAAAGAACAAGAATGCCCACGTGTACTCTTCGGTGATGATAAATTTGGTTTCACCAAAGGATTCGGAACTTTAGAGAATGATGATGTACAAGTAACTGGAGTCTCGTATGTCGAAGGATTAAAGCACAATCTACTATCAGTATTACAATTCTGCGACAACGGATTCAGCGTTGAGTTCTCGAGCGACAAGTGTACGATTAGGAATCTAGCTACTCAACATATTTTGCTAACTGGTTCAAGGAAAGGCACAATCTACACAACAGATTGGAATAGTTGCCCAAGAAATGCATGCTTAATTGTTAAGAGTTCCAAAAGTACCAGTTGGCTCTGGCACAAAAGAATGAGTCATCTGAACTTCAAGACTCTTAACAAGATAGCTAGGGTGCCTTTGGTTGAGGGACTTCCGAATGAGGTATTCTCAAAGGATCAGACATGTGCCGCATGTCAGAAAGGAAAACAAGTTAAAGCTTCATTCAAGGGAATACGGGACGACAAAGATTCAAAGAGTCTTGCAAGAATCGCTCCATATGGATCTATTCGGACCCGATTACACGGTCGATCTCGGTGGGATTTAAATATCTCGTAATCGTGGATGATTATTCCAAGTTTACTTGGGTTGTATTCTTATACAAGAAGAACGAGACAACGACAAAGATACTAGAAATTTTGCTCAAGAAGCTACAAAACGAAAAGGGTGTCAGCATTGTAAAAATCAGATCAGATAAAGGTACAGAGTTCCTGAATTCTTTTATTACTAATTTTTGCACTGAGTTTGGTATACAACATGAGACGTCAGCTGCAAGAACACCACAACAAAATGGAGTAGCAGAAAGGAGAAACAAAACTCTCAAGGAAGCTGCTCGCACTATGTTAGATGATGCAACACCAAGCCGTTTCTGGGCAGAAGCAATCAACACTGCATGCCACACTCAGAACAGATGTTCTCTGACTAAAACTCACTTCAAAACACCCTATGAACTATAGAAGGGCAGAATACCTCGTGTTTCATACTTTCATGTTTTTGGGTGCAAGTGTTTCATTCACAACAATGGGAAAAGTCAATTGAAGACTTTTGAGGCCAAGTCATATGAGGGAATTTCTTAGGATATTCCTCATCCAGCAAGGCATTTAGGGTTTACAACAAATGAACCCTAGTTGTGGAAGAAACACCTCATGTGGTCTTTGATGAGACATCTTCTGAACAAGAGAAAGCTACCTCAGAATAAGCCATACCAGATCAACCGCTACCTGATACGCAGAAAATGAATCAGCTAAGTATCAAGGAGAAAGAATCTAAACACGTAACAGTGTATATCCCAGAACTTGATCTTGCTGATTCACCCAGTCAATCGGACCTAAGGTACGCATGGCGTGGTGAAAAGTTCGGTACAAACGGTGATAAAGATCAATCGAACCATCCGGGTTCGGGGGGAACTCTGAAGTTTCTACTTAACGGACATCAAAGACATGATGAGTCCAACATCAGCCGAGACATGTTCTTATCAAGTGGATCATAATTCCGCACCACTCCCAATCACTAGTAATGAACTACTATCAGAAATGGGTGATGTTCTCCAAAAAGACGCAAATCAGAAAAGAAGGACCTGGATTACCACCATCCAACCGACGATTATAGGAGACCCATCCGATAGAGTTTAACTAGACATCGATTGGTGAAAGTGCCATGTATTGTTGTTATCGTCTTGAAGAAAACCAACTGATGAGAGGAAGCTCTACAAGACGTTTTAAGTTGGATTCTAGCCATACGCAAAGAGAATCGGAGCAGTTTGAGAGGAATCAAGTTTGGGAACCGGTGGATGCACTAACTCATCAAGACGTGATTGGCACGAAGTGGTATTCAAGAACAAGAGAGATGAGAATAATGTCATAACCGGGAATAAGGCAAGACTTGTTGCTAAGGGGTATTCACAATCGAAGGAATTGATTATGATGAGACGTTTGCACGGATCGCCGCTTTAAAGCCATTCGGCTATTTTTAAGCATATCTTGCCTGAGAGGGTTCATTGTGTATCGGATGGATGTAAAAGTGCATTCTTAAACGGGGTACTAGCGAGAGGAAGTTTATGTCTAACAACCTCCGTGCTTTGAAAAAAGGCAACCAAGTGTACCATTTAAGAAAAAGCTCTTTATGGTTCAAACAAGCTCCTCGAGCTTGGTATGATACACTCTCTCAGTTCTTGATAGGCGGCGGGTTCACTAAAGGAATAGTGGATGTAACCTTATTGAGAATAGAAGATGGAGAAGATATTCGATGGTTCAGATTTACGTGGGCGACATCATCTTGGATCTCCCAACAAGAAGCTATGTGAGAAGTTCAGCAAATTGATGCAAGGGAAGTTCGAGATGTCCATGATGGGTCAGATGAATTACTTTTTGGGTTTACAAGTCAAGCAGAGTACAGAAGGGATATTCATCTGTCAGGCGAAGTACACAAGGAATCTACTGGCCAAGTTTGGAGTTCAACATTGTAAGGAAGCCAGAATTCCCATGATGACCGGGTTCAAGATGGATCCAGATGAAGATGGTCAGAAAGTTAATCAGAAAGAATATAGGGCTCTGATTGGATCTCTACTATACTGTTGACCGAGACCGGATATTATATTTTTTTACAAGAGGTGTATGTGCCAGATTTCAAGCAAAGCCACCTAGAAGCAGCTAAGCGGATTCTCAAGTATCTGAAGGGGACAGTAAACCTCGTTCTATTTTACCCATCAGATGATAATCTAGAGCTTAGTGGGTATTCTGATTCTGATTACGGAGGTTGCAGAATCGACAGAAAGTCAACCTCGAGTTCATGTCGGTTTACGGAAAAATAAACCGATCTCTTGGTTTTGAAAGAAGCGAGACATCGATTGCGACATCTACTCTTCAAGCGAATAATATATGGGCTGCGGGAATTCGTTGTTCCCAACCGCTGCGCTAAGTCGGCGGTGAGGATTACAACATCGTAGCTAAGAACGCACCTATATTCGTGGCGATAATAGTCTTATTGCAATCACTCAAAATCTGTTCTACATACAAGATGCAAGCATGTGGATGTCGACACCATTTCATCGAGATCACGTTGAAAGAAGAATATCATAATGGAAAAGATCCATCTTGACAAGGTAGTTTCGATATTTTAACTAAGCCGCTAGCCGAGATCGATTCGAGAGAGTTATGCAACGAGCTAGGGCTTACGGATCTAGGAGAAAGTGCACCGAAATGGTTGGTGGGTGATCTCGAGAACCGATTGGTTAAAAGACTAACGAGGTTAAGAGGAATCAGTTGAGTTAGGAATCTCAACCGATCGTAAAATCGAAAAAGTAGATCGAAGTTCGGATAAACCCGATCGTAAAATCAGACAAGTAGCCGATCTGAAGTTCAGATAAGAAGTCGTTCGAAGAAGTCGACAAATCGCCTAATCAAGTACGGATAAGAAGCCAATCGAAAGTCGACAAGAATGATCGAAGTTCAAACCCATGAGCATATCGGTTCAAGATATATCGTTAAGGGGAATCGGATCGGAAGGATACACTTTATAAGTCGATTAAGCTTCAGTCAACAAGCAAGCAGTACAAGTTTAAAGCTACAAATCGCATAAGTCAGAAGAAGCAACACAACAATGAAATAACATAATTTTTCATTGATAAGGACCCGGAGGTCAGATTTACATGTTACAAGTGATATCACAAGCTACCTACAAGCTATCCTTCAAGTGGTATTACAAGCTACAAGTACAAGAAGACCCGGAGGTCACTACATAAACCATAAACCCTAAGCCAACCCAAGGCAGGGAAAGAGAGAGAGAGTTCAAGGTTTGATGCTCTCATTTTTCCTCGATCCTAGAAGGGGCGTCAGAGAGTTTTCTAGAATCCTGAGCCAATCTCAAAAGCTTCGGAGTGAGGAGCGAGAGAGGCTTTGAAGGATGACCAAGCCAGGAGCCCTCAAACGTGAGATCAACAGGCTCTCCAACTGTTAAATGGGACACAGTGCCACAGGTTTGGTCACAAGGATCAAACAGACACTAGTGTCACATGCAAATATTGAGTTTGATACACTAGATCGTATACCAAACTCATGTTTTGTTTCAGACTGAGTCTGTTGATGCTAATTCCATCATCTCGATAGGCGCACAAGGTGCATACGGTTAGGAGAAGTGCCTTCTCATTTGCCTTAGCAGATCCGCCTCCATGGTGGCAAAGAAGCTTTGCATTGATCGTATGTGTAATCTTAGATGACGACGAAAGAAGTGTGAAGGAACACACAGGGTTGATTTGAGAAGCTGAGTTCATTGGAAAAGGGGTTAAAGGTTTTTGCCGGAAGTTTCACCGGAAATAAGGAACTCATCGGAAAAGCATGAAGTATATGCTAAAGAAGATGAATGGTTTATGTTGTGTTGTTTGCCTAACACCCCAGGCCAATTTATAGAAGGAAATTAGGGGTATAAATGCAAATTTACTTTCTCAGAAGACCTTAAGAGAAATTTGCATCGACAACGCGTAAGGAACACGTTGCTAATGGTTGGATGAGTTGACGGTGTGAGTAATCACAGCGTATCTTTGCCATTATTACGGAATGTCAAATCACGCCGATTTGGGAATCGAGACGACCTTTTGACTCCCCGAAGTAAATGTTTTGGCGGGAGGATGACGTCAGTGCATAGTTAATGCGGGCTGAATAGAAGAAGATTGAAGAACTAAGTGAATCAGATAAGTGGATCTGATATGGGATCAGATAAGAAACAAAGTGAATCGAGCAAGAATCTGATCAGACAAAGTGGAATATTGTTGGGAAATGCTTAAGGCTACCATCAGTAAGGTCAACAAGTACCAGATCAAATCACAGTGGTAACTGGTTGATTACATTATCAATCAGTCAGATACGTTTCTCATTTATCCCTTTCTGAAAATCTTATATGCGTTATTTAAATAAATTGTTTTTACTCTGTTTTTACTTTATGACGCATGCTCTGCAAAACTTTTAATGCGGACATAGAAATGTGTATTAAATGAGTTTTATTGCGAATTTTTCGAGTCCGAAATACGAGAAGACTTCTTTTCTCAACCGTGCGATCAAAATACTTTTTGGCCGACTAATCTCAGCCACCGATTTCAAAACACGGATACTTGAGTACTTTGGAAAGTTTGTGCAAAAAGATTTTTCCTCGCATACTACAAAAGTCCAAATCTTTCTCAGAAAACTTCTTTCCACTACTCCGTCTTCTCAAAGCTCTTAAAAAGTTCTTAACTTTCAAATCTTCATAAAATTACCTTCAAAATCAATTGATTCCATTTTTTGTGATTTCTCAACTCCTCGAATCAATTTCTGGTAATTTCTCTCTTAATTTTTGCTTTATTTCATTTCACTCTGGTACCTAGGTTTACAAGTCGTGATGATGTGTTCCTGTAATTTGTATCAGATCAAAACGCTTACTTGCAAAATTGATGCTTAAATTACTGGTTTGACTGAATTTATTGAAATATTTTACTCAAACTAAACATCAATTTGCATATCGTACAGAAAATGGCATATCTTGTTCCACGGCCAAGGCCAAAGGAAGAAATCGCAACTTTGCATCGATGAAGAAAGACGTCATTGATGAGAAGTATGTAGTTTTCACCATCACCTCAGATCCAGAATCGCTGGAAATCCTGGAGTGCTTGCGAGCGTGTGGACTTGAACGATATTTCTCTACACATCAGAACATCGTCCACACACACGAAGCCCTGGAGTTCCTATACAATCTACAGAGGGATGAAGATATTGATGCTGACCTGATTTCTTCCGTTGGTGGACTGGAAGTACGAGTGTCAAATGAAGATCTCCAGAGGATCTTCGGCCTAACTCGAGGAAGCATCAATCCAGAGACCTACACGACTGATGTAGGTGAAAAGGAGTTTCTTGAAGTCGAGCTGTTGAGACCAGCAAACAGGGAGAACACGACGAACGTTAAAGCCTCCTTCCTGAAGAGGAAATATCGCCTTCTTCTTGAGATAGTTCAGAAGGTGATCATGTGCTCAACATACAGTCTTGATGTTGTCACTTCCTATAAGATCAGAGTCATGGCTGCAATAATCAAGAAGGCTTCAGATATAGATTGGTTGGGTATGGTCAAGGCACGTTTGCGGAAAGACTCGGGGAAGTTCGAACTGACCCAGAGTAATGAAGTGTGCTTATCTTCCAAGTGCTCCTTCATACAAAAAATCTCAATCATTCTGTCAGATAAGCTACCACAGAACTATAAATGGAACGAGAACGGAGCGAAGATATATCAAGCAAAGCACAAGGCCATATTGGGCAAAGATGAGTCCCTACCTGGACAATCTGATGAGGATCCAACTCCTTATGTGCCCAAACCCAAGGGAGAAAAGAAGGGAAAAGAAAAGGCAACTGCATCGTCTGAAGTGCAGGAAAAGGCCATTCCAGAGAAGATGATGACGAGGAAGGATCTGGCCAAGAAACCAGATGCTCAGCGGAAACGTCAGAAGAGAAGTTCCATCTCCTCTGAAGACTGCTCCAAGTTCTGCCCAGCGAGTTAGCAGAACAAAGGATCTGATGCAAGTAGAATCAGAAGAGGAGACAACAGTCCGCTCTGAGCCAACTGTCAGAGAAGTAAGGGAAGAGCAGATGATAGAAGCAGAAGGAGAGAAATCTGTCAGAGGGACAGAAGTGGAGCAATCTGAGGAAGAATCACCATCTGATTCTCTGCCTCTCACCAAGATCTTCTAGAGAGCAAGATCACCTACGCCCACTTCTAAATCGCCATCACCCTCTCCTCAAAAATCATCACCACCTCCCTCCCCTCATAAAATTTTCTCACCCTCACCCTCACCTATCAGATCACCAAGATCTCCCACTCCACCAATCAATGAACCTGTTTAGGAAACTGAACACCCTCAACACGCTGAAAACGAACCTGAACCACAAATATCCCAATCTCCAAACAGGTCACAAGACCCTGAGAGATCTGACAAGCGAGTGTCCATCTCTCATAATCCATTCAATACCAGAACCATGATTGCTTCACCTGCTCCAGAAAGCCCCATTATAAGGATAATGAAGCAACATATCAAGGAGTATCTGCTGGATCTATGCCCTGAATTGGATCAACATCCGGCATCCGACCATGGATAGAAATTGTGTTCGGAGGGATATCCGGATCGAAAAGCATCGAGGAATTTCGATTCTCATGACAACTACGTATATCATTTTCTTTTGTAGACTTGGAGATGAAATGCTTAAACAATCTTTGGGATTGAAAGCTAGCGGTTGAATTGGCATCGGCGATGATATCGGATGGTTGATTCATGACAGTTTGGAATTACCGATAACGAGAGGGAAACTGTTCAACCTCCTCACAGATCATGAGGGAGGCTGCCGATGAACCAAGAATGGGTCTTTGCAGATGAGACCCGACTTGGCAAGGCTTCAACATCCGACGGCATGCAAAAATGAGCTTTGATACCTAGATCTTTATATCGAGAAGATTGAGGATGGGATCAAAGGCGCAATTGAAGACAAATTCGCAATATTTCGCGGCAGATCTCGATGAAGCGATTTGAAGAAGAGCAAGCAAAACTAGTTGAGAGAGAAAGAAGTCGGACACGGTTGGGATGCATAATGTTATCCTTTCAAGTAATGCAACTAGTCAACCCCTTTCGCCGGTTTCAATCTCGGTCGACAAACTCAAAGTTCAGACAGATATGCTCAATCAGACACAGGTACTATTGGAAAATGTCTGGGCATCTTTGGAGAAAACTGACAACCACATGGATATGGGTTGGAACACTTTGTAGCTTATGCAGAACGAGCAAGACAGACATCGAAGTTGCTCTCGCGCGACTTCTTGAAAACATGCACCTTCGCCACCGTTCGAGATCACTCCTCTTGTTGTCGAGGAACTCGAGAGGAGATCTCACGGCAATTCAATGCTCGAATCAAGAAGATGTCCAACCTCTTTGATGAAACCAAAAAAGGGAAGGACAAGAAAATAAAGAGAAGAAAGAAAAACAGACACAGTTGATAACAATTACATCTCTACCAAAAACCATCAGATCTCGAATTGCCACCACTCCATCTATCGATCTATTCTTTCAAGTAAAAGAAAATCGTGGAGCAACATAGCAAAGAGATCATTGAGGTAAAATTGCTCTTTTCAGAGGTTATTGCGAGTCGACAAGATTGAACACTTTTCTTCGCTCGCATGCAGAAGAATGGAAATCGATGATCGGGGCCAAGAGCCTTGAACTCACTAAGAAATTAGCTGAAGAAGACGAACAAGATGAACCTGAGCAGACTATGAGGAGAAAGAAAGGCAAAGGAAAGATGATGAAAGCAACTGCGGAAGATCAGAGAGAAGGCCAATTATTCTCTACCAAAAGCCAGATGACTCCTGAAGAAATTCAAGAGCAAACAAGACAGAGAATAAGAGAGGCCGCCATCAAGAAGCAGTTAGCAGAGGCCAAGGGATGAACATCGCTACATCAGGAAGGAAGAGAAAGAACGTTCGCAACAGAGGATATTGCTTGGGAGAAGAATGCCCTTCCGGCACCTGTTAAAGACATCCTCTGTGCAAGGCTAGATCTGCTTCCTGGATGGGATCAGATCAGAGGAGAATGGTTATGTGACGTATACATCCTGGAGAAGATTCCGATTCATCAAAATCAGACAGAAAATGATGATGAATTCCGGAACTGGTTAGAAACAAAGTATCCAGACTTCTACCAGACAGTGATGAAATAAGGAAAGATCATGTCACTGATACCAGAAGCTCCACCCTTTGAACTACTCCTTCCACCTTTGCGTCCAGACAAAAAGCTAGATGCTGTAAAATTCAAGAACGCCTACTATGGATTTGCTAAAAAATGAGGGATCCATAGAAGAGAATATCTGGACAAACTGATGCAAAGGATGTACAAGATGTTTGACATCCCCAAAGAACTGCAAATGTTCAAGTACACCTGAGGAAGACACTTGGAATCAGATGATAGGTACGCTTTTCATATATTCTGTAATGCACACACCTATCTGAATGAAATTCTATATCTCTCTGATTCTAAGACAACATCTCATTGTCTTCTGAAGTATGTACTACTTTACATTATCTGCATTTCAATTCGTGGTTTATGTTTTTCTGATTAAGTGTTTTGGTTCCATCAAAAAGGGGGAAATTGTTGGAAAATTTGTATTTTAGTTTTGATGGAAGTTCCAAAATGGGTTGTAATAGGACCAGTCAGACCTGTTAGCTGACTGATGACTTAGAATCAGATTAAGATGACCAGCTAAAATGTATAGATAGCTGATGTAAAAGATAGGTCACATATTGATGGGGAACTCAATATGTATAGGTCAGGTCGAAGTATCAGATGACCCAGATAATGTCAGATGATCAGAAGACTAAGACGGATCAGAAGACAAGAAGTCAGATGATCAGGTGAAGA
Organism: Stenogyne calaminthoides; assembly: GCA_037126765.1. Taxonomy (NCBI): domain Eukaryota; kingdom Viridiplantae; phylum Streptophyta; class Magnoliopsida; order Lamiales; family Lamiaceae; genus Stenogyne; species Stenogyne calaminthoides. Next base: position 15,288,493 of record JBBCBC010000035.1, read on the forward strand.
CAGAAGACACTGAAGACTCAGACGAACCTGAAGACTCAGAGAGAACTGAAGACTCAGATGAACCTGAAGACTCAGATAAACCTGAAGACTCAGTAACAAACCTGAAGACTCAGTATGACTGAAGACACTGAGGCTCAGAGTCACCTGAAGATCAGAAGACTACCAGAAGACCTGAAGACCTACATCAGACGAGTCTGCATATTGAGCTAAGACAATCTGCATCAGAAGACTCAACAAAGGTAGATTGATCAGTTATCTGATCAAGTCAGCTCACACCTGGCGTCAATCAAAATGATACACCAGACAAGCGAATCTTCTACAAAAGGAATATCAATCGTCTAACGGACAAATTCCTGAAGTGCCGTCTCGCGAAGCCAAGAAGAAAGCGACACGTGTACAAAAAGAGCTGACAATGCGGGATTCGATGCTGCAGACATAAACGACGCTAATCATGTCTACGGCCACGCCGATTTTGGAGCACGTCACAATCATATCCTACAACCTACCTAATATAGCCCGAAATTCAAATTGCTCTCCAACGGCTCTTTGATTTCGAGGTCTATAAAATGGGATTGCTCGTCAAGTGAAGAAAAGAGAGGACAAGAGACCAAATACTATCACATGAACATTTGACAAAGCGGAACAACAACATTAACGCAAATTCTCAAGAAGCAAAAGCCTTCAGAATTTCCGCTGGAAGAACACCATATTTTGAAGATTATTCTTAGAGTGTTCATCCCATTGGTCTTAGCAAGAAATCCTATCCACTAGCATTTGGCTACCTAAATACTAGGATAGATTTTCAGTTGGAACCCTCAAATATTCTTTACCCAAACTCACGTTAGGTTAAGTTTGTTACCGTAAGATTTCAGACTAGGGATTCTAGTTTCTGATTTCTTGTTCGGTTGAGTGTGAACTCAATAAATATATGTTGGGTGTTGGACTAACACAATAAACTAAGTCCAGTAGGTTAAGTTGGTGCCCCTATGTTAAGGGAGAGTGGACGTAAGACGGGTTTCGTCTGAACTACTATAAAATCTTGTGTGCATTTACTTGCTTTCTTTATTGCTTTACACTATACACACAACTGTGTATTAAAATTGCATACATATTCTAAGTTAAGCTCAGTCTGCACCAAGCAACTAATCTGATCAGGTTGACACCTTAGTCAGCCGGTTGAAAACTAACTTGAGAATCTGATTTGATAAAACCGGTTTTTCACACGGGTATTTACAAGCTTCCGCACTCTCAGTTAAACTGACATATATCAAACTGATCTGCCCTCAGGCACTCAGTAAGATTGAAGATCAGTCCAAACTGACTCACTAGCACTCTGATCAGGAAATCTGCTTTCACACCTGATCCGCACGAAAAGTTTTTCAGAAGTCTATTCACCCCTTCCCTCTAGACTTCTGCCCTCACAAAACCCGTTCGGGACCTACACCACATTTTATTTCCTTTTTTAGAGGATAGAATATGACAAGACTAAGTTACTATTCAAATTCAAAATTAACACTTTTCCTTAAAAAAAAAGAAGATAAATTTGTTTCTTGATATGGAATTTGGCATCTTCATGAGTTCATACTTCATAGTAATTTATCTTGTCTCATTGTCTGCACGAGTACTGGGACTCATTGTTGTTTCCTTTTCCTTGATTAAATTGTTGATTCTATAATTGTTTCTAATAATCAAGTTATACCTTATCTTGTCTCATTGTGTGCACGAGTACTGTCCCACCTGTTTTATTGTACCTTATTGTTTTTTTCAACTTTTATAGCTTTGGACTTTATACATCTAATAATTGTACTTTTTAATAGTGGAGTTGTGGGTATTTTCACTATCTTCCAAGTTGGCCCATTAAATATCAACTTGGGCCGATAATTGCGAGTAGCCCAATTAGTTATTTGGTTTATTTTTATTAATGGTAACGTTTAAAATCTTTGTACGCATCCAAATACACCGTGAACTCATAATACATTTTAAATCATGCAACTTATTATATTAAAATATGCAATTTATTTATACTGAATCATGTAATTATTTATGTGGAAAAATAATTGCACTGTACAGTGTAAATAAATTGCATCTTTCAATATAATAAGTTGCACAGTTTTAAAATGTGTTATGAGTGCACGGTGCACCTATGCACATGAGACCCGCTCCATGAAAAAATAATGAAAGGGAAGAAAAGAGGAAGAAATAATCGTTTCATATGAGGTGGATTTTACTATTTTAATTAAGTATGGAGTTTCTAAAGAGTATTATTTCATACTTGTCCAAACACGACTCTATTATTCTCTATTTACAGTTTTGATTATATATATGAAGCTTTGCTATATTATTTTCAGAAAATCTCACGTTCAAATAAAATAATAGTTCTAATTAAAAAATGTTTTGTAATTTTAACAGTCAATTTTGCCGGGGGTTTAAATTTGCGAATGATATGAATGTAAGGTCCTAAAAATTGTAGCAAATGAATTCAACTCATACCTAATTCATGCCTTCACGAAATAAAAAAAACATCTTAAATTTGACTCCATTATAGATAGTGTCTCATTATATAATTGAGTTGTAATGATTGAATTTTCTACAAGATCAAAGAATTACATTACAACCAAATCAAACCAAAGATGGTGAACTTATTAATGATTTTGATTTGTACCAAATCAACCAGTCCACGATACTAGTACAATTATACTTATAGATAGGTGTCTAAGATATAAAAATACACCTATTAATGATTTTGACCATGTGATCTTAAGAACTTTAACTAATTTTCAATATTTTTTCATGGACATATTTGAATTGAGAGTGGATCTCATGTACATCCAGGTACACCGTGCACTCATAGTACATAATCGGCCAGCTACTAACGGCGCCAAGGACAGTGAAGTTCGCCCTGGCCATCGTCGACTACTTCACCAAATGGGCCGAGGCCGAGGCGTTGGCAACAATTGATCAAGCACGCGTAATCAGATTCATATGGAGAAACATCATCTGCAGGTTTGGTCTACCGCATGCCATCGTCTCCGACAATGACAAGCAGTTCGACGGTTTGGATATCGACGCGTTCTCCGAAAATGGAAGATCACCAAAATATTCTCCAGTCCATATTATCCCCAGTCAAACGTCAAAGTAGCAGCGATCAATAAGATCATCAAGCATATTTTGAAGACCAGACTTGAAGAAGGGGGAGGAAAATGGGCCACGACCTCCACAATATTTTGTGGTCCTATAGGACGACGTGTTAAAATTCATCCGGAGATACACCTTTCTTCTTGGCTTTTGGAACCAAGGCCATCGTCCCCTCAGAGGTCACAATACGAAACCTTCAAACCTCCCAAACAGTAACTAAAGAGAATGACGAAGGAAGATCTCTCGACCTCGATTTCCTCGACGAAAAGATACTTGAGGCCGACCTCAGGAACGTGAACTACAAGCAGAAGTCAAAAAGATACTACAACTCGAAAGTCAAACTTCGACAGTTGAAAGAGGGCTACCTCGTCCTTTGAAAGATACTGGGAACACCCAAATAAGTATTAGGCCCGACTTGGGAGGGCCCCTAGGGGTATCTAAGAGATTACCCAACGGTGCATATGAATTAGAAGACCTTGACGGCAAATCGGCCCAATATCCTTGGAATGGAGGCCATTTGAAGAAATATTATTAGTAGGTCTCTACACTTTAAATTATTTTGTTTCAATAAGATCACAACTATTCACATCATTTTTCGTTTCAGAGCTCCAATTGTCGAGGTCGCAATCTCCTGGAGACGAAATGGACAAACTACAATAAAACCTCAATAAATTAATACTCTATAAATTAATAAACTCTCTAAAATAATAAAATCTTCCGGTCCCGACTTGGGCCTTTGTAAAAAATCATCAAATTCGATAAGATAATAATTTTTCAAAAAATCCCTTTATAAATGTTAGGTCCCATTAAAACTCTAAATTAATAATTCATAAATATTACAATTATAAATATTATGGTAATTTGCTAAAATATGAATCTATTGTTACTTGATTTTTCTTAAAATTTAAATCTAATTGGATTTCATCCCAAACTTTTTTAATTGCAGCCAAGAGTTCCGATGTCGAGTTCTCTAGCTGCAACAAAAAATTGTGAAGAGTTGTTATCGCGCTCAAAGAAACCATTCATAAGAACCTTCTCCATATCTGGATATTTCGCCGATTTGTGTCGCTTAATATCCCCACCCTTCTCAAAGTTGGCTGAAAGGTACTCCGATGATCTCTTGAGAGTGTTTGATATTGTACCTTGACTAACTTCCAAACGATATTTTTCATCAACACACTCTTGTAAATCTTTTTTAGTGCATCCATGTGAGATGGTCTCTCTTATACTCACATATTGCTTTACGCATTTGATCATTCATGGATGATTTTGATAGTATATGTTTCATTCATCAAGCATGAATATATTTAATTGGCTATAATAGTTATTTAAGTACAACGAATTAATGTAAACATGTATATTTAAGTAATTCCAATGAATTGATACATGCGTCCATGAATATAATAGTTAATTGTATACAATGTACTAAATTTGCTGAATTTAAAAAGTCTCTCTTTTAATTAATAAAATATTAATTTATCGATATATTAATATCTCTCTAAATTAATAAAATTTCATGTCCTAAAGGTTATTAATTTATAGAGATTTTATGTACATATTTATATCCAAACTTAGTCAAAGAGGCCGCAATCTCTCGAGAGACGAACTGAACAGACATTATTGATCAAAATATCAAAGCCCATGAGGTCCCATTCTCAGCGAGACGACCTTAGGGACAATAAATTATCCCACAAAGTCGCAATGTCAATAAGACGACACGGAAAAGTTCAAAAAATCGCAATATCAATAAGATGATTAGAACAAATAAATGTTAAGATCGACCATTAAACGATCAGAGCGGCTAAGAAAAAAATTAAAATTTTAATTAAATAATTTTCGTCTCGGAACGTGACGATTTTAATCGCTAAAAGTTCTAAACAATTATTTCTAACGAATCCATGAATTTTAATTAACGAAATTGTGACTCCATAATACGGATAATACTAAGTTATAACAGATATCACGATCAAATAAATATCCTATTATATTCGTTTCTAACCACGAGCGGTACTTGGCCCACGCTTCGTCACATACCACATTACTATTCAATAATTAAAAAAAAGAAAGAACTTATCACTAAAAACCTTCATTTTTTCCCCTCTTCAGCCGTCTCCTCTCCTTTCACTCCTTCTATAAATACACCCTCACTCCCACCATCTTCCTCCTTGCAATATTTCATTTTGATGCCAAACGCTGCACAAAAATCGAGCCAAACACCATCACCCTAGCTTTTCCCTCAACCAAAGAAGCTCTTCTCTTCAAGTTCCTATCTCTTGTGATCATCACCCCTCCAAGCAATCAAATATGTCCGTAGTCTCGGTGTTTGATTATAGTACGTTATGCTGCCTGATTTTATACTCAATTAACATGTCTACTTGGTTTTTGGAAACTGGAAATTCAATTTAAATATGGATGTTTAGAAACTGATAACTTCCAAACGAAATAATGATCTTCATTTGGTGAACTATTTGTGTAAAAAAATTGGCAGAATTTGGATGGTTAAATTAAAAGATATGGGCTGTTGAAGTTGGCCTACAATATTATGGTGCACTCTTTTGAAATGATTTTAAACAACTTAGAGATGTGTTTTTCATATGAATTTTCTTGCCAAAAGTTTAATAGCCCAAAAAGTTTCACGTTAATTGGACTAACCATTTAATGAGAAAACACTTTCATGAAAATGGAAGAAAGTCACAAATTTTGGGGACAGTAATTTTTTCAAAAAAATGGCGAAACTGAAATTTAAAACTTTTGAAAAACTCAATGGCTAGTACAATAATTTATTTGAATGGCTTTCTTACGCACAAACCATATGCATTTTATTATTCATTTTATGTCGCTTATTTAAAATTCATTTAGAACATTTTCTTAAGTAATTACATGTTTTAATTAAGAAAAAAAATTCAAAACACAATACAAATGGCAATCTATGTCTTTCCTAAGTAACAATCAAGTTAATGAAATTTCGAACTTGATCAAATCAGTTATTTAAAATGGTTATATATATTATCCTACAATTTCCTTTAAGTAAATTTGTTTTATTCTATCCATTATTTTTACCCAATTATCGCTTTCTCGACATGCAATCAACTCAACCTTCTCTTTAAGAAACTATGAATCAGGTAATATGGTAATTTGTTCTATTTAACAAATTCAATTTTTTTACTGAATGAAGTATTATCCTTTACCCCGGTAAATTATGTTGGAAAAGCTGCCAACATTCTCAAGACTGGTTACCAACTTAAAGGCAGTTCTTATGTCATTTCGAAATACATAAGCAATACATGGCTTATGGAGGGTTTTGTGATTTTGACTCTCACTCAGGTATAATTTACTTTCCAGTGCTAATGTACATCACCATACATGCTACTCTCCCCGTCCCGAATTTAATGACACATTTGTCAAAAAGGTCCATCTCGAACTCGTTGACACATTTACTAAAAAAGAAATAAAACAATTACATTACTTTAAACTTTACCACAAAACATCTAAAAAATTACACACAATGTCATTACTTTTTCCATACTAAAAAGTCAACTTTATTTCCTTTTATTTACATCAAGTCATTACTTTACCATTTACACTCTAATAAACAATTCTCTCTTTAAACTCCGATCTGCAAACATTAAATGCGCGATTAAATCCGGGACGAAGGGAGTACGCAATACATCGCCGATGACTTGACAACTATGATGAATTGTTGTCTTCCATAACTCCTACTAGAAGGACAATAGATGTAACACCTTCTGCGTAGTTAGAATATTCTGCAGCTATTTTTAAATCATGTTCCTTATCTCGACTACATCAATTGCTACGGAAAAAAAAAATAACATTAATTATTTTACTATCATTTGGTGAAGCATGAATATATATATATATATAAAAATAGAAGTTTGTCAAAATTTCAAGTGCCTATTTGACCAAGTGCATAATTATTTTATATTTTATTTACCCACTTACATTTAAAGTGTAATAATTTTTTTGTTACAAATATATTTTTAACATATTGTGTCAAATTAATCATCTTTTTACAATATATAATATGCCATACATATTGCATAAATGGAAAAGGTAGCCTTATTATCCATAATTTTTATCCTCACTTTTCACACAATATTATAAAAAAATCACTCACTACTCCATTCATTACTCCACATACATTTTTTCTCTCTTCCAATACCTAAAACTACTCTTCATTTTTATTATTATTTTATTATTCCTTAATTAAAACACTCAAAAGAAAGAGAAAACTTATACCGGACGGAGGGAGTAATATTTGTAATGAGTTTAGTGTTTAATTAAAAAATTACTTACTTAATTTTGTTATTGTGAAATACTAACATATATTATGTGTAAACAAGCAACATATTTCAATGCAATAAATTACATGGTTTTGAAATATACTATGGAGTGCACGATGCATTTAGTGCATACAAGACTTAATCTTTCATAATATGTATATATCAATAAAAAAATTAATATATATCAATGTGTAAATATACATAATAAATTTAGTTTAAATTCCTATCATAATTCATCTCGCGTTAAATTTTAGTATTCAAAATGTGCATCGCCTGAAGAAATTCTATATACAACGATTTTATGTTTTGAACGATTTTGAAAGTTTGAGTTGTATATGTAAAGACATGGACAATTTTGTGCTGCCATATATAGAAATATTTTAGCACAAGTGCATAAATCAAATGATTTAACTCATATATCTCTAGCATGTTATTTTTATAAAATGTATTAACTTATTATATTTCACTCCAAATAGCAACTCAAACATTTTGTAGGCTACAATTTTTATAATTGTGAGATATATTTATATGTCAAATAAATAAAACTACTTAATTCATTAGCATGCATGCATGTTCTTACCCATAAGGAAAGTCGCCGCTCTTAGATTTACCATCATTTGGATTCATGATGAGACAATTTAAGCTAAAATATAATATAATCAAATTAAAAACATGACACTAGCTCACAAATCACAGAATTAAGCTAAAACAAATTTCACATTTCAAAAAAATTAATTATATGTATAAACATCTCTCACAAAAATAACAAACCTTAATTTCCAGCAACAGCTCACAACAGCGGGATCAAATTTATTTATTTTTTGATCGGACAAATGGTGACTCGAAGTCATGATGTCATGGTATAGATAGTGGTGCTCTAACCACTTGAGCTATTTCACTTCGTCAGCGGGATCGAAATTTAAAGGCGTTATATATCAAATTGGAGTGATGGCACAAAATCAGTAATTACAAGAAAATTAACGGCGAACTTAATATTTGATGGTCAGATTGGAAATGAAAACAAGACCTGTATTTTCCAGAATTAGTGATACGTTCCAATTCGAGAGAGATTTTATAAGATAAGATGCCCAACACAAAAATCATTATTCTAGCTTTTCAATAGGAATTGAGAAATATATATACAAGGTCATAGCGTCTAATTAGTGATCGAAACTTGCATGAAATTAGGAAACAAACTTATAGTAAGACCCAACAATCTCTGACTTGGTTTTCAATCATATATAATATTCATATTAATTATTTGTTTATTATACATAAAAAAAAAAAAACTTTTATCAAAATTCAATGATATGGAGTAGGCGATCGAGAATGATGGGAGTTTCAGTTGAGATGGAGACTTGGTCTATCTCAGTTAGTTTAGTTGTTCAAATACACAATTTTAGTTCCTAATTTTTATCGGATTTAAGTTGTAAGATTAAAAATGTGCTATATTTTATTTTCTCTTTTTTTATAATTTTTTGTTTTACTGTATGAACAAAAGTGTGATACAGATATATAGACTCAAAATGTGTTACTGAAAAACAAAAATCAATTTTATTGATTTATTTATGATGCTTTTCTTTTTCTTGTTTCATAATTCTTTTGTGTTACTCCACGAACAAAAGTGTCAGATAGACACAAATAGAACAAAAATTAATCTGGCTGATTTATTTATGCCGCTCTTTTTTCCCAAATTTTTTTGCCTTAGTGCATAAACAACAATGTGATACAGATAGACAAAAAAATATAATACTATAAAATAAAAATTTGTAACACAAATTTGCCCTTACAAAAGTAACACATATTTACATTGACAAAAACTTGATGAGATGATCTCATACATGAAACGTGGTACATTTTAGCACAAATCAACACCCACCCCTTCTAAAGTGTTAAAGCGTCATGTTCAAATTATGATCCGTCTCATCGTGAGACCGTGACATACAAGTGTATCTCATTTACATTTATAGTAACACAAACTATGATCACCACATTAATAGTAATCACATAAATTGGTGATCATTTTCGAATACATGCAATAAATTAGTAAATTTAGAGAATACAAAAACTGAAAATCAGTACATATCTCTTGCTAGTTCTATGATAGTAAAATCTTATCCATGCAGAACATGCTTGGTAATTGGTACAAACTTGAATTCATTCTGCCATTTTCCTTGACGAAGTGATTTTGAAATTGTCCACAATATAAAATGCCACATTTTATTTCCTTTTTGAGAGGATATAATATGACAAAACTAAGTTACTATTCAAATTCAAAATTAATATTTTTTCTTAAAAAAGAAGAAGAATATAAATTGGTTTCTTTATATGGAATTAATTGTTGTTTTCGTTATTTCATAGTAATCTAGTCTAGTCTGCACGAGTGCTTGGACCCATTGTTGTTTCATTTTCCTTGATTAAAATTTTGATTCTATAATTGTTCTTAATTATTAAATTATACCTCTGCGGCTGCCCCACCTGTTTTATTGTACCTTATTGTTTTTTTCAACTTTTATAGATTTGGACTTTCTACTTCTAATAATTGTACTTTTTAATAGGGGACTAAGTTTTATTTTTTTTTAAGTCCAATAAGTTTGCATCGTTTTGAAATTGATCTCGATTATTTTATTTTTTTAATTTTGGTCATGTAAGTTTTCAATTTTTTTGAAATTGGTCGTTTAACTTGTTACAGCAGGTTATCCAAGCAAGTAATCATCACATGTGTAATTATTTTATTTTTCCCCTTAATTACAAAGCGCTACATGAACTTTTTTATTCCTGCTAATTTTGGTCGGGTTTTGATTTAGGTCTAAAAATAATTTGTATATTAAAAGACAAAATAAATCGGGTCGGTTTAATGGGTCTAAACTGACCCGAAAATCCAAAAATAAACCAAAATGCATAGAAAACCACTCTTTCCCCCTAAAAAAATACGCAGAAAAATTCCAATCCAAAATTATTAAAATTAAAAAAGTTTAGGTGTCATTTCAAAGTTAAAAAAAAAAAATAAAATTATATAAGTGACGGTTACCTATTTGGTGACCTGCTACGGCAGGTTAAATGATCAATTTAATTTTTTTGATAACTTATAAGACCAAAATAAAAAAATTAAAATAATCGGGACCAATTTTAAAACGAAGTAAAATTATTGGATTACAAAAAACTCAATCCCTTCTGACAGTGGAGTTGTGGGTATTTTCACTATACCATTTGGTGGTTGTATCATCAATCTTGCAAGGTTATATTATCTTCCAAGTTGGCCCATTAAATATCAACTTGGGCCGACAATTATGAGGAGCCCAATTAGTTCTTTGGTTTATTTTGTTAATGGTAACGTTTAAAATAGGGATAAGTCTTTGTATCTGTAGGAATTTGAGACTCATTTCGTAGTCGTTTTAAAATCGTAGAACCGATATGTTAAAAAGTCGAATTTATTTACACATAAAAGTATAACTGTTAATATGGGAACATAGTTGCTTACATTTTGGAATAGTTGCGTTTCTATTTTGTATAGTTGACGCGCTAAAAAACACTATTATGAAATCTTGGTTTAACCCGGGTGCACATGAGACCCACCCTTAAAATAGATATTGTGCAACTTAATCCTATCATGAAAAAAGTCAAGTCTTGTATGCAATTAAATGCACCGTGCACTCATAATATATTTTAAAATCATGTAATTTATTATATTAAAAAATGCAACTTATTTATAATGAAACGTGCAACTATTAATATGATTTTTTTTACACGGTTTAATATAAATAAATTGTATATTTCAATATAACAAGTTACATGATTCTAAAATGCACTTTAAATGTATGGTGCGTGCACAAGACCCGCCCCATGAAAAAATAATGAAAGGGGGAAGAAAAGAGGAGGAAATAATCGTTGCATATGAGGTGGATTTTACTATTTTAATTAAGTATGGAGTTTGTAAAGAGTATTATTTCATGCTTGTCCAAACACGACTCTATTTTTCTCTGTTTACAATTTTTATTTTATATATGCAGCTTCGCTGTATTATTTTCAGAAAATCTACCATTCTAATAAAATAATAGTTCTATTTAAAAAAATGTTTTGTAATTTAACAGTCAATTTTGCCGGGGGTCTAAACAATATATAGGTCCTTAAAGTTGTAGCAAATGAATTCAACTCATACCTAATTCATGCCTTCACGAAATAAAAAAACATCTTAAATTTGACTCCATTATAGATAGTGTCTCATTACAAAATTGAGCTGTAATGATTGAATTTTTCTACAAGATCAAAGAATTACATTACAACCAAATTAAACCAAAGATGGTGAACTTATTAATGATTTTGATTTGTACCAAATCAACCAGTCCACGATACTAGTTCAATTATACTTATATAGTTATATAGATAGGTTGCCTCTAAGATATAAAGGTACACTAATTAATGATTTTGACCCGGTGATTTTAAGAACTTTAATTATTTTTCAATATTTTTTAGTGGGCATATTTTACAAATCATCAATATAACTTATTCCCAAAAGCTCATCGCAATCGTTCTCCCCCTCTTCTCTCTAAGAATTCTGCTAAATTTGAGTAGATTTTTCGAAGGAATTAGAGGACAAAACCGTTTTGAATTATTCACCCTCCCTTATCATTTAATTTATCACAAACACTTATATAAAATATTTTTTGGATCAAGATTCTGTGAAATATAATCCCGATAAAGGGAAAAGGTATAATTTTTAATACCTTATACGTGTTACTGAAAAAGCCAAATATGTGTTATAGTTGCTCTTATTGTAATACAGATCTGAAAGCGAATTTTTTTGTTTTGCCTTTGCGCGCAATTTTTTTAAAAAAAATCGTTTGATATGATTCGACCGCGAAGAATTCGGGAGTTTGAGTTTTTAGCCCCATCCCCTCCTTCAATATTTTAATATCTCATGTGAAATATTTTTATAGTAGTGTCACTTCTTTTTCTCCCATCACTAGGCCATGACCCATGATGCATGGTATGGACTTAATATAATATTGAAGATTTTTTTATTCATAATTTTTTTTTAGGGATTAAATTTTTGTAGTCCAGTAACTTATCCTCATTTTGAAATTAGTCCTGAAATATTTTGACATTTTAGTTTTGGTCCTATAAGTTTGTAAAAAATTTAAAATTGGTCCAGGTGACCTGCAATAATAGGTCACTTACCTAATCAACACACATATAACACTTTGTTTGACCTTTTTTTTTACATGTGGCAATATTCAATAAATTTTTATATTAATATGACATTATTTATTTTAATAATTCATTAAATTAGTAGAAAAATTATAAATTTAAATATATTTTTTTTAATATATTCTCAAATTATGCCACTGAAGTTTTTGTATATAAATTTATAATATTTTAAAAAATTAATTATATAATTCTATTAATTAAAACTTTTAATTACCCTAAAGTAAAATTAAATTTTGCTAAATTATTTTAAAAATTAAATTTAAATATTTAAAATATCTTAAAGTAAATTCATTAAAAAAATTATGACAGATAAATTTATAAAAATAAAATATAAGATTTTAAAGATGTAATATAAATAAATAAAAATAAAATGTTAAAAAGTTATTTTAAATTTAATTTTAAAAAGGCTATAGTATAATTCTTTTTAAAAGTTTTATTTTAATTTTAGTTATATTGTAACCTTTTTAAAATCTTAAAGTATTTAATTTTTACAAATATAACGGTCATAAATTTTTTGATTGAATTTAATTTAAGGTATTCCAAAAAATTTAATTTAAGTTTTAAAATGATTTGGCAAAATTTAATTTATTTTAGAGTATTTAAATGTATTATGAAAATTAATAGAATTATAATTTTTATAAAAAAAATTCAATAACATAATTTGAAGAATATAAATTTTTTTAATTTTATTATTTTTCTACTAATTTAATAAATTATTAAAACAAATAAAGTCACATTAACATAAAAAAATCAATCAACATTGCCACATGTAAGTAAAGATTAAACAAAAGGTCGCATGTACATTGATTGGATAGGTGACCTAATATTGCAAGTCATCTGGACCGATTTTAAAAATTTTATAAATTTATAGGATCAAAATCAAAAAGTCAAAACAATAAATTGTAGATCACTTGAAATCTTTACTTCTAAGGAAGATAATCAACTCTGTGACTGTGAATATCGGGTGCGGATCTTAATACCCAGCACCCCATGCTTGGTAATGGAACGGCACCGTATTATGCCTTTAACTTGAGAATATATAATTTCTTTTTTTCCTTGGTTTTTGCAGACATTCATCATAAGGAAAGAGAAAAAAAATTCAGGAAACAAGGTACGGAAATAAAGGAAAAATTTTGAGAAAAAATCACAAGTGATCAATGTAATTTTAAATTATTGCTTTATTAATTTTAATTCTTTTGATATCAATTTTAATTCTTTTCACCGAAAAATTGACTTAACCTTTTATTCTGGTCACGTCGATGGTCGGCACACTCTCATTGAACTGTCTCTCATCAATGAAGAAAAACCCTCAATCTTATTTCATCTTTTGATTACATCTCCCCGTGAATCGAGACTTTAAAATGATGAATTACATTCATTCGCGTGACTAATTTCGAGTGATTTACGTTGAGTCAAGGGCGAGGCCTATAATATTCTCTTCCTCTCACTGAACCCGTCATTTCGATACTTTTATCCTGCCATTTTGTATGCTGCAACATATTCCAGGCCATTTCCCGGCCAAAATCCAAAAATTTTCGACGAAAATGACTAAAATTGATACTAAATTGATCAAAGTTGATAAAGTAAAAACTTACCGTACTATTTATGGACGCGGATAATATTACAGGACAATTTGTAATTTTCCCTTGAAAATTCAATAATATTCATAGAAACATTCGGAAAAAATTGACGATTGGTTTTATTCGGTTCAGTCACATACCATATATCTTGTAAATTTACTCAAAATCGAGAGGACATACTAGAAAATGATTACTAGGTCAATTTCAATGAACACAAGTTCATATGAATTCTTTTTATTTTAGTGTCACTGTTATACATATAAGTGTTTTGTTGAGTATATTAAGTGTCATTATTTAAAAAATTAAGTTTTTTTTTTTTTTGATCAGAAAAAATCAAGTATTTTTTTAAACAGTTACAAATATATATATATATATATATATATATATATATATATAATGGTGTTGAAAAAAAAAAGTTCCCAGAAATCGGGTTCACACATTTTTTTGACAAAAATGATTACATTTGTTTAATTTAATTTTTTATTTTAATCTCTTTCCATGACATTAATTAAGTGAAGTAGAATACAAAAAACATAGGAAGTAGTATCTAGATCTCAACCTCTCCATTAATTTTTGGTCATGGACCATAATCTATATATTGTTATAATGGAAACAGATAGCATTAGTTGTTGGTGAACTACTCCTTGACATTAATGGAGTTTGGGAAAATATCTTAATTGGAAGTAGCAATTACTCGTATGAAAATGATTGGCGCTTGATAAATTTTATGAAATTGGTGGGACGAATTAAGTGGATTTAGTGGGCGATCCTCTTGGAATATTAATTTTTTTATTTTACATGCAACTTTTTTTTATTTAAAATTTCCCTTTAATTCATTAGAGTTTGTTACTCTCGAGTCTTGATCATCTATATAACTCTATATGATATTATAATATGAAGATTTTACCCACAATTCTAGAGTCGGCTTTCATACTCTCATTTGGAATATAGTTAGTATCCAATGAACCCATTACTAATAATTTTATGAGTAAAACAACTAATAATACTTTATTTGACTAAATTTTTGCACATTTGGAAGGATATAGCTCAAGTGTTGAGTTTTATGTAAAATAGTTTCACCGTAAAATTGATACTGAAGTATCACTTTTTAGTATAATAACTAATGTTTTTTTTATTAATTTGTAATTCACACTATGCCATTTTCGCTGATTGATCAATTCCACTTTAACAAAAAAAAGTATTTTTATTGAAGAATTTTCACCGGACGTCAAGAAAGACCACATAAAATCATATTTCAATACTGTAAGAATCCTTTCAAAAATATTGATGCTTCTATAGCTGTTATTAAAAAAAAAAACTCTTGATTTTTTACTATACACAAATATTGTTCTTTTACTGATAAAGTACCCCTAAACTATTTCAAAATTAATTAGCCTCCAATCGAATCTATGTAGAATAAATCGAGTAACCTAAGCCAATTGATGAGTTAATTAATTAGTTAATTACCAGTTTGGTTGAAAGTGGAAGACTTTTTTGTTTGTTGTGTTCTGTTAGAAAAGTATATCTGTAGCTCAAGCTATAATAGTCACTTTTTCTTGCTTCACATATGATTTAAGCATTACTTCAATATAAAGAATCCCAATTTCTTCCTTTTTTTTTTTTTTCCTATTTTTAATTTTTTGGAATAATTAATGTGGGTACAAAATTTTGAATTAAGTTACTAACATGTACAAATTTCTAAAAAACTTACTACCAGGTACAAAATAATTACATATATACAATGGTCGAATGCTTTAGAATATGCAATTTTACCTACTTATGTGCAATTTTTTTGTACCTATGTACCTAATAGTAAGTTTTGAGCTGTCAATTGCACTTATCATTCAATCTCCCTAATTTTATTTATCAAGCCACAACTATATCTAATGATGTACACCGAGTAAATTTCACATTCGTGCAATAGCCTGCAAACCAGACGAGAAAGAAAAAAGTGTCGAATTATTAAATTGTATAATACAACATTATTTACTAGTTAGAAATTGCCTTTATCCCTTTCCTTGAGTAAGAAAATTACTTATATGGAAATTGGCACATCAAGATTGTTAAGTTGTCATTAAAAGGCATTCAATGATGATTTTCTGGTGGAAAAAGCTAGTTTTGACAATGTTTTTTTTAAAAAAACTTCTAACCTAACCAATTATGGAGAACAACTATATACACCAACTACTTGAAGTTGCACACTTATTCCTCTAATAGCCTATCAAAAACTACTCAAACAAGCAATTTGATCAAGACTCTTTAGCAGATGAAGATTATGTCTGGATAATTTCAAAAATCTCTTCATCTATATATCAGAATCTGTTCATGCATTCGAAAATATGCACTCATTATCAAAGGGACGGCGTAGGAATTCGTGTTGTGACATGGATGTTCTTGCTGTTCTGGTTCTGATCTCTCTGTTTAATGTTGTACGTTCTGAAAACGAGTATGTATCAGCAGTAGGCGATCCAGGAATGAAACGGGACGGACTGAGATTGGCGATAGAGTCGTGGAATCAGTGCAATGAGGTTGGAGAAGAAACTCCACATATGGGAAGTCCGAGATCATCCGATTGCTTCGACATATATAAAGCGTCTCCTCAAAAAGGTCAGTTTTAAATGGTATTAGTTGTTCTAATAAAAGGTATTAGTTGTTTCACAAAAAGGTATTAGTTGTGCATTGGTTGCATGGTGCAACAAATGCACCCAAGTGTTACTCTATGATCAAATCGACTGTGTATATCTTCACTCTGCAGGACAAAACGAATGCTCGCTCTGTAAATACATGCCGTACGTAGTTGTCCACAGAGTTACAGAAGAAGAAAACAGATTAGGAGTCGGGCAAACTTTCATGGGAATTCAGCAAGACTCACTCACTAACGTCGACTTATATGCAGCCGAGAAAGAACTCTACCTAGGAAGCAAATGCCAAGTCGAAGACACGCCGAATCCATGGCAGTTCTGGATGATCATGCTTAAAAATGGCAACATGGATACATATGCAGCTAAATGTCCCAAAAATGGACACAAAGTAGGGCCATATGGCCCTGATAGCAGATTCCCCTGCTTTGGTAAAGGCTGCATGAATCAACCATTGATTTATCATGATTACACGACGTTACAAGGGCCGAACAGGAATCTGCTAACGGGTCGTTTTTACGGGTCTTGGGATTTGGACACGGGTTTTAGCAAGGGGATGATGCTAGGAAGCAATGCTTCTTATCATTCAGTGACTTGGAAGAAGGAACTTGGAAAAGGAAGCTGGATTTTTCATCATGTTTTACGTACCTCGATCAAGTATCCATGGCTGATGCTTTATCTACGAGCAGACACCACGTCTGGAGTTTCCGGGGGGTACCATTACCCTACAAGGGGGATGCTAAAGACAGTAAGTCAATCGTTATGATCAGAGAGAACAATTTTAGTATTGCATGCTTACTTTCAATTTTGGTCATTTTGGTGTCAATTTTGGTCTTTTTCGCTGAAAATATTTATATCCGGTGAATCAACGGTTGTGTCCTAACCAAATTTGGCATTCATCTTGTCCAGCCCGTCCTAGTTCTATTTTCAATTTCTCAATCTAATTACCACAACTCCGTGAATTTTGTTTTTGGTTCACGAATCACTATTCATTCGTGAATTTGTACTTCTTGGCTGATTTCCTGACATTTTCCGGTGAGTCAAAGGTTGTGTTCTATACATAAACCCTTCTATTGCTACATTTTCCGGTGAGTCGAAGAACAATTGTTCAATGTGGCGGGGAAATTTAGGGAAAATTTAATTTTTCGGCGAAAAAGACCAAAGTTGATACCAAAAAAAAAAAGTAAAAACATACCTCGATGATATTATCTCATTATGATCATCAGATTTTCATGCTATTCCCTTATAAAAAACCTCAAAAACCAAATGCAGATACCTGAATCACCAGACTTTGTAGTTCGATTCACTCTGAATGTGATCAAAGGAGGTGGTCCAAACAGCCAGTTCTACTTGATGGACATGGGAAGCTGTTGGAAGAACGACGGGACTCCCTGCAACGGCGACGTGACATCAGACGTCACGCGTTACAGCGAAATGATACTGAATCCCGATACCCCATCATGGTGCTGCCCAAACGACGTCAAGCTCTGTCCCCCGTTCCACACGTTCCCAAACGGGACCCGTGTTCATCGCAACGATGCTGCTCGTTTTTCCATACGGCATATCACCTGTATTGCTTTCGCCTGGAACGCGGAACACGCGAGAAACACCTAATACCATGTGTGATCCATATAGTAATCCTCAGCCACAGGAGATACTGCAGATTCTGCCTCACCCTGTTTGGGGTGATTATGGGTATCCAACAAGTAAAGGAGAGGGTTGGATTGGAGATCCCAGAACTTGGGAGCTTCAAGTTGGGAGATTATCAGAATCCCTCTACTTTTACCAGGTTTGTTATACACCAGAATACGTATATCTACCGTATATTTATACTTGTATACATGATAAATGTGTCTAGAATAACATTTGTGTGCACCAACTAATATTGTTTTGTGAAAACAACTAATATTGACCAACTAATACCGTACAATGAAAACAACTAATATTGTTCAATGAAATCAACAAATATTGTCTATTAAAAACAACTAATACTGTTCAGTGTACACAACTAATACTGTTCAGTGAAACAACTAATACCAGTTAAAAATGCATACCAGTTGCACGGTACAATTGGTATATAGAAGTATTTGACATGTGCTTAATGTAGTTCATCAGATATAGTATCGATAAATGATCATAATAGTAATGGTAAAAAGTTTGGTGATTTGCAGGATCCAGGGACTGCACCAGTTAGGAGGCAATGGAGATCCATAGATTTGGGAACAGAAATTTATAAAGATCCTAATCAAGTAGCAGAATGGACTGTTAGTGATTTTGACATTCTTGTACCCAGAGAATAATAACACATATACACTTCAAAAGAAGCTGTATATATATCATTCTTCAGTTTCAATTTTCTTGACCTTGTACAAACTGAATGAAATGAAATGCAGAAAATAACATATTTATCACTCTGTACTATTTGAGACAAGATTATAGTATGTAACTGAGATTTGAATAAAAAAATGTTGTATTACAGAAAAAAGAAAATAGGGGTATAACACATGCAGAAGAAAGCTATAATACAGGTACAGAAATTGAAACAGACATAACAACATCACCAGCAAAACTTGTATCTCTAGAGTTTCCAGCAAATGCATAACCAACACCCAATCCACCGAAATGCAACGAGGCATTTTCGTACCTCTGGAAAACTCTAGCAAGCGAAGCCGCCTTTCTTCTTGCTCGTTTCGTCCCTGTAAACAGCAAACTCTGTAATAATCCGGCCAACGCCGGGGCCTTCACCACCCTCTCCGTGGCGGTGGCACCACCACTTCTGCATAGCTCGAGCAACGCCGCCACAGCATTTTCTTTGCCCTTGGGGGTCCCACACCGCATCATCCCAACGAGCCCTGCCACGGCCGTTTCCTCGTTCCCGACAGCCTCCGCCCGACTGGCTGCCTCACGATAAGAGCCAACGCGCCCGCTGCTTCTTCCGGAGACATTTTCGCTTCCCAATGCTTCAACTAGCGCTTTTACTGCCCCGATTCTATCATCATTGTTGAACAATTTTCAGTGTGTGTAGATAAGTTGAATAAAGCTGTGACTGCGTCTTTTTTTCCTCGCGGTGTTCCCTCTCCCAAGAGTCGAGCTAAAGCTATTATTGCACATTCTTCTTGGCTATTCGTTTCTTGTAGTCGTGGACAGCAGAGAGACTGAAAAGTGTGGCGGCAGCATTTTCTCTGGCTTCAATTGTGTGCCCATTTCTCAAAACTCCAACAATGGCTCCTAAACATCCTTCCACATTCATAATCAGGCTCTTATTCTTGTCATATATGGATAAATTTAACATAGCAGTTACAGAATTCTCTTGTGCAAAGATATTTGAAGATGAGAGTAGCTTTTTCAGGAGAGGAATAGCGCCAGCTTCAGCAATGCAAGCCCGATTCTCCCGTCCAGTTTTTGCTAACAATCTTATCTCCATTGCAGCGACGGTTTTACCCTTTGACGTCCCTTTTTCCAGCTGTTCAACGAGCAAACGTGCTGTGACCTTAGTAGCTTCGATAGCCGCCTTGCTGGGATAAGCAGCCACCGTGTTTTCAGATAAGTAATCGGAGTTCTCAGGTGGATCGTACGGTATATCATTAGCCATACACCATTGCATGATCAAGTTCCTCAGAGCCCGATTTGGAACCAACTTCGTGTGAACGAGCATCTGCCCCGTTTTTGGGCAAGTGCAATGCCCTTCCTGCATCCATCTTTTGATTGATGAACGTTCGTACGTCTGCCCCGTGGATATTATCACCGGATCTTTCATCAAATCCAACGAAACGGGGCAGCAGAAATCCTTCGGGATTGTAATAAACATGTCTCCAACGTCGTGTTTAAGCGACTCTTTCTTTGTTTTCTTATGGCTAAACTTTCCCAATTCATCCTCGTCCTCGAATCTAAACAGCAAGAACCTACAATAACGCATTAACGCAACGAATCCGTTGAGAACAGATCCTGCAGGCTCAATATCCCCATCGTGATTCACAATCTGCTCCTCTAAAAACTCAATCTCATATCTACAACTTTCAACATCACAAATACCCAACTTCTCCACAAAAAAGGCATGCAATTTAGCCTTCTCAGGGGTCCTTCCATGCCCAAATTCATACAAGAAATAATACAACTTCAACCTTAACAAATCATCATGCTTATCGATAAACAATTTCAACTTTCTTGACTGTTTACACAACAATTCCACATGTTCTTTAACATCTTCAGATAAACTGACTTCACTCAGAGGAAAAACATCCAAAAGGGTGGATATTTCCTGATTCAAATCATGGAAATTCCCAGAAATAGTTTGGTTTTGAAGCAACAGCCACAACCTACTCGACCCTCTAACATAATCAAGCAAAATTTTTAGACCTGTAGAGCAGGAGGTACAACTCTTTCAAGCATAAAAAACAGTCGACGATGTTTCTGAAATTCCCACGTCGCCAAAAGCATCCAAGAGTAAAGATATCACCCGAATTTTCCGAATTAAAGATTTCGAATTCTTTACCTGGAAAAAAGGCGACTTCTTATCATCCCCTGAATACGATGACGTCATCTCGGAAGAAATAGCACGCGAAATCTCCAAAACGGCGCCGTTGCTCAAACCCACCGGCGCCAGAAACGTCTCCGGAGTCGGCAACCGCCGCCGCCTCAACGACGAGAATATCGCCGCGGACGCCATAAACTAAAATTTGAAAAAAAAAAAAAACCACACGGGAATTTCTACAAACACCTTGCGGGCGTTCAACTTTCAATGTAAAAAAACGCGGAATTTGATAATAAAAGAAAGATGTTGCGTTTACAGATAATGATTGTTTGATCTTCCTACGCGTGTTTTATGGGTATATAAAATAATATGCAGATTCAGAATCCGCGTGGGAAGAACAAGACCGGGGGGGTGGGGTGGGGGGCGAGTACTGTACGTTTGATTGATGATGGATTGACTGAATTTTAGCATACGGCATTTGATTTTTCAAGAATTTTAATATTCTGGCTTTTTCTTGGAATTGTTATGCAGGGGTACTCGAAAGTGACATCACCAAGGTGGGGTGGGTTATATGTTATCTCCATGGATTTTTGTATTCATTATTACTGAAGCTTTGTGGGTGATTGGAATGATGATGAAGAGCTGTAAAGATGTTTGATGAATTGCTCATATGATTTCGTGACTACTTTATAGTATACAGTTTGCGTTTTGCATGTAGTATTAGTTGTTTTTAGTAAAAAGTACTCTCTGCACAGTCCCGAAATATTTGACATATTTACTGTTTACTCTTAGTTTAACGTGATAATTATTTATTAGTATAAATTACTTTTTAGTGAAGGTTAAATGATAAAGTAATGATATGTGGTGTATTAATATAAAGTAATGATTAGTATTAATATGAATCCAATTTTATATGGTCAGATACATGAGATATTGTCTTAGTTATTTTACTAAAAGGTACCTCCGCTCTGTTTTTATTTGAATATTTATTATTTTACATATGTTTTAATGTAGAAGCTGTTTATTATTATTAAAAGAAATAAAATTATTTTTTGATGAGTTAAATAAAAAAGTTTAGTAATTAAATTTATGAAAAATAAAGAAAATAAAGCTAAGTTTAGTGTGGTGAAAAGTAATAACTTATGATGTCATATTGAGATGTTTAAAGGAGAGATAGGAAAAAGTTTGTGTAATTTGATTTGATTCTAGGGGTATGATTGGTATGAATGAATGAAATTATAGCTGAATTGAATAAATTTATATTATTTATATATTCAAATATTATTATATTTATTATTATTATTATTGTAGGAGTATAATTTCTTTAATAAAATAATATTATTAACTTAGTATTATTATTGTTGTCGTGGGTAGAAGATAATATTATAAAAATAAAAAATAAAGGATAATATTATTTATGGAAAAAAAATTCATTCCTCAAGATGTGGAATATATAAACTCATGGGGTATATAAGGAATCGCAATTCCTTTATTTTTGGGAATGACCATTCCTAATGGAATGATGATTCATTCCAAAAAAATATATCAATCATTATATTTGGAATAGATTAAGGAATGATCATTTCATTCCCTATCTATTCCAACATACCAATCACACCCTAGGTGTTTGATATTTAATTATTAGAGAGTTGACTAAGGAAAACTTACCTCTTTTATTAGAGTTGTGATTTGTTGTGTTCTGAACCGGTTGGAATTTTCTAAATGTGGTTGTCCTTTTCACTAGTTCAGTCCAAATGGGAGATTTTACATAAGCATATATTTTATTGTATTAATACATTAAATTTTAAATAAATTAAATATTTCCTTTGTTTTTTTGGTTACATGATTACATCTACTAGTGGGTAGTCATAACTCATGACGCAATTAAGCACGATAATCGTCCCTCTGGTTTTCAGATTTGCCTCACATTGCTTTTGATTCTACTATAGTAACTATTTATTGTGAGGTTGCTTATTTCATTTAATTTTAATCTATTTTAATTGTTTGTAGATTTTAAAGGAGGTTACACTATTTATCTTTAAGGCAATATATGTTGGGCTTGGGTGTTAAAATAAAAGAGATTTTTATTCCACGTCGGATGAGAATAAAGAAATGAGACTTCCAAATCTTATATAAGAGTCCTTTGTGTTTCTGTTACAAGTGCACCGGTCAATACACTTTAGTTTAATATTTGATTCTAGTTAAAATTCCTTTTTTATATTTGTGAGAATGTGGGAGTCATGTAGACTTGTAATAGTATATAAATTGTCGGCGAGGGGAAAAATCGTATGATTGTAGAAATTTATCATATAATTTATCATATAGTGATATTTTTTTTTCTGGTTTGTGATTTTTCTCTGGTTTAGGAGTTTTCCAAAAAGTCGTGTGTTGTTGATTGTGGTTTTGTTTCTTCGTTTATTTCTCGTTTGTTTTGTTTTTCCCTTGGTTTGAATGGGGTACGGAGTTTCCCCAACAATATATAGGCTAAATAAAATAAATTTTACATAAGAATATGTGAGAGTGGTTAAGAGGTGTGACTTATATTACTAAAAGATATTAGTTGTGATAATTGAATGGTATATCTCTTTATTATATAAATGATATTGCTCATAACACTGAAGGGTGTGATTTATATTATAACAGAAATATTAATATTAATAACTGAAGAGTATAACGTATATTACAAAAATGTATTAGTCACGATAATTGAAGGATCGTATCTATTTAATTTCACAGTGAACAAATTTTACACATCATCTACCCTTGTCTTAACTGTGGAGAGAGAAAATAACACATGCCGCAACTTTGAGGGCAAGAGATGATTCTAGTGAAAATTTTGGTGATCATAAATGGTAGTATTATCTTTAAAATTGTTTTTTTTTTCCAAAATGCATAGTATATATCATGAATTATTCTTCTTCTATAATAATTTGATAATAAAGTCGTAAAGGACGATTTGTTTGACAATGAACTTTACAAGTTTACATATTCTTTCTCCGTGTATATATATAAATAAACACTAAAAACAAACTTAATTTACTAATTAAACGAATTTCATCTCATCTAAAGTTCAAACTTATAAAGAGAGTGTAGAATAAGCTTGGATCATCAATTCTATTATGGAAAAGAGGTCCATCGAGTATCGAGTATGAGTACAAATACTTTTTTAGAGGCATTCGAACCCATGAGTGCAAGCTTAAATTTTTTTGGCTCTGAAGCCATGAAATAATTTCATCTCATTTAATTAAAGTTTAAATTTATAGTGAGGCAAATTAATTCATTCATATTAATTATCAAACACTCCCTTCATTTATAGGTCGAATTATCTACCCTACCGTTTTGAGGACGAGACTCGTAGAGTGAACAACTTAATTTAGATGAAATTGTTATTTGCGAGAATTGAATTCAAAATGTGATCATAAAATAATTTCATTTAATCTAAAAATTCAAAATTTTATGACATTAATGACCACATTTCAAACCACAAATGTTGATAATTCGAGAAAATATCAGGTAATATATAATGTAAACAAATATTTCTCTAAATCGGGATCACAAAAGAAAAAAACTCATAATAACATAATCCTGTATTTTATAAAAATGTGCTACTTTAAATGTAATATTCAGAAAAAGAAAGTTAGACAAGAATTTGATTCACACATAAATCAAATAAGGAAAACTCTTGTTTCTCTATGTTTATAATTTTATTTTATTTTTACATATTTACTCTAATTAAATTAGTTCCGGTCTCTCTCATTAGATCGCGTATGAGTCACGCGACTCATCCATGCTCGCAAGGGCGGAACTGTGTTGGGGCCAAGGGGATCACTATGCCCCCTGGCCCCACTTGAAATTTTTTATATGTATATATATTTACAATTATTTATTATTAACTTGATGAGGTTAGACAAAAATTTGTATAAGACGGTATCATATGAGTCGAGTACAATCTAGCACAAATCAATATCCACCTTGTCAACGTGTTAAAGCGGCAATGCTCAAATTATGCTCCGTCGTCTCACCGTGGAAACGCTTCATGCAAGTGTGTCATATATATGTGTGTGTGTTTAACTCAGTTAATATAAATATATTAATTAGTTCAAATAATTTTCAAATATATATATATATATATATATATATATATAAATTCATAAATAGATTTAGTTACATTTTATTATAAATTGAGCCCCCTTTCTGGTTCCGCCACTACATGCACGACTCTTTTTATTAAGGACAAATGTATTATAAATGAACAAAAAATATTTTTTTATAAAAATAAAGTAAAACATAATTTGATCATTTCATGTTGGACATTTTTACTAATTTTCTGAATCAATAATGTATTATGAGTGTCCGTGTGGGGTATGGAACAAATGAAAAAAGAATGGAAGAAAAGGGATCAAGAAATTTCGGGGAGGCTTCATCATTATGCCTGTATTGACTTATTTATAACATAGGTTTTAATTTTTGCTTTGTTTCTAAGCTTTCAAGATTCACCATTGCTAGTTGACTTATAGGAAATAAAGTATGATTGGATCGATCGAGTTATAAACTTTGTATAATTTTTATGAAATATTTTTAGAGCTCATAACATTAATTGCTAAATATTGGAACTTGGAAGAATGGTGTTATTTTAGTATCAAATTAACTTTTGTAACTGTGATCTCCATTGACTAAAAAATATAAATAATAAAAGTTGAATGTAAAAAAAAAAAAGAAGACGGTTTCAAATTATATATTGTCTGATATTGATTAAAACTGTTGTACCGGTTTATGTTCACCGCCAACAAATAATAAACAATAATTAAGACGATCAAAACAAGTAAAAACACGAAGTTTGGTTACCCGCCGTCTTTTGAATAAGACTAAATGGGGTTTCAAGCCGGTATCTTGCACTATAATTTCTGCCAGGATTCTAATGTGTGAAGAATTTGATCCCTTACAATGTGTAATACAAGTTATATTTATAGACAAAGAATTAGGATTCTGAGTCTTAATGGGCTTCGTTCCATGGGCGACCTAGGGGTTCCCTTTGCTTGTCCTTAAAGAGATCCGGATACACTTACCCCGACACGGTCCGCCAAAAATGCACCATTAACTCCCCAGTATCTTTGCCATATTTATCCTCGCTCGACCTTGAGACCGAGTGCGCCTAAACTTGTCGCGACCTTCAGTCGCCAGTGGTGCCTCCTTTCTTCAAGTCATGATGACTTATGTAATCGTTCAAGTCGCCTCAGGCCTCGGGTAGCCTATATGTGATTCTCGAATTGCGAACCTACGGCTCATAGAGCCTCAACCTCAAATCAACTTCATCGGTTCTTTGGTGATCGACTTGTCGAACGTCACCTTATACGTGTGGGAGATTATTCATGTTACAACAATTGCCCCAAAGGCGGACTCAAACCCGTTGGGAGGCAATGGGTCTTGATCTCTTCTTTGAATTAGGATTCGTCTACTCTCACGTACTTGAGGTTGCATTGTTGGTATTAAGTTTGACATATCTTTGCGGGCTCGATTCTCCTTCATGCCCCCCCAAATTGGGAGTTTATACATCCAAGGTCATTACCCGCCAAGATTTGAGCTCGCCGAGAGTTTTGGTTGGCCTTCACTTAGAGTTGAAACTCTTTTAAGGCATGAGACTTATCTGTCTTTCGCCTTTGTGAGTTAAAACTTTTAGTAGCGAGACTTTTTACGTGCTCGCACTTGGAGTTGAAACTCTTTAGGCGAGACTTTTCTGTCTTTCGCACTTGGAGTTGAAACTCTTTAGTCGAGACTTTTTTAATGCTTTCGACTTGGAGTTGAAACTCTCAGTGCGAGATTTTTTATGTCTTTCGCACTTTGAGTTGAAACTCTTTAGTGCGAGACTTTTTAAATCTTTCGCGACTTGGGTTGAAACTCTTTAGTGCAAGACTTTTTTGTGCTTTCGTGACTTGGAGTTGAAACTCTCTAAAGGCGAGACTTTTTCTGGTTCGCACTTTGAGCTAAAACTCTTTAGTCGTGAGACTTTTTTTTTCCTTGTACTTTCGAGGTGTTAACCTCTTCATTATAAGTTTTTTTCCTGACTTTGTACTCGAGGTACTTGAGCCTTTTTTTCGTGACAAGTCTTTTACGTGCTTGGTACTCCGAGGTAATGAGCCTCGCCATTACAAATCTTTTTCGGTGTTTATGCTTAGTGCGAAACCTCTTCGTCAAAAGTCTTTTCTTGTCTTCTTCTCTTAGTCGAGACACTTTGTGCGAGACTTATCTGTGCTTTCGCACTTTGAGTTGAAACTTCTTTAGTCACGAGACTTGTTTTGCTTCGTTGGTGACCATTTTAATTTGAGCGCTTTGCGACTTGAGTGGGTAGCCTTCGGCCTTTAAATCGTCTGAATATCATCTTCTTTCTACTCGCCATTGTGCCGCTTGATTTCCTTATGCGACTTTTTGCTTAGTCTTGTAAATCCTATTTTTCTAGGCATTTGTTCTTGGACATTTGCATAGTCGTCTTACAAAAGTAGGGGATAAACTTCACGCCCAAGCTAGGGTGGCGATCTCGCCTCCGATATTTCTCAAGTCACACATCGGGTTCTCTTGTTATCAATCATGTTTTTTATCGACTGCGCATGTTTATCGATCGCGTCTTTTTACGCGACTCGCATGTTATCGATCATGTCTTTCATCGACACTGCATGTTATCGATCATGTATTTCATGTGGCATGCATTTTATCGATCATGTCTTTCATGTGGCATGCATTTTATAGATCATATGTTTTTCACGCGACCCGTTTGGTTTTCTTCACACGGGGAGTTTTGAAAAGAAATTTCTTTATTTAACTTGGCGGACTATTACAAAAGAAGGTGACCTCCGATCTACTAAAAGAAAGTATCTCGGATGTGCCCGTTTCACTGGTACTAGGTCTCGTGCCATATGTATTCTTGAGCTCGTAGTTTTTAATGGTGGAGAGGTCTCTCTGCCTTGACTCCCATTCCTGGAGCGGTTGGGTGGTTTTGCGATCTTCAAGGTACCAGCTCGCCCTTCCGAGGTAAACTTTGATAAACTCATTCAACAATCCGTCTCATCTGACCTCAAAGTTGTTTCATGGAGTCCTCGCATTCACTTGTAGTAGCACCTTTGGTCGTGGTAGTATTTGCGAACTTCTCGGATTTCGCTTTCTTATTCCTCATTGGTCGAGGTAGGAGAAGTAACTCTCGATCCTTAATGCCCGTGAGACATGAATGGGCGTCATGCTCAAGACATCCATCAACTTCACGTAAAATTGATTCTTGAACGGCTTATAGTTGCTAGGAGAGTCTTTGTGGCTCCCAATTCCTCTGAACTCCTTTTTTAATGCCCGACTTTCTCGCGTCGGAGAGTCGGGACTTCGTAAGCTCAAGAAAGTATTAGGTCGCCATATTTTCGTAAATCGGCATAAGCGGGTTGGATATTCGGCGGTCATCGCCACATCTTGGTCCCTTCTAAGGCCGCCCAACGGCCAGTAGCATTTTTGCCTCATCCCTAAGGGATCCTTCAGGATGAGCTTCTCGATCCTTTCAATATAGGATCGTCCGATTCATTGTACCCCTGTTGAGCATTCATCGGTATTTGGTCGCTGGTCGAGGATCCATTGCCGAGAAAACGATTTCGAAACGATCCAGCCGGGTGGGAATGTGTCCACCGATTTATGGGCCTTGATGAAGTGAACCACATATGAGCATAATTAGCTCAAAAGTTAAAGAAGAGTTTACATACGGTGGCACGGTTGCACCCGTGGATGCCGTGTAGGAGATATACCTCGATCGGCGAGCCCTTGGGTCCGTGCTCCCCATTGTAGCAATCTATTGCCCATTGCGTTGACTTCTCTCCGGTAGGTCTAAAGTAATTAAGCGTCTTAAATGGCGATCTCGGGATGGCGAGGCCGGATCCATCCCCCATCATTAAATCATGGACTTCAGCCCGTTCAAGCACCGTCCGACGGTCGGGAATTAGTGAAAGCGACACAATGCATCGCGAATCTGAGGCTTAGCGGCGATCACGCCCTGTTCACACTATTGACGGCCCGAGAACCGCCCGACTTCGTCTTGGTGAAGCCATTGAGTCGAATGAGGAGATCCGACTAAGCTTTTAGCGATCCGGGATAGAAGAGTTAGCCTCATCCTCCACATCTCTTTGGAGCTTTCCCAGGTGCTCCAGGGTTTCGAGGCGGTTGAACAAGTTGTTTGAAAGCATTTAGTCACAGCCGATCCGCGGAGCGCGGAAGCTTCACCAGGCCTTGGTGACTACCGTCGCTGCGGAGGTCAGTTATTGTGGTGCCCTTTGGGGTTAGATGCGCTAGCTTTGGCGGGCCCTCCCGGGTGGTATCTTGTTTGGAAGTGATTCTTGGGCCGTCGAAGACAAAGTGCCTCTTACGGAGGGCGGGGCAGCTTCGTCTTAAAGGGGTCGAATGAGAGACCCTGCCCCGATCCAGATGGTGAGCCGGCAACCCTATAGTTAGTCGATGGGAACTAGGGAGGCTTACGCCCCCATCTTAGCGTCGAACTTCTCGCCCGATGAGTTATTATCGGGTTGATGGCCATCGTTGATGAACGGAAGGTGGGTCTTCCAAGAATGATGAAAATCAAGAGAAATTATTCCCACAGATGGTGCCAATTTGTTGCAGGTTTATGTTGGGATTATCTTTGAAAAAGTATGCTTTTACTTTGTATAAACCGAATTTCGAACTTATTTCTTGAAATAAATTGTTTATCACCGATGCTTTAAATATGATTGAATGTTATATATATTTCTTGCATAACATTCAATAATTAAATGACGTGTTACATGTAGTTAATTTAGTGATACCCGATCACGAAGATTAAATTAGGTCCGCTTGTAACTATAAGCACGCCCATTCATTTACCTAGATGAAAATGAACAACCATCGCGAAAGGTTGAGGTGTAAGGCTCGAGATTGGTTTGTCTTGACCAAGAGATTACACTAGTTAAATACCGATCTGTTGAATAGGACCTCTGAGGAGGATAAATTCTTGGAAATGAACAAGGAAGAATTAGACCTCGATTGGATCGTTGTTTTCTTAACCTTCGTCCCTTAAATAGGATCACGTGGGATGGTAACTATTGCTTTGACTTATTATGGGTAAATAATCGGAGAGAGATTCAATACTTTTTATCTTGGGCAATATTATTGGTCACATGTGATTGCTAAGATTTAATCTGAAGAATCGTGTGCAAGTACGCTTGCTTGATTTGCCCCCTTGGGAGGTTCATAAGTTTTATCATACCAAATCTTGCAAGTGGAATTAGTTTAGGTATGGATAATAATGTTGAACCGTTCCTCGACCAAGGACAAAAGATATTAATTAACGGAAAGCTATTTGGTGGCTTGAATTAATTAATGGGCTAGATAATCTTAAACACGGGAAATAATGACCGGAGCCATATTGATTTGTAATATGGGTTAAGATGGATAGTGCAATATTAATTATGTAGTGGGATTAATTAATATTTATGGGCTTGAATTATATTTTGGCTCAATATTAGATATTCAAGATCCATTAGAAGGTCAATCTTAATTCTCCTAAAGGCCCCCGAGTAGCCCAACATATAGTCCAATAAGAAAAAGGTGATTAAAATAAAATAAATATTGTTGCTTATATTTCCTCTTATTTTTTTTGAAAATTATGGATAAAAGAGGAGAAAGATTTTCTTTGAATTTTGTTATGGAATGAAGATATGTATTCTTGGAATACAAGATTATCTCATTAAATTCAAGAAATCTCCCACTTGGTTATTCATAGTGAGATTTTTGAAATTTTTGGAAAATAGAGGCAAGAAAGATTTTCTTGATTTTCTTGAAAATATATTATGGAAGATATGTATTTCTTGAAATACAAGAATATCTCATAAATTCAAGAAGATCCAAATCTTGGATTCTTGCACACTATATTTTTTGAAAATTCCATAAAATAGAGGAGGTGGAATTTTTTGTGGAATATTTTAATTATGGGAAAGAGAATATATAGGATATATTCAAGATTTCTTGGTGACCAAAAAAAGTCTTATCCCACATTGGAATATTACAAAGTTTTCGTTCACCCTTCTCCTATAAATAGGGGATGATTAGTTCATTCCCAAAGTACAATTCCATGTCTTTGGAAATATTAGAAGAATCCCACATCGTGGTGCAACAAAGTTTATTTTTTCCTTTTGTTAATTGTTTGAGTATCCTTCCACGGATTGTCGAAAGGGCTAAGGAATACTTGGGAAGTTCTTTTGGTTAGTCCGTCCGACCAAAGTCTTTGCCATCCAGGAGAGAGCGTTCGTAACGTAAACCCGTAGATTCGCGTGCGTAGGTTTTCGTGGCTTTTTATATGCATGATATGTTGTTGCAATTATTATTTGAATTAATATAGGATTAATTCATGCTAGTAATAATTAATGAATTAAATTTGTATTTAAATATTCACCCGAATAGATCTGTGCAACTCATTCCCCAAGGTTTATGTTCACCGGCCAATAAATAATAAACAATAATTAAGCAGACGATCAAAACAAGTAAAAACGAAATTTGGTTACCCGGATAAATCTTTTGAATAAAGACTAAATGGGGGGCTCCAAGCGGTATCTTGCACTATAATTTTACTAGGATTCTAATGTGTGAAGAATTTGATCACTTACAATGTGTAATACAAGTTATATTTATAGACAAAGAATTAGGGTTCTGATCTTAATGGGAAGCCGTTCCATGGGAGGCGACCTAGGGTTCCCTTGCTTGTCATGAGTCGTGCATCTGGATACACTTACCACGATTACGGTCCATAAAATCCGCACCATTAACTCCCGTATCTTTGCCATATTTATCCTCCTTTCGACCTTGAGACCAAAGTCGCCCCGGCTTGTGCGACCTTCGGTCGCATGAGTGGCCTTCCCTTTCTTCCCGTCGCCCGGCGACTTGCGTAACGTTCAAGTCGCCTCGGGCACAGGGGTAGCCTATGTGATTCCCTCGACCTGCGACTTACGGCTCATAGAGCCTCAACCTCAAGTCACTTCATCACGGTTCTTTGGTGATCGACTTGTCGAACGTACCTTATCTGTGTGGAGAGATTATTCATATTACAACAATTGCCCCCAAGAGCGGACTCCGACTTCGTTCGGAGGTCGGTCTTGATCTCTTCTTTGAATTAGGATTCGTCTAATCTCTGTACTTGAGGTTGCATTGTTGGTATTAAGTTTGACATATCTTTGCGGGTTTGATTCTCCTTCATGCCCCCAAGTCGGGAGTTTATACATCCGAGGTCGCTACCCGCCAAGATTTGAGCTCGTCGAGAGTTCTGGTTGACTCTCGCACTTAGAGTTGAAACTCTTTAGTGCGAGACTTATCTGTGCTCACACTGTGAGTTGAAACTCTTTAGTGCGAGACTTTTCTGTGCTCGCACTTGGAGTTGAAACTCTTTAGTGCGAGACATTTCTGTGCTCGCACTTGGAGTTGAAACTCTTTAGTGCGAGACTTTTTTGTGCTCGCACTTGGAGTTGAAACTCTCTAGTGCGAGACTTTTCTGTGCTCGCACTTTGAGTTGAAACTCTTTAGTGCGAGACTTTTTTGTGCTCGCACTTGGAGTTGAAACTCTCTGGTGCGAGATTTTTCTGTGCTCGCACTTTGAGTTAAAACTCTCTGGTGCGAGACTTTTATGTCTTTCAGAGACTTGGAGTTAAAACTCTTTAGTCTTGAGACTTTTGTGCTTTCGCACTTGGAGTTGAAACTCTAGTAGTCGAGAAACTTTTCAAGGCTTTCGCACTTTGAACTAAAACTCTTTAGTGCGAGACTTTTTTCCTTGTACTCTGAGGTGGCGAACCTCTTCGTATAAGTTTTTTATCTCTTTTGAACCCCATCACTATCTTTTTTGAACCCCATCACTATCTTTACTTCCAAAATTATATACTAATCTTTGGTTAAGTTCCCTGTTTGGTTTGCTTTGAACACATAATAATTTGACAAGAAGGAGGTACTAGAATTTGTATCTCTTCTTTTCAATGGTGGAAAGTGAGAAATTGTATCGAGCCTTGGTGTACTTATAGCGAGTGGTGGAGAGAACTGAATTAATTTATGTATAAATTGAAATCGAAAAAACGAATAGCTAGGAGGCTAGAGTGGTGTGTGGGAGCCGCGTAGGATGTTATTTATCTGTTTCTCAGGTCATCTTGTCAATATTTCTTGTACTCTCTAAGATTGGCTTTGTAGTTTTATTTTTATTTTTTGAAAAAAAAATAAAAAAATTGACAATTATGCTTTGCATTACCATGATGCATATAGGAAATCGTACGAATTGGTTTGATTTAATGGTACCTACTTAATTTATTATATTGACAAAAAAAAATTCAAATTAAATAGTCAAAATAATAAATTTTACGAGAATTTTATTATTTATCAGTCCACGTATGCGTATTATCCAAGATTGACGTAGAATTGTAACAGAGAATTCTCGATTTCTTTATTTGAAACAGTTCTCAATTTCACACGTAAAAAAATTGAAAACTAATTGGAAACGTTGCATGCATGGTCCTATTAATTTCTATTTTATTCTAGAATTATTTGGAGAAAACATATTTTGGAGTGAAATTTATAGTACTTTTTCTTCTGGGAATTAATATATATTTACTAACGTCATTACAATTTAGTACTCAATATTCTAGTTGAAACCTCGTTTCCTATATCAAAGGGGAACGCTTGTAAGTGATTACTTTAGATTTAGATAGATTTGAGATTATAAACTCACATTCAATTGTGAAATCTCAATACATTAATTTCACGATCAAAATTCATTACTTTAAATTGAGAAATAAGTATAAATTAATGCGTAAATGGAAATAGTGGTGAAATTCAAATTGTATAAAACGATTCGGGGATCTTACTCAAGTCCAGTACATTTTTTTTTTCTTTTCTGAATTAATGTCAATAATCATTAATTCAATTACCGATTCTTACACACAACTTTTTACAATATATTAATACATTCTCAACCAACTTTTCAATATTAATTAATTGAGATAGACTTGGATGAATGAGAAGGCCTCACAGTGAGACGGGTATAAATTGGACATTGACGCTTTAACACTTCGGGAGGGGTGAGTGTAATCTGTGCTAAATTGTATCCCATTTTATGCATGACAATTGTTTATATGAGTTTTTGTCTAAGACAAAAACTTGTATAAATCTGGTTAAATCTTATGAACTCGATTATTTAAGTATCCTTTATTACATAAAAAACTTATTTGTTATGTATAAAAAACTATCATCATTATGAACAAAAACAATTCTTGTTTAGAAAATATTTTATATTTTTAAGCGGTGAAAGTTTTAATGCATAGCGATGATAATTCTTACACATACATGATGATAAAGTTTAAATGTGTGAGCAACAGTTGGCGTGAGTATTCTTTCTTTTGTCTAATTAATTTGATTTATCAGTGAAATCTCACTCAATAAAGTTGCATAATAAACATATATTGTCAATATATATCATGATCTTTACATCTCAAAACTTTGAAATCTAAATTTCCATGCACCCTTTTTTCCTCAGCAAAGCAAAATTCAAGTGATTACCATTTCACCTTCAAAATTGGATCTGTATCTCAAAAAGAAAAAATATATATAACCACTCCAAGATTTAACTTTTTCCCAATTTCCAAGAGCAACATATATTGTCTCAAAATAAGAAATCACTATCAAACACATTCATATATCTTGTAACAATGGTGGTAGGGTCTTTTGATGTTGAACCAATATTTTCCATCATGCCTCCCACATACACAAACTCACCAAAGTGGCTATCATTAGATAGTCAATATATGTACTATATTTCATCATTGGAAAAATAAATAAATGCACGCGAAATTTTAATTTAAAACAAGAAACCTAATATTGTCTTCTTTGGAATTAGTCCGGTTTAAATTTCAGCATTTTGTTAAAAAATAAGGTAAAAAATAATTAAATTTCCACCTAAAAATTCAAGATTTAAAAATATGTCTCGAATTATCACCGAATAAATTATCTAGTGTATTGCATTTGTCAAGATTTTTTCTGCAAATTCCCTCATGAAAATGCCAAACAACAAGATAAAACATATATAACCAAGCATGGGATGATTTATTTCTGTTACGTCAATTAAAACAACAAAACTCACAAAACAACTGCCGTACACAACACTCTATTTCATTAAATTGCAAAAGGCTTGAATTAAACAGAAAAAAAAAAAAAAAAAAAAAACCTCCTCTTTTTTTACGGTAAAAAGAGTTTTTTCTGCCTGAATTTCTCAATTTACTATTCATATTACAATAATTTTTCATATTTAAAGTAATTCCACGTTTAATTTATCATACTTCCCTAAACTTTCAAAATTTGTTTTATTAAACTTTAATTTCTACTACTATTATTGTTCATCTCCGGAATTCGTAAAACAAGATACATGGATATTTGAAGAATGTTTCGAAAGAGGTGTTCCCGAAAAGAACCAAAATTAATATTTGAAAATATTGGTTATTTTAAAATTTAAGTGTCCTTGTCTATACCAAAATTTTGATACATATTTATTATTTTTCAGTATGAATTTATTATATTTCGGTAAGATATATTTTTTATTACAGTGGAACTGAATCAGAACAGAGAACAATTTTTTCTACTTTTTTTTCTATTCACCCCTCCTTTTTCATTGAATAAAATTAATAGTTTTCACTGATCAATATTAGGTGTTTTTATTAAACAATATTACTTGATTTCAATGAACCATATTAAGTTAAAATTATATCAATTAACAATTAACTCATGTATATGATTGAATTATATCATTATCTAATAAATCTTGTGTTTTTCTAATTAAATTATTTTGACTTATTAATGACTATTAATTTATTACTAATCATTTGAATTTCTCTAAGATTGAAAAACCATACGATCAAATATATAATTATACTTGAATTTAATAACACTATAACACAATTTGATATACAAATTTCATTTGGTTATTTGGTTAGAAACCGATTTGGTGTGGTTTCATTCGATTTTTCGCTACGGTCAACTCACTAATATCCAGATTCATACAAAAAAAAAACTTTGTGAACAACACTAGAACAATTAGTGCATTATTCAACAAATAAAACTTTAAAAACAAATTCTATTGTGATATTTTTCACAGTATGAAACTAGTTTTTTTAACTATATCATCTATTATGTTGAACAATTTACTTGTTTTCACTAAATAAAATTAATTACAATATTCTATGTTTATTTGATAAATATTAATAAATTTTTATTAAATAGTATTATTTGTTTCTATTGAACCTAATCAATTATACCAATCTCATTCTATGAGCAAATACAAGCGAGTTACTCAAAACTTATCTCATGTGTCCCGATAAAAAAGATAAAAATTTGTGTGAACTCGAGTTCACGGTGAATTCTATTTTTTTATATTACTGTTATGCACAAAAACTATCACTGTTATGCACAAAAAATATCATTGTTATGCACAAAAACTTTCGTTATTTGAAAAATAAAACAATTTTTAAAGAGTTATACTCCCTCCGTCCCATGATTTTATTCACACCCTTGAAAAAGGAAAATTCTTTATAAACTTCACCATCACAATATTCACATTCATTACTTTGTGACGCACACTTACGCACAATTGAACTCATCTTTTTACTTTACACATAAAGGTTTACAAAATTATCCTTCAAACCCCCACTCATCATTTTATTTTCTTAATATGCGTGTCACTTCACATGTTAAGACTGAAGGAGTACTTTTTATACGTAATAATAATAGTTCATTCATGAACTATGAACTTGGTCGATGGAGTGTTGCTCGAAAATAAAATATATAAAATTAGTAAGAAAAAGCTCGCAAATTCCGTCCCTTTAGAAGATTCAAAGGAGCCGACCACGGAGTTAAATGGGTAGTAAAAGTCAAAACTCAGTACAGTCACAGTCAACCCTGTAGACTAACGAATCTGACCCTAAAATTGGTTTCTTCTTTTCCTTATAAACATTGTTCTAACTTAGTTGAATAATCCTACACAAACATTTAATAATTCATATGGGGTTGTTGGAAAACTTATGTTTTCCTAGAATTATATTGTAAACAAACCCTAACTCAAGAATTGTCGCATTGAAATTTCTTCCTTGTGGAATAAACGACCATACGGAAGTTGGTCTTATGTAAAAGAGTTTTGTCGTACGACTGATCCACAACTATCATTTTATAATACATCAACTAATATTATTGAATGAAGCAACTAATACTATTTAAAATTACACAGAAAATGCAAACCAGTGTAGCTGGTTTACAAAAGACTTTGCCTAAAATGTATTCGCTTTCGGGAAATTTAATATTCTAAATAAATGAATTATTCGAGTAAATAAACATACATGATGGGAAAATGTAACACATTCTAAAATTAAATGAGAAAAACTGTGATCCTTCATTTGATCAATTCTAATTTATTCTAACAAATTGGGATCTAGAATAAGACCTAAACAGCTCGATGGAGTTTTAAAAGGACAACCAAATATGGTTGCTAGCTTAGCATTACCTTGACCTTGGAGATCTACTGGAGAGACACCTTCCGCACGACACAAATTTCAGCAGAGTTTGCGGCTTCCTAGCTCGAACTTTCAAACGTGAAAGCTGCACATTATGAACACCGAGATAAATATGCAGAATCTGGAAATAGATCGTGTAATTACGATTATGAAATCACTAAATGTGGCTCTTGTAATTCTTAGCTTCTAATAAGCTAATATCTTGCCAGCTAATTATTTCCCCAGATTAGCTCTATCAATAACACATGTATCTAAATTCTAAAGCAACTTATTCACGACTCCTAAATAGTCTTATTAGACGAAGAACAAACGAAACAAATTCTCTAGGGAGAATTACAGAGGATCTATAAGCTAACATACGGTATTGGCTCTTATTATATGTGAAATTAACAAAATTTTGACTAAAAGATCCAAATTTGCTACAACTCTATATCATCTGACCAAAAACTATTAGCACCTTACGCACAATTCCAACACAAAAAAGGATTATATTTAGTGACATCAAGCACACGCTATTCAGATATTCAACGAGCATAAATGTACAACAATGATAAATAAGATTGTTTTCTTTCCTAATTGTACCTTTCGTCGAGTTACTTTAGGAGGGTTCCAACACAGCAATCTTCTTGAACTTGGTTCCAGTCTTCTGCAGAATAAAACATATAAGGTGCTTAAAATTATATTTGAGTTAATTGATTGAGTCTTTTCATAAAAAGAACTGAATACCAGCAATAACATTATCATGGATCTTTATCAAGCCGTTTGTATATTCGTATGAGTTATTAAATATCATATATAGAAATAAAGGGAAAATAATTTTTTTGGTCGTATAAGTTACTTGTATTTTGGTTCCAGTCCTGTCAATTTTCATGAACTGAAAATAGTCATGTAACTTTCATTTTTTCGACATTTTAGTCCAGTAATCGGTGGTAGGGGGTGAAACATCCGATTGACCAATTAGACTCTGTCACGTGGTCAAATCAAACATTTCCACGCCAGCATCAACAAGATGTTTCACCTACTACAGCCAATTATCGGACTAAATGCCGAACAATTGAAAGTTACAAGTAAAATTCGACAGGACCGAAACTGAAATAGAGATAACTTACGGGACTGAAAAAAACTATTTAACTCGCAATGATAATTTAACTAGGGAAGATTGACGTACAAATTTTCTTGTTCGAGTTTTTCAGCAATCGAAACAGCTTTGCGCCTCGACCATCCACCATGTTGCGAACTTCCCTCAGCGTGCTGAATCACCTGAGCGAGGGAAACCTTGCTTTTAACAATGCTAAGATTTTGATTTCTCTCACCAAACATAGTAGATATCTTCTGTGTAGATGTTACTCTGTCAGAGTCTACCTTGTCGTCTTTGTGCTCAACTTTAGGAGAAGCTTCGATTTCAACAATTTCTCTTCTATTCATTCCAGAAGATGAGGCTTCTCTAATTTGGAGTCTATTGATATCGTCGCGATTTCTGGTGGGACCAGAGGTAGAAGGATTCTGAGCTGCTGGTAACAGAATGGGTCCCACACCAAAGCCTTTTCTTGATTCACATCGAATCTCTATTGTCACCTGGGATCTAAGAACTGATTCGAATGCTTGTAAGATGTGCAAGCTAAATTTTTCTGCCTTAGATTTTGTCAGCTGTGAGTTGAACTGCAATTGCACAGTTGGAGCTGCAAAAAAGACAAATTATTAATATATGCAAGTTAAACAAAAGGCGAAAAAATAGGAAATTATACGTCATTTTTCACTAAATTCGTAATGTGGAGAAACAGGTGGCAAGATATCTTTTTACATATAAACCCTAATTATTGGCAAAAATAATTAAAACATTTTCATGCAAATTGATATTGAGGTTTTATAGTATGTTATACAGCAAAGTGCCTTTTTATACCTAGATTTAAGCATGCAAAGAGTTACTTTTTTTGTACATATAAACTCTATGTAAAACAGCTATTAGTGGTAACTTTAGAAACGACGAGTAGTTCCGTATCAGAAATTCAGCACCCACAAATACAAATGAATGGAGTTCAAATATGTAAAGTCTTTAGATGCAAGATGTGGGGCGAATTTCACGGAATGAATCCACAACCAACCTTTGAGTCAATACCTAGCAAAAATGGAAGAGTGATATACAAAGCAATCGAAGAAGCATTTAAGTAAATTAAAACTAGTTAAGGAAGATGAAAGTCTGAGAACAAATCATATTGCAATGGTGTACCAAAAACTCATATTGCCTAGTATCCATCCCTTATCTTCCATGTGATATTCCTTTTTAGACAAAAATATGAACCTGGTCCACGGTAGTTTTATGGTGAACTCGGTAAATACTGTTTAGCATACATGGTTGTACTGCACATTAACGGTACCTGCACCATAATTGATCGAGATCAGCTTTCCTTCCTGATACATGAACTCTCTTATGCTATTAATTGGGATCTTCCGAAGCACAGCCAACCAAATTTCTTCACGAGGTATACTTTCTAACCGATCCTTATTTATTTGACTTTTATCGTTTGGAGTAATCTGCAACATTTGAGAACTCATCCCACCTCCGTCATGATCATTTACATCCATACCCTTCAGCTTACGAACATTTCCAGAACTTCCAGCTTGAAGATTAACCATTTCAGCATTGCTTTTTCTGGGCCTTTGTCTTATAGAAGCATTGCTCAAAGCTAAAGGACTATGATTAGAACTAGTATCTCCAGATGAACTGGGTAGCATGTAATGTTGATCGGGAGCCAATTGCAGCAAAGCAGCGGTTAACCAAGTTATCTTGTCGTTCGAAACCCTCAGCTGCTTTTCCGCTTCGGATAATGTCTTCAGCGCTTGACACAGTTTTTCCATATCTTCTTTCGATACTGTCGGCAAAATATTTTCCACATTAAAGGCACGAGAAGGGAAAATAAATTACCGGGAAAATAGTTTTTTTTTAGTCTTGTTGACTTCATGAATTGAAAATAGTTCTGTAACTTTAAATTTTTCAACATTTTGGTCCGGTGACCAGCTGTAAGAGGTGAGACATTTGGTTGACCAATCAGACTTTGCCACATGGACAAATCAGAGTCCGCCATGTCAGCATCAACCGGATGTTTGACCTCCTACTGCCGGTTACAGAACCAAAATGTTGAAAATTGGAAGTTACGAGACTATTTTCCCTAAATTATCAGAAATGTGTAAGAAACCAAAATTCAGCGTTTGCCAAATACCAATGAAATAATAACATGATAAGATCAGATACATATTGCACAAAAGTATTACATTCCCGCCGCCGAAAAAACTTCCTTCTAGGGCGTTCTCTCGTGAAATCGTAGCTTCCAGCAAGAATATCAGTTATGACCGTTGCAAGCTGTGACATTAGTGCCAATGGCTCAACACCAGATTCCATGATATCTCTCAGATTCTTCACTGTGTTGACAGTGTCAGCAGATAATGCTAAATCAAGCAGGTCTATGAGCTTCTCATCTGAAACAAGCCCAACCTGTAAAACAATAACAAAGTGTGTGACTATTTAATGCGTCTTATTCCAATAGTTTATGGTAACCTGATAGTCTAACAGCCCTGTTTTATTGAGTTTATAAGCTCCTTAAAATAGCTTATAAAATGTTTAGGAGCTGAAGAAAAACTCTCAAAAAGTGTGGTAAAAAAAGATTTTAAGAGCTTATAAGCTCCCAAAAAAAAAGTATCAATACGCCAACTTATATTTCTGAAATCTATTACTCTATACTTAAAATAATACTGTAGAATTTAAAATAAAATTAAAAAACAAAAAAATCACAACACCCATATCCACCCACCCCCACTCTCCAAATTTATTTTAAATTATAATTATAACTAAAAAAAAAAACATTTCTCTCAAATTATCAAAGAACTTTTAAGTTTAAAGTGGAACACTTTAACAACTTAAAAGCTACTTAAAAATTACATCTTATAGACTCTTTAAACAACTTAATAAGATGTTAGAGCTTATAAGATGTTTAAAATAAGCTTAACCAAATGGGCTCTATTTGTGTAACCAAACAAACAAAAAACCGAGCCTTTAATCCCAAATAATCGGGGTAGACAGGCTCTAAGTTATGCATGATGGTAATTCACACACAGAAAATATGAAGCAATGTAACAGAAAATAGCGATAAACGTACCAGTTCCTGTACCAGGCCCACAGATACTCTCTTCCCAAGTAAACTCAATTGCTCCAAAGTCATTTCAGCATCTCTCAGAGATCCATCTGACTTTGATGCAATAAGCTTTAAAGCATCCTTATCTATTTCAACATCTTCTTTGCTCGATATCCACTGCAACGTGTATATTATGTCCGCATCCTTTAACTTTGGGAAAAAGAATTTCTGACACCTGGTTATTATCACATGGGGTAATGCATCAAGACACGAGCAAACGAGGACAAAAACGATACGCCTAGGGGCTCGATCGATAAACTTCAATATGGCACTCCAACATTCAGAAGACACACTATCACATTCGTCAAATATGAACACTCTATAATGAGATTGGTGCTGTGAAGAAGTGGTGATACTGTCAAGAAGTCTAAGGATGCTTTCAGAGTCAATGTTACTAACCGGGCCTATTTCTGTTACATTTCGGGCCTTTCCTTTGCAAGAGTTGCAATATCCACAAGGCTTTCTTTTTCGTCCATAGAATGGCAATTCAAAGCTCTAGCAAAGATCACGAGCACATGAAGTTTTACCTGTTCCATGTGGCCCGTAGAACAAATAGAGCAACCCGATTTTCCTTTTAATAATAGCGTTTGAGAGAGCTTGTACCACCAAGCTCTGTCCCACCAAGTCTCTGAATGTTCTTGGCATATAAGTTTGAGTGAGACTTTGATGCCTTTCATTGCGATACTTTCCCTTTCCAAATTGCTCACCAGATCTACCTTCTGATGCAAGATCAGAATCGGTTTCTTGCTTCAGCAAATTGCCAGCATAAACCCCTAGTTCTCCCGAATAATCATGCAACCAAGCAGCACGGTCCTCGCTAGAAGCATCAAGTAGGAGAGGTAATGCTTCTCCATCAGATTTAGTAGACGAACTTGATGACATCACGCGCATGTCAGCCATATCCATTCCCCGAGAATTCAGATCATCTTTCCTTAACCTAGGATCAGACAAACCACAAGAAAGACTTCTTCCAGCTAAATCAAGAAATGACTTCCCTCTGTGATGAATCCTTGACCAATTCCAAGGAATACCACAGCCATTTCTTGGAACCCCGCTTACATTATGATCATAGTTCTCTTGCTCTCCCTCCTCCATGGGATATTTCCCACCTTGACCAAACGAATTAGAAGCCACAGACATTTCCTTTTGTGCCTCAGCATCTCGGGTAGCTACAGAAGCCCGACTTCTTCTTGCACCACGAAATCTTCGCCTTTTACCCCTATTAAGACTACTCCGGTGGCGAATGTTTATTCCTGCTTCTTCAGCAATTCTTTCCATCTGACTCTGCCCTCCATTTCCATGATTATGAGACGAAGCTGCATCATCACTTTCAGCAGGAACATGATCATTTAACTGGTCGGAGAGGGTCCTAAGCTGTCGATCCTGTCTGTAGCTTTCTCTCGTCCCATCTCTGGATCCAGAGTTTCCAGAAACACGGGCAGCAACCATATTATCCCCATCTTGTGGATGCTCAACATTCTGACGAACATCAGGAAATCTTTCACTTGACTCGGTTCTCTTGCCTCGTCTACTCAAAGGGGAGCTTACTAACATCCTTCCTTGCTCGATGCCAACAGATCGTCTTCCGTTGATCAACTCGTCTGCTTCCCCTCTTCTGAGAAGATCAACCCCAGATGGAGAATGCCATGAAGGTGGGCTCGCTGTAGGATCCCTTAAAGACCTTGATCTCTGGATAGCAACGAGCTCCCTCATGAGAGTTCGATCAGCCATGATGGGACTGCTTTTGTGAATGTGGTTCTTCAGATGAATGCAATTCGTCAAATGAATGTGGTTTCGTAAATGATCACTAATATTTCCATTCACATCTTTAAGTATTCGATCTCGAACAGCCCTGGTCATGATCACAACATAAATCGATCGACCGGATATATTCTTGAATTAGGCCAATACATCAGCAAACACTCACTGCGCGGGATTACAACAATAAAGATCCAAGATTTTCTGCGTGGGAAGGATATCAAAGATACAGCACACTCTATTTTAGGCAGAAATTCTTCACAAGCTTAAGAAAATAAAGACTCTATCTCTACCAAATCACCACTAGCGAATAGCGAGGACCCTCTTTTTTTTTTCTCTCTCTCTCTTTCTTGTTAAAATTAAAAAGGCTATATTCGTTGATGAATTAACCCCCAAAATGACATGAAATTCAATTTACAAATCCTA
The DNA here is from genome assembly GCA_037126765.1 of Stenogyne calaminthoides. Taxonomy (NCBI): domain Eukaryota; kingdom Viridiplantae; phylum Streptophyta; class Magnoliopsida; order Lamiales; family Lamiaceae; genus Stenogyne; species Stenogyne calaminthoides. Next base: position 15,332,772 of record JBBCBC010000035.1, read on the forward strand.
CAAAACATATGAATCATCATTTATAAGACTCCAAAATCTTCTACTTTATGACATCAGAGATGCAACAAACTCTGTTTCATGCAGTAATTTTGCACAAGCTCAACCAATCAAAGATTCTAGGTCTACCGTATCAACATTAACAAATCACTTCTTTTTTTTCTTTTTTTCCAATTAAAATGCCTCCATTCAAACCCCCCACAAATTCAAATCCAAAAAATCCTAAGAATTCGCCATTTGGGAACTAGAAAGAACACAGAACAAGAACAAAAACAAAAACCCACATAAATTACAGCTCAAAAGAAAACAAAAACCCTCAAGCAACCGCCATTACTTCAAACACCATTGCATGCAATTCAAACAAAAAACCTCCCATTTCCCCAAACTAAACCACTCAAAAAGCTCTTATTCCTTACAAGCTTCACGGCTCAGGCATTTTTTCAAACAGGTGGCAGAAGAACCAAAAATGGCCAAGAATTTAGTAGCCGAAACTTGGAAGCATGAAATCTATAATGACAAGAGGTGAAAAGGGAAGTTGATTCACCTGAATCTTGTAGTTATGAGCAACTACACAACCGCTTTAGTAAGCAAGCGACCCGTTACAATCATTAAAAGTTGCAACTTTCTTTCTCTCTCTATCATCTGGCCCAGATCTCTTTCTCCATGTCTGCACATGAACTTCACGATGCCTTCTCCAGAAAACGATGGAACACTACCTCCAATTTGGCGTTTCTTTTTTTAATTTTTGATAATTGAAACAGGGTGAAAAATGTAGCGAGCTACAGTCTTGGTGTTCTTTTTTTTTTTTACAGAGTGAGATTTGGAGTGTGTAAAGAGAGAGAGAGATTAAAAGGGAATAAACATAGTACATTTTATTTTTGTTGAAAAAGGGAATAAATATTAAATAGTACTGTGTGTGTTTTGTTAGGGCTTTTGTTTTTACTGGCGAAATTGTTATTGCGAATTTGGAAAGCATATTTATTTATTAACTGCCATATTATCTTGTCTCCCAATTAATTAAACACAAATGATACTATAATATCTGAATTAAACGCAAAAAAGGTTTTAAGAGCTAACAAAAATAATTTACATGAAGAAGGAAAAGCTAGAGGGTTAAAAAGAAGTACTACTTTAATTTTTGAAATGGAAATTCAATTATGTGATAAAATACAAAATAAAACCGTCTTATTATCTTATCAAAATAATGTTGTTTTTCTTTACAACGGATTTTACACGTGTCATTTAAAAGGAGAGTTCGTCGTGAATTTTGTAATCGTCTAATTTAGTGCGTGTTTTTTAAATTTTGCTTGGTAAGCGTTTGATAGTTGAAATTATCGACCACATCAAACACTTACGAACCAATTATTGGAATTTTGAGTCAACAATCTTACAAACAAACCAATTAGTATTGTTAAATGAGAATTACTAAAAATTAAGAATATTAGAATTTTGAGTCAACAACCATCCAAATTTACAAATAAATTAAAAGTTAATAGTATTGACAGTATAATAAATTACAGTAATATTTTGCTTAGTGTATATAATATCATTATAAATTATATGATATATACTGGTATTAGGCTTGATATAGACGTATCACAAAACTTGATGCATATCCAAATTTGTAAGAAGTGCATATATGTTGAGTTAAATTGTTTGAAGAATGTACCAGGGTCCCCACCTCTACTTCGAAAATAATATATTTTCTCCGTTCAATAAAAATAGTCTATTTTTATTTTTTCACCCACATTAATAAAAATTAAATCTATTTTATATCTGATGCATTGTGTAATTCAAGTGCATTTAAAAAAAATATATAAGTTGTTTATTGAAACTTGCAAATTATTTTTATAATAACATTTACACTTTTTAATAAAATAATTTGCGCGTTTTAGTAACACAACTTAAACTTAAAAAAAAATGTATTTATATTGAAATATGCATTTGGTACATACATAACTTTATCGTTATTACATTAGTTTATTGTACTTGAAATTTTAGATTTTAATGTAAAATTCCTGATGTGCTTTTATTGAATACAAAATAATAATTTCCTGTCTCAATATATATTAAATAAGAAACTTTTTTAAATAATTGACACATGACTTTTAATGAGAAAGTGATCTATGATTTGAAAAATTCAATAAATATATATATATATATATATATATATACTAGTAAAATTAGAGATATTCTTAGGAGAAGAAGCAATGAATGTTTGCTATTTAATTGTGTTGGTATGAAGTTATTTTATAGGAAAAATGTCAATTCAGGGCCTGAAATATAGTAAATCTATCAATTTAAGGCCTGAAATATTTTTTCTATCAATTCAAGACCTGAAATATAGAAAACTATCAATCCAGGGCCTGAAAAATAAAAACTATCAATTTGAGGCTTATAAATTTTAAGACCATGTTTTACACATATATTTCATGTCCTTATTTCATGTTCTTATTTTTTTTAGTTTTAGGGTTTACGGTTCAAGGTTTACGGTTCAGGGGGGTTTATGGTTCATGGTTCAAGGTTTAGGGTTCAACGTTTAGGGTTTAGTGTTCAAGATTTAGGGTTTAGTGCCAAACATGGTCTTAAAGTTTATAAGCCTCGAATTGATAGTTTATATTTTTTAGGCCCTGAATTGATAGTTTTCTATCTTTCAGGCCTTGAATCGATAGAAAAAATCTTTCAGACCTTAAATTGATAGATTCATTATCTTTCAGGCTCTGGATTGATAAAACTCTTATTTTATATTTTCTACATGAAACTACGGTATTAAAGCAAGACAATAAAAATAAAGGATTTTTTTAAAAATCATTTTACGGAAGATCAATAAATACAGGTTTGAGCTTGAATAATTATACCATGATTGTATGTAGGAGTATATATTTAATGCATATAGAACTAATTAATTTATTTCAAAAATATTTTTGATATTAGTGGGACCAAAGACAATTATTTCTTTTCAAAATACCGTTGAACTCAGTGAGGTGGTGTTTGTTTTAGCCGGGGAGGTCCGGATGGGGGATGGGCCTCCCTCCGTCCGTCCACTTTTCGATTTTTCACATCTCATCCTCCATTCAAATACACATTCATCCCTATTATACATCTATACTATAAAATTATCACATCACTATTTTTCTTACACCAACTTATTTTATCTCATGTTTTTCTTACAACAATTCATTATATCTCCTACTTTTGTTACACTTTTATTTCATACAATCATTATCACACTAACTAACAATAATAAAATAATACATCATCATAATTAATTAAGGCACACTTGCATGAGACAGTCTCACGGTGAGACGAGACATAAGTTGGGCATTGACGCTTTAATACTTTGGGAGGGGTGTGTGTGATTTGTGCTAAGTTGTACTCCGTCTCATGCAAGAGACCGTCTCATATGAGTTTTTGTCTAATTTTAAAATGTATTGATTTGACATAAAACTCCATTCATTCCCTACTACATCCAACTCAAAACAAACAAGAGATTACTATTCACAGGATTTCCTTCATCCACTTTTTTCCTCCATTCGGATTTACCTCATCCACCTCAAGCTCAAAACAAACATATCCTGAGAGTTTTAGAACCCCCACTTCTGAAAAGGGTAGATGGGACATTTTGCATCTCATTTAATTGATTAATGAAGTATGCTATAAAGCCAAAAAAAAAAAAGAAAAATGTAATTATAGGTAAGAAATTATATATTTGCAGTTGTGAAAAAAAAATTCCTACCAAACTCAACTAGCACTAACAAATGCAAATAAATCAAGAAAATAAAAATGAAGATTGAGTCTCATGTGCTTTCAGACGAACCGTTTATTTATAGTACATTTTAAAACCATACAACTTATTATATTAAAAAAAAATAATTTATTTATATTTAATCGTGCAACTATTAATTTAAAATAATCAATTTCTTCACCATCATGTTCGGTAAAGTCTTATATACCCATTACAATATTTCCTTTTCTTTTTATTCCCTTAAGGATAAATGAAAAAGAAATACTAACAATCATAAAATGTTGACCACAATAATGCATATCAAATCCATTCACGACAAAAGTATCCACAGGTGACCATTTGGTCTGCAATTTGTCATGAGATAATATGATACAGTAATTTTATTTTATTTAGATTAAAAAAAAAAAGAATGAAAACCAATTAATGAGTCAGGGTTCGTCCACGTGTCAAATTCGACGCAGTAACTATGACTGAAATTAAAGAGCTTATGATTTTGATGATGTAGATTTAAAGTTAGGTAATAATCACATTTTATGAAACCTGGAGAGTTTTGTTTGCATACTCAATTGAGTAGATCAAATAACAATTTTTTTGGTAGATGTTCTGTAAATTTCAGTTCATGTGATTTATTTTCGCCGACTATCATTGTTATGTATAATCAAGCGTTATTAATATTATATATGTGCAAAGAACTGATAGTGCATATATAATAATGATAGTGTTTACGAATAAACACTAGAGCTATTGTGCATATGTAAATATTTTTTAATAGTGTATAATAGTGATATTATTTATATATAGCAGTTATAGTACATATGTATAATTAATAATAATAATTGATAAAAAAGAATTTATGTGAACTCAAATTCGTTTAATTCTTTGTCATTTTCCATTAGCTACCGCTCGTTGTTCGTAACTTTTGAATTGTAAAAATATTTTTTACTATCGAATAGTAATATTCAATATTTCGAAGAGTATATAACTATTTTTATTTTAACTATCACAATACAAGAGAATAAATAATTTTACTGCATATTTTTTCAACATGACTACAAGTTTTTTGACAAAAATAGTTTTATCCTCAAATAGTAATTAATTAGAATTATCTATGAATTGTTTACAAATTTTTCTAACCATGTATAGGCATGTTCATTTTCTTTTAAAAGGTATATAGACATATTCATTACTTAAATCTACAAACATTATTTTTTTATCAGCAAAAACAACCTTTTCATTAAGTATATATATACAGACACGAAATAATGCATAATCGAAATTTTAATAAAATTTATATTTCAATGGGAACATAAACTAAATTTATTAATTTTTCGGATTAAAATATTAAGCTACAAAAAGATTCCACCGAAAATAAAGCCAAGGCAATCGATAGATTAATTGAAATCTGAATTTTACAAGATTTAATAATTAAAGAAAAAAGTCTTGCTTAAGGACAAAGAAATATGACAATTCAAATTTAGAGAAGTTACAAGTCTTCATACAAAGTGCGACTTTATTTATTTGTTTTTACTAATTGTCACGCAACATTTAATTATTTATAATGTTTTTATCATGTGTGTGTGATAATTTAACCCAGTATCATATCTCATTGGATTCTCTCTATGAAATAAACAATGCACAACTTAAAATTTGTCGTTTTGTGCCTTTGAATGTCATGTGTTCCAAATTTCAAGAACTTTGCAGTTCATATAATAAGCTGATTTTAAGATGGACCTTAATCCAATCATTAAAAAACTGGTTGTTTGTGGCAACATAGGTTTTCCTAATTAAGTAATAATTAGTTAACTAAGTATTTTGCTTGAATTAATCTAGCTACGTAAATTGCTAAATTTGGTGAATGTCACAATCTAAGCTGAAATACATCAAATGCAGTTTGACAATTATGTACGTAGATCACCCCTATATATATACTAATATGAATTTAAATATATTGATGCTATGATTATGGTTAATTAATGAGACACACTTGCATGAGAAGGTCTCACGGTGAGACGGACATAAATTGGACATTAGCGCTTTTAACAATCTGGGATGAATGAGTGTAATTTGTGCTAAGTTGTACCCGTCTCATGCATGAGACCGTCTCATATGAGTTTTTGTCTAAATTAATTTATGTGTCCCTATGTATATTATTAATTTAATATGTAAATTAATTTTTTATAATTAATTTATATTTAACGTGACATTATATATGTATATTATAAATATTGAATCATATATATATATATATATATTAACGCTAATCTCTCTACATTTAGGAACAATTGATTATGATGATATTTACAATATAAATATAACTATATTATTTTATATGGATGAATATGTATTTATATCATTATATGTACACATGTTTATAGATGCAAAATCAATAATGTATAAACATAAAATTATTATGTATCGAGTCTCGACTCTCTCTTAGCCGTACTGTTTCTTGATCCTAAGACGCAAAGATGACATAAGTAGGCCAATTTATTTATTTTAACTTAGCTAAGTATAAATTTGTGACATTATAAATTTTTTGGCAATAATTTACTTTCTTTGTCCGCAAATCAGCAGTCAAGATTGCAAAAGGACATGTACAACGTACAACCCCTCTAATGCATGTCTGGATTCTTTAAAGTACAACTGGTAAATGAAGCCGTTGGGTGTTTAGAACTTATGTTCCCCATCTAGTCTATGTAGCCATGTGCGCGAACAACTCTTGTTTCAACTTATATTCATGTATTAGAAAAAAAATTATTTTAATTTTTATAATAAAATATTTGTGAATGAGAACTGTATTATGTATGAGGCTATATTATACAAATTTTGTTGAGTAATAATGTTAGGAAAAGTAAATAAACGAATTAATTTTACATTTCTATTTCTACAAATTTAACCTTGGACGAGAGATCAAATTCTTTTATGGTTGAGCATCTTACATCATGGATTCAATTCTCGCTGAAAACAACTCTATCCGTATTAAATTATCAACTTGATGGGTCTTCTTTTAATGATAGAATAAAAAAATTAAGTCCACGAGTAGGGGGAGTATAATTAAAGAATTAAATAAATTAATTAATTTCACACCTCTTTACAAGGTTGAAATTTTAGATGATATAGAAATTCTTTCGAGTAACATTTCGATGTGCAATTCAATTCACAAATTTTCAATCAACAATTTTTTATTAAATAATACTCCTAATGTAAATAATTACTTACATGGCACTAGAATTAATACAGGAAATTGCTGACTAGATATTGAGTTCCAATTTTAACATTATATCTTTTCCCGCTGAAAGTAACTTCATCTATAAAAGGGTGTAACTCATAACATTAAAGAGTTTGACTTATATTATAGCATGAATATTAGTAGTGATAATTGAAAGGTGTCACTACAAGAGAATATTACATTGCCTACGAAATTTTTCAATATTTTTCCAACATACCCACGAAATTTCCAACGAAAATAATTCTAGGTTTGACATTCCAATTAATGCTACCAAAGATTCTACTCGCAATATTAATTAGGATATTCATCGTGCCGAGCTTTCGATTAATTGAGATTGATTTCATTATATAGGATGAAACTTCGATGGTAAATAGATATTGTATTGAAGCTCTTGATACTACTTTGAATGATATTGTTGTTGGGAACCCCAACAATTATGCTATTGTCCGGTCCGTTATTTTTTTGATTACTTTTTTGTGATAAGACTGTTGTGTTTTGAGGCAATTCTGTAGATATTGCAGGTTATTCCAAAAGAAACGAGGCATGATATTGTTCATATTGTGAGTTTTTTTTAATTGACTAACATCTATTGGAGATTGAAGTGTAGGATCACAAACTGGGTATTATTTTGATATACAAATTCCGAATGATGCTCTTTTTAGAGGTAGTGATGATTTGATCGGTCCTATTGTTGATAGTATTTATCCTGATTTTAAAAATATGATGGACAATCACGATTATTTGCATAACAGAGCAATTTTTAATACTACGTTGGATGTTATGTCCAAAAACGATCACTTGATTCAGATTAATGAAAATGAATCACATATTTATTTGAGCTCCGGTAGTCTTTGCTTTGCTGATTCAAATGTTGATCATCTTTCTGATGTCCATACTCCTAAAATTTTTAATAAATGTTTAGGTGTTCTTGATCATTAACTGAATCTCAATATTGGAATACTAATGATGTTATTTAGAAATATTGATCACTCAATGGGTTTGTGAATGGAACCAGGTTTGGATTTATAATATTATATTTTTTTAATTTTTTTCCTCATTTTAAAAAATTGAATATGTATTAATTCATTAAATTTTTATTGAAATGTTTTTTTTCCCAAAATATAGGTTGACTATACCAGGATGAGTGATATAATTCTTGAAATTAAGGTTCTAACTAGAAAATAATGTCGAATAGTTAGTTTTGATACCTAGATTTATGTTAACTCCTTCTGGTCTTAGATTGTCATTCAAAATTTCAACGGAGATAATTTTCGTTGGTTGTTTCATATGATATGTTTATATATAAAAGTCAAGTACAATAGTTTTCTCATATAGGAGAATTTCTGCAGAAGTTCCTTTTTAGTCATGGACAGTTGCATGTAGTTTTTTCGCAGATAACAAACCTCTAAGGTTTGGGTTCGAAGATCCTATTGTGTCATGATGATAATCGTGATTGTAGTATAACGAAAAATGTAAATTTTCATGAAGTTTTTAGGAATTATATAATTATGTGATAATAATAAATATTCAAACGTCAAAACTTTTTCATGACGTTTTATTTTTGTTAAAGTTCTTTTCATATAGAATTTTACAATATTGATTATTTAGATTATTATACATAAATGAATTACTATATTTTCTCTAATATGAATATATATATATATATATATATTAGATATCTTATATAAGTAATTATTTATTTTTGTGAATTTTTATATTATAACAAGATACTAATATAAGCTATTTGTTGTAAATTTCTTAAATTTAATTTAATAAAATATATATCAAAATTATATGTTTTAAAATTAATCAATATTTTTATCATTAATATAAGTATTAATCAATATTTGAACTTTGTTACAGATTCATCATAGCATTAACACAATAAATGTAAAAAAACAATTGGGTTAATTGCAAAAAAAAATTACCATCAATTACAACATATCATTTTTTTCTTCGCAATTTAAGACATCACCTTTTAAAATTTTACAATTTGAAGTGTTTGTTCATTTTCTGACAATAATTAAATAATGTGATTCGGAGCTACTATATAGATGTCAATGTTTAGACACCACGACTGATGAGTAAAATATATTTTTTCCTTTGTTTTTCTTAACAAAAATGATATCTAAAAAAATGTTTATAAATTTAGGAATAGAACCCCTAAAACTCACCATGACAAGAAATAAACTCTAATTATTTCTCCCAAAAAAACTTAAAAGAAGAATGCTACATCGTCCACCATATCGCAGTTCCAAATTCTTGAATATTTAAAAATATTTTTTAGATATTTTTTTCTTAAAATTATATTTTTATATTAAAAAGATATCATTTTAGTCATCAGTCTTGACATCCTACGTGGACATTTATTTCAACTCCGGCAACCACGACACTTAATTATTACTGAAAATTTGAAAATCATAACTTTAAAATGTGGTGTCTCGAATTGCATATATAAAAAGTTGTAATTGATAAAAACTTTAAGAATGGTGATATTTTTTGCAATTAATTACCCAAATAATACTATAACGTGAAGAATGTTAATGAGATTAATTTTTTTGTAGTCCGGTAACTTTGCATCGTTTTAAAGTTGATCCCGAATGTTTTTATTTTTTGGGTCCGGTAAGTTTTCAAAATTTTTGAAATTGGTCCTTTAACCTGCTGTGGTAGGTCACAAATAGGTAAACGTCACATGTGTAATTATTTTATTTTTTCCTTTAATTTCAGAGTGTCACCTGAATTTTTTTAATTATAATAATTTCGAATCGGGTATTGGGTCGGGTCGGGTTTAAACACAACCTGAACATTTAAAAATACAAAGAGAATCGGTTGGTTTACCAGGACTAAAACTAAAAAAAAAAAAAAAATCAAAAGCACATAAAAATCACTCTTCCTCCTAAAAACTACGATTAAAATCCCGATCCAAAATTATTAGGACTAAAAAAATTTATGTGACACTTCGAAATTAAAAAAAAAAAAAAATTACATATTTGATGGTTACCTGTTCAGTGAGTTGCTACAATAGGTTAAAGTACTAATTTAAAAAAAATTAAAATTATAGGACCAAAATTGAAAAGACAAAACAATCTGGACCAATTTCAAAACGAAATAAAGTTACTGAACTATAAAAAAAATATTAATCCTAATAGTAGTTCTACTTTTTCAAAGAATTTTTTTTAACTGATCACATTGCTATGAATAAAATTAAATATAATTTGAAAATATTAAACTCTTAATTAATAAATATAAATATTATAACAGGATATCAATATAAAATTTAAATTTTTGTTAATCCAATTTAATATTTTAATATTTAAAATATTTGATAACAATAATGATTGTGCGTTAGACGCGTGTACAATATCTTAGTCTACGATAAATGGTCCAAATGAGTCTGGAATGGAGGGAGTAATATTTATTTAAAAGAAATTGTACATGGTCATTTTGACCCGGTAACTCCGTAGAGCGTACAGAGTTGAGACGAGTCACAAACTAGTAGGCCAATTGAGACCGTGCTCAGCCCAGTTGAAAGTTCTGAGTAATAGTCCTACAATTTCAACATTAAAGGAGACTTTGAAGTCTTCATTAAAAAAAAAAATCCGAAAGATATTAAAAGTAAATTGTACAGTTTAGAAAAAAAAAAATAAAAATTGTACAAGGTGCTAATTAAATTGATAAAAGAGTTGCAGTGCATATTGATAAAAACTGATTTTATAATAATTTAAAGATTCCTTTGACTCATGGACTCGTGAAAGACTTTAAAAGTCAAGTCGAGTCTCGCTTCCCGGAAAACATTTCATTCCTTTGACTAGCCTTTAATAAAATACAAAGTATTGTATAAAAATTTGCATACATAAAAAAAACTTTTATTTACAAATAAATTATGTATATGGTGAAGGTAAAATAAAATTGAGTAGTTAAGCTGGGGCTCACTCTACCGAAAGTGATTTAATTAATTCATCAAACAAAAATGTCATAATTTAGGGTTTATTATTTAGTATTTAGGGTGTAGATGATTCAATTTAAGATAATTTTATAGTTTTTCATAAATGAAACTTTTCACACTAGACCTACTCTTAATTAAAAGAAGCTAATTATATTTTTTGTTACACATTTTCTACATTTTCAAACTTTATAAAAAATGTGTAGTCTCTCGATTAATTATTTACCAAAAATTGATTTGAGTTTTTTTTTTTAGTTGTTATGCTGTGAAACTTGTTTACCGTAAAACTGGTTTTTTTTTTATATACTCTTTAGTAATATAAGTCACACCCTTTAGTATTATAAGTCACACCATTTCGATTATCATTCTGACATTTCTTTTTTTATAATATAAGTTCACACCCTTCACTTTTTATGAAAGTAATTCTTTTTATAGTAAAAATCACATCCTTTATAGTAAAATGTCACACTCTTTAGTAATATAAGTCACACTCTTTAACCAGTTTCACCGTGAAACTTGTTCACACTATACTTTGCCATTTTTTTTAGCCAACAAAGTGTTGAGGCCTGAAACTAGAGCATAATTTGAACTTTGGAGATCAAATATTGTGTTTCTTTTCCAATTATAGAAAGACAACACTTGTGGAGATAATGAAGTAAATAAAGATACCAATCACCTCCTTTAAAGACATCCCTTGTGGAAATAACAAGGAAAACACACACCAAACGTGGTCCTTTAATTTTTCGAATAATAAAAGGTCGCCGTCGCGGACGCGGATCCTGTGCTTACACCCTCCCCACCCTTGGATCACACGCACCCGCACGGGTGTGTGTGAATAGATTATTTAAGAATAGATTTTATTTTTCTGATATTTATCACATACTATAATATAATGAATAAATTTGATAGTTAGATGGGCCGATTAGCTTATTGGGCTCGGAGATCTCTTGGGCTTGGAATAGGCCTGCTGCTCACTTCATGGGCTTGGTGTACCATCTCCATCACTAGAAGAGACTGTTTTTATTTCTTCTTTTTATCTGCGTCGACAATTATCACATTAAAATGCTTAATTCCCATACTTAGAGTTGCTGAATTACACACTTTCATAAGCCTAAACAATGATATAAGGAACACAAAACGTGCTAATTTAATGAAACGACTGACTTGGTCGGATTTTAAGCAAGCAAATTAAAGAATAAATTCATGCTACTCCCCCACAAGTGCAAGGGATTGTCATAGTAAAAACGGAGTATAGGGACCAAGTAGTGTCGAACTACATAATTTAGGAGTACGGTGTGGTCCCAACACTAGGATCAAGGAAAGAGAAACGTGAACTAAGGTGATGATCAAATTGCAAAAATTAAATAAATGAACTAATAAAATTATCCTAATCTATTTCTCAATTGTGTGATAAGGATTAATCACTCAAAGCTACTAATAAGCACGGTATAGTAAAAATCTATATATGACAACTATTTCCCTTCTTGTAATATAGTCTTACAATAAGCTGTTTCCAAGCTAGGGAGTAAAGTCTCCCTCCTATCCCTCACTCTTCGCTACTTAATTTTAAGGTCCGAGGGTTCTAACACTAAATATCATCTCTTGAATGGATAAGAAGTGTAATTAACGCATTTGATATATTCTCAACTCACAATTTTACACTTAATCGTACTCACCCAACTCTCTTTTGTAGCAAGCAAGATTTCACACCAAAAGTCCATAATAGAATCAATATCAATTAAGACTAATTAGATCAACACATAAGTTCAAAATCCACAATAATCTGTACACCAAAAGTCATTAAAAATATTAGCCCATCAATTTACAACTCCAAATCTTACAAAATAAAACACAATAAACCAAATGAAACTATTAATTAAAATTCAAAAAATAAATAAATTAAATCTTTAAAGAAATCTTGAAAAATACTCATTCTTCATTCCCCCACCTATTGATTAAAAATTTCAGCTGCTTGCTTACTTCAAATTACCATGTTGGGCCGCCCTGCAAATACAAATGGGCCTTCGATTCTTCGATTGAGTCAATAAAATATTGACTCGTGTTTTGTTTCAAATATTCTTAGTTTCCTATAAAATAAATAAAACACTATATTTCTCTAAATTAATGGGGATGTATTCAATTGAGATTATATTGGATTTTTATGGTCTTTAGAAAGTCTGTGGATTTAGAAAATCCATAGATTCCATACAGAGTTTGACTAACTTTTTTTATTGATTTACATGGATTTTCATAAACTTGACAGGATTGTGAAATACACTTTTTCTATTGATTTATATGAATTTCCATAGACTCCGACGCCGGAACTATTGATGCAGGGGAGATAGATAATCGATAATGATAAACTTTTTGAGTCTCAGAATATGGATTGATCATCTTGTACTCTCATTATCCACTAGAATTAATTCATTCTCACTCCATTAAAGACTTTTTCTATCATGCGCCCCCTAAATCTTTTTCCTAAACCCCTCAATGTTTAAAGTCCCAGAATCTAGGTTTAAAATTCTAAACTAACGATTGACAAAAAAATAAGCAATTTCATTCATGTAAATCAATAACTTGGGCCACAAAAAGCTAATTTCTCAAATCACAAAACATAACCTGTTTCGAACCCCAATTACGATGCGCAATTCGGGGCTGAATTTGGATAGGGCCACCGCAGTAGAATCGCCCACTCTGAGAACGGCGACGATGACAGTGGGCGCTGGCGATGGCAGAAGAACAATGAAGGTTTTTTTCTTCTGATATCTCGTCTTCAAAGTTCTCTGAGAGAATACGTAAAAATCTCTGGTTGTTAGAAGAGATTTCGGAGAGTGAAATCTATTTATATTTTTGGGAGAGAATCAAAGAAAATACATAGAGTATTAAAATCATGGACTGTTGAATACCTAAAGATTTTTTAAGACTTTTTAAAATCCGTATTGAATACCTCATGATTTTTAAAAACTTTTGAAAATTCGGATTGAATACCCCAAACTTTGAAAGTCTAAAAAAAATATCTGAGACACAACCAATACACCCCCCTAAATGTAATTGGCCAATTTAATATAAAAAATTGCATGAAACTCAATCAAATTAAGTTAATAACGAACATGAATTTCAAGCAAATTTTTACACTAATTATCGACTTATATAATAGGACATATATATATATATATATATATATATATATATATATAAAAAAAAGGCACTTAAAATACAGAGATTATATAAAGAACTATCATTAAATTAGATCGTGTTCAATTTTAGCCGATAAATTTGCACTTTTTTAAATTTTGGACCTTTTGGATCAAAATGAAAAAAGTAAGAATATACAATAATAAAATTTTGGCACAAAACTCTCTTACGGATCTTGTTAAATACTTATGAAATTGATATAATTACATTTATAAATTGATACCAATACTCTTATAAATTAATACCGATAGGCTATAACATTTAATGCTATGATTTTAGTTTACAAATGTAATGATATCAGTTGATAAGTGTTATTAGATTATATAATTTTTAAATATATTAATATAAATTTTCATTAGAGACCTACTCAAATTTTGGTCATGTATATTTTACTTTTTAAATCTTGATCCATTTTTTTATTTAATTTTAGTTTTGTTTGATTAAGCTTTTACAATTTTGATCCAAAAAAAAAATCAAAATGGAACAAAATGGACAAAATAAAAATAATAAAAACATATATAATTAAAATTGAATTCAACCGAAACCGCGTGCCGATTCTTGATATGAAATTTAAAGTACATATATTTAGAACACCTCAAAAGAATCTAAAATATTTATATAATACTTAGACCATCATCATGCAGATATGATCTTTCTCTATTCATAAACATAGTCACACACGGATATAGTGAGACAAAAAATTTAAGAAAGACAAAATAAAGGAAATAAAATTAAAATTAAAGGAAAGCAAAATAAATGATCGAATTAAAGAAATCAGAACTCAACAGAAACATTTCACTAAACAAATTATTTCTTGTGTGCTTAACAAACTAAATTATATAATAATTAATTCTTTAGCTATGTTTGAAGTGAGGTAGTTTAAATTTAGGAAAAAATATCCTAAAGATATGAAATTCCCTATACATTCAGGAATTGAATCAGACCTAAATGAATTTAGCGAGTTTACAAAAACCGTCGCAAATAGTGACGTTTTTTACGACAATAACGATCAAATGGTCAAAGTCAACAGTTTTTTTGATGGTAAAGAGAACCGTCGCAAATAGCGATGGTTTATGCAAACCGTCGATAGAAAAGTACTACTTGTTTAAATAGAAAATAATACTTGCTTAAATGAAAAGTAGTACTTGTTTAAATAGAAAAGTAATATTTGTTTAAATGAGTTGTTTAAATAGAAAAGTAGTACTTATTTAACTGAAAAGCAGTACTTGTTTAAATTAAATATATTATTTGTTTAAATTAAAGGTATTACTTGATTAAATGAAAAGTAGTACTTGTTAGAATGAAAAGTAGTACTTGTTTAAATGAAAAGTAGTATTTGTTTAAATAGAAAATATTACTTGCTTAAATGAAAAATAGTATTTTTTTAAATAGAAAAATCGTACTTGTTTAAATTAAAGGTATTATTTATTTAAATGAAAGGTATTACTTATTTAAATGAAAGGTATTACTTGTTAAATGAAAAGTATTACTTGTTTAAATACAAAAGTAGTACATGTTTAATATAAAAGTAGTACTTGTTTAAATGAAAAGTAGTATCTGTTTAAATGAAAAGTATTACTTGTTTAAATAGAAACGTATTACTTGTTTAAATAGAAAAGTAGTACTTTTTAAATAGAAAAATATTACTTGTTTAAATTAAAAGTATTACTTGTTTGAATAGAAAGTATTACTCATTTAAATAGAAATTATTACTTATTTAAATAGAAAGTAGTACTTGTTTAAGTGTATAATAATACTTGTTTAAATTAAAGTAGTACTTGTTTAAATAATAGAAAATATTACTTGTTTAAATAGAAAAATATTTACTTGCTTAGATGAAAAGTAGTACTTGTTTAAAATGAAAAGTCGTTCTTGTTTAAATGAAAGGTATTATTTATTTAAAAGAAAGGCATTACTTGTTTAAATGAAAATTATTACTCGTTAAATGAGAAGTATTATTTGTTTAAATAGAAAAGTAGTACTTGTTTAAATAAAAAAGTAGTACTTGTTTAAATGAGAAGTAGTACTTGTTTAAATGAAAAGTATTACTTGTTTAAATGAAAGGTATTACTTGTTTAAATGAAATGTAGTACTTATAAAAAAGAAAAGTAGTACTTGTTTAAATGAAAAGTATTACTTGTTTAAATAGAAAGTATTACTTGCTTAAATGAAAAGTAATACTTGTTTAAATAGAAAAGTCGTACTTGTTTAAATGAAAGGTATTATTAATTTAAATAAAAGGTATTACTTGTTAAATGAAAAGTATTAATTGTTTAAATAGAAAAAAGTAGTACTTGTTTAAATAGAAAAGTAGTACTATTTAAAATGAAAAGTATTACTTGTCTAAATAGAAAAGTATTACTTGTTTACATAGAAAAGTAGTACTTGTTTAAATAGAAAAACAGTACTTGTTAAAATGAAAAGTAATACTTGTTTAAATGAAAAGTATTACTTGTTTAAATAGAAAAATATTAATTGTTTAAATAGAAAAATATTAATTGTTTAAATTAAAAGTATTAGTTGTTTAAATGAAAAGTAGTACTTATTTAAATTAAAAGTATTACTTGTTTAAATAGAAAATATTTCTTGTTTAAATGAAAAGTAGTACTTGTTTAAATAAAAAGTATTACTTGTTTAAATAAGTAGGTATTACTTGTTTAAATAGAAAATAGTACTTTTCTAAATAGAAAGTAGTATTTGTTTTTAAAAAATAAAATTTTAGGACATATACAATTTTAAATGAATATAAACATTTATTTTTAATTTATAAAGTAAAAATATATATAATTATTATTTTCTATTTAAATTAAACAAATGAAATAAAAAAATTTAAAAAATGCATAAAAAATGAATTAAAAATAAATAAATAAATATAATTTTAATATAATACAATTTAATTTAATTTATAAATAAATATAATTATAATGATTATATTAAAATGTGGTTACATCATTAAAAAAAATAATTGAAATAAAGAATTCTTAAAAAAATTGAAAAAAAAATGATTTTTAGGACATATTGAATTAATTTCATTAAATGGCGTAAAAAGCAAGTTGTAAAGGTGTATTGTTCGCGCTTAGGCGCCCATAGGAATCTGTGTTGATGCGCCCTTGGGTTTGAAATTTTTTTTTCATTTAATTGGGGGCTTTGGTGGGTTATATATGAGATCTTTGGTGGTTGGGTTCGAAATGGTCCATGGCTCGGTGTCCACTCGGGACGCCCTTGGGCGAGGTTCAACCTTTGATTTTTTTTTTCTTAAATTCATGATTTAGTGACGGATATAATAATAATAAAAAAAAAACCGTCGCTACGATTAGCAACGCTCGATTCAACGACAAATTTTTGTAAATTCACGATTTAGCGACGAATATAATTTAATTTAAAAAAAAACCACCGCTAAGCTCGATTCAACGATGATTTTTTTTCGTCGCGAAAAACGTCGCTCAAGGCCTCAGAATTTAATCCAAAATTGCTCTTCAATTCGCAATCAGACGATGTAGGCAAATATTTTAACCATCACAGGCCACAAAGCAAAATCATGAAATTATTCAAGAGAAACGAGAAAGGAGAGATTTCCTATTTGCGTTGTGCCCGATAGACTCATGTTGAAAATATTCAACGCAAGTGACCAATCCAACTGCAAACGGAGCTTGAATTCGTCCTATTTCTTTATTGAAATAGTCGCATAATTATCAAAATTTTCAATTTAGTCCCATATATATTCAATTAGATCAAATTTAGTTCCAAATTGCTGGAGGTTGCTCAAAATTGTCCAAAATTGGGGGCGCGCGTAGGACACGCACCCAAAACGGCGTTGTTTGGGCAATTTTAAGCGACCTCCGACAGTTTGAGATTAAATTGGATCAAATTGAATAAATATGAGATTAAATTAAAAAAATTGATAATTATGAAATTATTTCAATAAATGTGCAAAATTATGAGACTATTTTGGTTTAATTCTCCCATATGCTAGTGCATATGCAAAAACCAAATACCAAGCTTTGCCCATGTTTTGCTGCTATTATAATAGGGTGAGTTGCTGAAAATATATAGACTAATTACAAAAAGCATTCTTGACATGCACGTCTTAGTACTCATGGATTGAATCAATTTTGATGCTACCTAGATATTTTGTACACAAAAGGACAGCAATATGATAAGTCAAAGTTGGTGGTTATAAGTCAAAGTTGGTGGTTATGACTCATACAGCTTTTTTTTTTCTCTTATAGTAATTAATTTCTCCATGTGGACCCCAGTTAACTCGAATTCATGACCACTTTGGGCTATCTAGTATCCCCTCGTCTTATGTCTCAAGGAGTTTAGGCTAGATAATACTTATAGAAAGCTCTATTGCACTCAACTCCGAAACTTACAGTTATAGAATTAATTCATCTATGTATCCTCAAAAATGTTTTTATGCTTTTTAAATTATATCGGATGTGAGTTTTATTATAAGTTTAATTCTAAATAAATAGACTAGGGTTCAAACCCATATTGGGAGAGTAAGAAGCAAGATTGCTTATAAATGCTTTGATGCTATAGTCTATGTCAAATAAAAAAAGGGTTTTCACTCTAAGGTACAAAATTCGTGGGAAAATTACTCTAAAGAATTTCTAACGTCCACGTCAACTACGAACTCTGTAAATCCCAATTTTAACCGGCATGTGACTTGTGTGTGATGAAAATAAGACAAAATTTTATGTTGTTCAGCAAAAATGAGACCAAAATTGGACAATCGAAATAGTTATGAGATCAAAATTAAAAAGTTAAATTTTTTGAGCGAAAAAACAGATTACGGGATAATATATAGACGAATTCCAAAAAGCATTAATTCTTGATGCGCCTCTAGTACTGATGAATCAATGATGCTGCATAGATAATTTGTAATATGATAAGTCATGATTGTAAAGTTTGTGGTTATGGCTAATAGACTTTTTTTTTTCTCTCTGTTTAATTAATTTCCCAGCCCCTTCCCATTCCCAATGTCTAGTTTGGGAACTCATGACCACACTTGGGCTATCCCCTCGTCTTATGTCTAGTTTGGCTAGCTGCAAATGGCATGCTTGAAACAAATTCTGATGCCACGTAGATATTTTGTACACAAGATGACGGCAATAGGATAAGTATGATTGTAAAGTTTGTGGCTACATATGACTGATTAGTAGATTTTTTGTTTTCATTATTTTCCCAACCCATGCATGATTGTAAAGTTTGTGGTTATGACTGTGGACCTTTTTTTAAACTATTTCCCCAACCCCGTTTTATGTCCTTAATAGAACTTATGGAATAACCCCACCTCACTCTTCATTGTGGAATATTATAATACCCCCTCTAAAAAGTATACTTTCCGTAAAAAAACTGAGGCCCACTTGATTTGGAGTAATGAAGGTAAGTGAAGCTGTTATATGCGATAAAGATAAATAGTCAAGTTTAGGTAGAGATAACTCTCTGAGGCAAAGTCCCACTAAAAAAGTTATACCCGAGAGTGAGAGAAACGAGGAAGGAGAGATTTCCTACTTGCGGTGGAATAGTACCTGAGAGGAAATATTCAAAGCCGTGACTCTGTGGTGGGGCAATCCAAGTGCAAACGGAGCTTGAATTGGTCCAATTTCTCCTAAGGATATGATAAGGAGAGATTTTAGGGAAAAAGAGCGGATTTTTTGCTAGATCAGTGGTGAGGTTGGTAGATTTTTTTTGCTAGACAAGCTGGGATTTGTAAGGATATTACTAGTAGGAGTGCATATGCAATAACAAAATAACAAGTTTTGGCCATGGGTAGCAGCAAATGTTGTGATGGTACGTAGTTGCTGGTAATTGAAACAATATATATATATAGAGGAATTCCAGAAGGCGTAATTAATTAATACGACTAATTAGTCACCCAGAGACTCATTACTCTTGATTAATTCATTTGTTTTGACCAAGAACACATTTGGGAAAGTACATATTATTTTGGGAAAGTGCAGATTCGAAATACAAATTTTATAAAATCTGAAATTTAAATAAATTATATAAAAAAGGGAAATGAGTCTTTTTACCCAAATTTCATAAGAAAATAAGATTTTTACCCACTTCATAAAAAAATGAGTTTTCTACCAAATTAATGATTTTTACCCACTTCATAAAAATGATTTTTACCAGATAATCATCCTTTTCGAAAGAATAAAAATGACTTTATCAAGAACAAAGTCGTTACAAAAAATGGCTTGAAAAGGAGATCAAGTATTTTTATATTAGTTGTTTTAAATGAATTAATATATTTCTTCTACATATGATAAATTAATTAACTTGTAACTCTTTGCATTCATGTACGTAAAAGGTTGTTAAATCAATTTAATCAGAAGAGATTGAGGAAAACAACAGAAGAGTATACTGAGGAGCATAATAAAATGGTACCAAAGTGGTTGGAAGAAGAAGAACATTTTCGGGATTTGCCCTCTTTGGAGCTCACTTTTGATTAAGCACAACTTAGATGTGATGCATCGAAAAAATGTGTTCGATAACTTGTTCCACACAATCATGAACACGGAGGGCAAGACAAAAGACATTGCAAAAGTCGGCGTGATGAGTTGAAGCGAGATATGCAAACGTGATCACTTGAAGAGGAATGAGGGTACAGGAAGATATCCCCAAGCCAATTACACACTTGATAAGAAACAGAAAGTGACTTTGTGTAATTGGATAGAAAAGCTGAGATTTCCGGATGACTATGTTTCCAATTTGAGTCGTTGTGTAAACACATCAAAGCGGGGAAGGTGTGCGGGATGAAAAACCACGATTGTCACGTGTTTATGCAACGATTGTTGCCCCTTGCATTCTGGGAATTCCTACCAAGAAAGATCTGGAGGGTCAGAATCGAATTCGAGTCTATTCTTCAATGATTTAATGTCTACAATGATTACGTGGGACGGCATGGTCCGTTTGGAGAAAGACATTCAAGTTATTTTATGCAAATTGGAGCACATTTTTCCTCCCAGCTTCTTTGATTCGATGGAGCACTTACCGGTGCACTTAGCATATGAAGCTAAAATTTTCGGTCCAAAGGTAATCTGGTGGATTTATCCATTTGAAAAGGTAAACCTTCAATTGAACAATCTATTTATACAAATATATATACTTATGTTTAGCTCTTATCAATTTTTTTATTATATATCTATAGGTATCTCCATAACTTGAAGCTCAATGCTAAAGAAAAGGTAAAAGTTGAAGCATCAATTGTTAATGCCTACTTGTGTGAGGAGGTTACAACATTTTGTTCTTACTATTTCGAGGATCATGTTGGAACAAGGTTGAGAAATGAGCCTCATAATTACGACAGTAGAGGCACAAACAATGTTGCTGATGATATTGAGGGTAACTTGTCCGTGTTTAAGTTACTGGAGAGCTACACTGTATACATCCAAACATCTTAGATGCACAAGTAGGTGAATCTATTACTCGTGATTTTCCAGAGTGGTTCCAAAACTATGTGAGTGCTATCTAACCACCGTTTATTAGTGGATTCATATTATATGTTTACAATTTTATATTTAACCTAAAACCGTCACAGGGTTATAATCAACACATTGAGAACCCATTTATGCGGGATCTCAATAGAGGACCACTACGTCGGGTCAACACATACCAAGAGTACTATGTAAATGGTTACAAATTCCATACGGTGGAGTATGCATCGACCAGGTCTACTGCAAACAGTGGAGTTTGCATTAACAGTACAATGTTCAATGGAGAAAGCCAAGACTACTTCGTGTTGAGGGGAATTAAATAAATAGATTATTCCCGACCCTCTCTACAAGCTCGAGCTTTTAGATGAGACAGAATTCTGTCATGGTATCAGAGCCCAGGTTGTGGGTTCGATTCCCGTGGAAGCACTCCACCCATTTAAATTGTCCACTCTGTTGGGCCTCCTTTCCAGAGAGCAGAGGCAAATATTTGGCCCACGAGTGAGGGAGAGTGTTGAGGGAAATTAAATAAATAGATTATTCCCGACCCTCTCTACAAGCTAGAGCTTTTAGATGAGACAGAATTCTCTCACTTCGGACATCTACAAGAAGTTGTTGAAGTAGGATATTTGGGGTTCCCTGAGAAAACTGTTGTGTTATTCAAGTGTGATTGGTATGATCCATCTACTTCAGGAACAAGGATTCATCCCGAATACAAACTGGTCGATGTTCATAGAAGAAGAAAATATCCGGGTATGATCCATTTGTGTTTGATGCTCAGGTATCCCAAGTATACTATTACACTGTAGGTCCCAAACGAGTTTTGTGAGGGCAGAAGTCTAGAGGGGAGGGGTGAATAGACTTCTGAAAAACTTTTTCGTGCAGATCAGGTGTGATAGCAGGTTTCCTGATCAGAGTGCGAGTGAATCAGCTTGGACTGATATCCAACTTACTGATCACCTGATAGCAGATCAGTTCGGTGTCTATCAGTTTAACTGATGTGCGGAAGCTAGTTTATACCCGTGTGAAAAACCAATTTTACCAAATCAGATTCTGACTTCTATTTTTAATCAGCTGACCAAAGTGTCAAACTGATCAGATCAGTTGCTTGGTGCAAACTGATCCTAACTCAGAATATGTATGCAGATTTAAACAAGGTCATGTGCGATAGTGTAAAGCAGTTGAAAGCAGATAAATGCACACAAGATTTATAGTGGTTCGGACAACCAGTCCTACGTCCACTCTTCCATATCACAAGGGGCACCAACTTAACCAACTTGGACTTAGATTATTGTGTTAGTCCAACACAGTACACCAACAGATATTTATAGAGTTCTCACTCAACGATCCCAGAAATCAGAACTAGAAACGCTAGTCTAAAATCTTGCAAAACAAACTTAACCTAACTTTTGGGTTTTGGGTAAGATTTGTTGTCGTTCCAACTGGAAATCTATCCTAGTATTTATGTAGCCTAAAAGCTAGAGGATAAGATTTCTATGCTAAGAACAATGGGATGAACACTTAGAAATAATCTCCAAGTTTGTGTTCTTGTGCGGAAACTTTGCTATAGTATGAGCTTCTTGATAATTTTCCGTGTCTTCACAATGAAGAGCAATCCCATATTTATAGACCTTGAAATCAAAGAGCCGTTGGAGAGCACTTTGAATTTTCGGCTATATTTGGTAGGTTGCAGGATTGATTTGACGTGTTCAGGGACGACATGGCCGAAAGCGTGAATAGTTATCTTTTATAGCCGTTTGACTTGTGCAGTGTCGAATCCTGCGTTGTCAGCTTGTTCATAGTCTTTTTCTCATTGGTTAACAAGTGCAGTATTTCAGTGTTTGTTCACCAACTAATGTTGACATTCTTCTGGTCTGGTTTACCCCGTATGTTTTTGATAAGTAGTTAAGCTTATCATCTTGCTGACTTGGCCTGAACTGATCACAACTTCTACTGATCAGTCGCCTTGAGTCTACTGATATGGTTGTCTTAGCTTCAACCAATCGACTCTGCTGATATCTTCATAGAGTAGGTCTTCTGGTCTTCAAGTAAAGTCTTTTTAATTTCGCTACTGATCTTTAGCTGCTGATCTTGCTATTGATCTTCAGTTGCTGATCTTGCTACTGATCACCGGTCATCTGATCTTCGCTCTGCTGATCTTCACTTGACTTGTATTATGAGTTCCTCCTTAAGAGTGGGTCTACTACATCAGTTGTCTAACATGTTCAGCTGGTTTCCTATCATATCATCAGTCGACTAACATGTTGGATTGGCCCTATTACAACTGTTTCCCAACAATTTCCCCCTTTTTGATGGAACCAAAACATTTCCCAGAAAGAATGCTGAACAAAATTAAACATTAGTAAAAGAGACAGAGAATCAGAAGACAATGAGAGTTTGTCTTAAGATCAGAAAAGTAGAATTTCCATTAATAATAAGAGTTTTTACAAGTACATCAATTCTATTATGACCTTACAAAAATAATAAGTCTTCTGACTCAGAATCTCTCTTCTTCTGGAACAGCACATAAATCTAACAGTCTTGCCTTAACACCTGCAACTCTATTCTCTTCAGTGATGTCATCTTGTGCAAGGCATTTGTTGAGTACTGCATTGAAGACTATTTTATCAATCTTCCCATCTGGAGTCTTCTTGTAGTCCATGATTTCCACTTCTGGAGCTACTGGGATGCAAATCAGCTTCTTGGCTTCTCTCATGATGTTGTTGTAGAAAGCTGGATGCTTGTTACTCAACCAATCTCTAAAGAATTCATTCGTATCCACGTTGGTTGGAATAACTTGATTGATATGGGCCGAGATGTACCATTCCCCCTTGATCAGATGCCATTCCTTGGCCATATTTCTGTCTGGTTTTACAATGATACCCACATCACTAGGAAGAATAGGATCTATGACATGTGCGCCTTCTCCGGATTCGGCAACAAGCCCTTTCCTTTTCCTCATGCAATAAGTCTTGTCAAGGATTGCGGTTTCTTCCATTCTTTTAAATACTCATCCATTTCTGCGCTTCTTCAATTCTTACCTTTTACGATCTCCGCTTACGAAGATTTCTTTTTTTCTTTGCGGGAACAATTTGGTTTCTTTTTTACGGTATGCTCGGTGACTTCGATGGATGATGAAGAAATGACTTCTTCTAATTCTGCAGCAGTCTTGGCATCTTTCTTTAATCTCTTCTGTTCTAGAGTTATCTGGATCCCTGCTACATAATTTTCCACCTGATTCAGCCTCTGAATGGTATCAACATCCTTAACATTCTTCTCTTTTTCCCCCTTTTTGGTTCCCTCAAAAAGAGCTTTCGATTTAACCGAGGTCCCCAAATCCTTTGATAAAAGCTATTTTTAGAGTTCCGGCGTAAGATTCACGGAAGGATTTACAGTCGATCAAGGTTAGCATGGAAGAGTGAGCTTTATCCACAAGTGGGCTGACTTTGAAGAACAGGTGCTCAAACTTATCGGCCAAATAGACCGACTCGGTCGAAGACCGCCAAGATCGTTTTGTAACCCGGTCAATTAAATTTATCTTTCATTCATCATCGTGAATGAGCTGCCGATTTACATTCTCCTCTATCTTCGACTTTTTCGTTAACTTCCACCATCTTATCGGCTGTTGTATCCCTCAATTCTTCGGATATTCTAGTTCAGTGAGAGGATACCTGTTCTCGTTCAGTACGGATGGCTGTCTCCAGTTGCCTTGGAATGAAGAAGCTCACATCATCGCGAAACATCTGAGCCCTGTTTGCTCTGAAGGAGTTCTTGATGTACTTCATCAGATTGGCCTCAAATTCGGAGAAGTTTTGTAATACTTGAAGTTACGTCCCTTTGGAGATGATGTACCTTCAATTTAACGCATACCTTGACTCCCTCCAGCAGCTTAAGTCAATCACATTTTTAATTGAGTTTGAGCCTCGATGGGGATGGCACAAGATCTCCCATCTCCGCGCCACTTCGGCAGCTTCTTCAGGTTCCTCAATAATCCTGACCGCTTTGCCATTTTCCGCGGTCGTGAAACAGGTTCAAATATTTCTTCAATCTCGACGGCCGCATCCATCAACAAAGTCTTCATCTTGATCGATTCTTTTCATTCACGTGACATTTTTCGGTATTTGATCATCTTGTGGGTCATTTCTTCCGCATGGGGGTATCTGGTAGTCCTAGTCATCGAGTAATCGGCCCAAAGAATCGCATCATCGTAATCGATTCTGAAAGCGATCTCCATCCATTATCTTTTCTTCGATCTCCACTCATAGTCCGTAAAGGAATGAACCCCACCTTCGCTCAAAGATCGCATGCAAAATCTTCAAACTTCTTTTTAAGCGGATATCTCTCGGTGAGAACATCGAGAACATTGGCCTTGGCATTTCAGATTAAGGGCCAACTCGGGATATCTGTCCCCAGCATTTTCTAAGCACTGGTCGGATGATTGTCTCAAGAATGAGAGGTTTCGGGTTCAGCTCGGTGATGAGAGAAGGAGAAAGGCCTAGCAAAAATGGGTTGAGGATCCGCATCGATGATCAACTATCCATGTGTTCGATTAAATGGGATACAAGAAGGAATCCGGATTGTCTCACGCAAGGCACACCGAAAGCAGATTTGGATGCATGAGCAAAAGATGAGTTCCTACGGGAGGAAGTTGGGCGAGGATGATGTGATCATCATCCGAGTCGGATGACTCATCCACCGTAATAGCTTTTTCTTCCTTGTCAAAGAACCCATTGAAAGAGATGTAGACTTAGATTTCTTGGGCTCTTTGGTTCTTTGATGACATCTCCTTCTCGGGCTTTCGGAGGTTGTCTTCCTCTTTGACCACCTTTTCACCTTTCTCTTTTAACTTCGAAATTTGGTTTAATGACAGAGTTCATCATGATCATCGTAAGTTTTAGGACAACCGACGATTGAGGATCAACACTTTCTTGAGCAAGCAAGCTTATACGGAATCATCTCGCCTTCACTCAATCTCTGTTTCTCATCGGGTATATTAGAATCAAAGAAACTTTATGGAGAAGAGTGATCTTTGATGAAAGGATCACTTTTCTATTCTTTACAACAAATTTCTCGATTCTTCCAATAATCTCCTCTTCAAGAATCCCAACCAATTGATCTTCGTGATTGTGGATTATAGCGATCATGACTCGAACTTTTCTCTGCGGTAACTACATCCAATTTGTAGGTGATGCCTACAATAACTTATACGGACAATATCGAGCAGAGTCGATATTTCCTTCTCAACATGGGTTTCTTGAAGCCTTTAGTATGATTTGAGCATCCGCCGGTCGAAGAAGGTTCACGATAAGCGTGCTTTCTTGAAGCCAAAATAAAGCGTCGTTTCATTAAATGAAGGATCTTTGACGTAATGGAGAAGTACTGGCAGGGGAACTTTGGGAGGGTTTATCTACCGATGATGAGCCGTTGGAAATCAAAGGTAAGGGAATGTTAGGATTAAGACACTAAATGGGGACCGTGGTTGAGGTTGAAAGATGTGAGACATATTCACGGGTTGAAGAGGAATTTTATTTGGTTGGGCAACCTTTGATGATGAGGGCTACAAAGGTGACTTTTGGGGTGTAACATGTGGAAGATATCCAAATGTATCATGGTAGTAGCTCGAGAAAATAAAGAGGGGACGTTGTACATGACAGGCAACACCCGGGATAACATTGCTCTTGCAAGTGAAAAGAGGAATGAGAATTTGTGGCATTGTCGTCTTGGCCACATGAGTGAAAAGGGGATGAAAGTTATGTGCTCGAAGGGTAAACTGCCAGACCTTAAGACTGTTGACATCGGTTTGTGTGAGGACTGTGTATTGGAAAACGTAAAATGGTGAGTTTTTGCGAGGAGAGCTTTGAAGAAGCGTAGTTTGGAGTTAGTTCACGTGACTTGTGGGGTCCAAAGATGACATCCCTTGGTGGAGCATCATATTACATGACTTTCATTAGCGATTTCTACGAGGAAGGTATGGGTTTATTTCTTGAAAAATAAGTCGATGCCTTTGATGCTTTCGAGAAATGGAAGGCTCTTGTAGAAACTGAAACGGGTCACAAGGTGAAGTGTTTGAGATCTGATAATGGTGGAGATACGAGCTCCATGAGTTCAAGGAATTTTAGGCGAATGGAATTCGAATGGAGAAAACCGTGAGAGGAACCGACCGCCAGAATGGTGTGGCGTAACGTATGAACGGGGACCTTATGTGAACGTCTTTAGAAGTATGAGATTAAAGTGTGGGCTATCGAAGATGGTTTGGGCAAGAGGCGTTAACACAACAACTTACTTGATAAGCAGAGGACCCTCAACTCCTTTGGAAAATGGCATACCGGAGGAGAGGCGGTGGAAAGGAGGTAAATCTGTCTTTTCTCGAGTATTTGGGTGTGTTGCATATGTTCATGTTGATGCTATGAATCAAGTAAATTAGATGCTAAATCGTCATGCAGACGTTTGTCGGATATGGCGGTGATGAATTTGATTTATCGATTTTGGGAGGAAACCGAAAAGGTGATTAAGTGTCGAGATGTCATATTTAATGAACGGTGATGTACAAAGACAGGTTGGGGATATCCAAAGAAGGTGGTTTTGAGTCTCAGGTTGTGGAGTTAGACATTTCGAACTCGGGTGGGAGCAAAGGGGTTCTAGATGATCAGGTGATTATTGAGGAAGAACCAAGTACACCACCACCAACAATTCATTGCGGAGATCCACGAGGATCGGAGATCTCGACGAGGTAGTATTCACCCTCCTCCATTATTTATTGTTGGTGATGGTGGTGAAACTGAATGTTATGCAGAGGCAACACGTAGTGAACAGGTGGACAAGTGAAAACTTGCAATGGATGATGAGATGAATTCATTGATGACCAAAGGAACTTGGGAGCTAGTTGAGCTTCATAAGGGCAAGAAAGCCTTTGCATAACAAGTGGGTTTGAGAATAAAAAGAGGAGGTCGATGGAAAGCAAACGCTCTGAAGACAAGATTGGTTGTAAGGGGTTTAAGCAGAAACATGGTATTGACTATACTGATGTTTTTACTCCTAGTGGTGAAGCTAACGACCATTAGATTAGTTCTGAGTCTAGTGGGTGCAGAAAATTTGGTGTTAGGACAGATGGACGTGAAAACAACCATTCTTCATGGTGATTTAGATGAGGACATCTACATGAAGCAACCGGAGGGATACTTGTCTAAGGGGAGTAGTGAGCTAGTTTGCAAGTTGAAGAAGTTTGATGAATTCATGCACGAGATTGAGATACTTGTATGGTCTGAAACAAGCTCCATTACAGTGGTACAAGCTCCATTATAGTGGTACAACCGGAGGGATACTTGTATGGTCTGAAACAAGCTCCATTACAGTGGTACAAGAAGTTTGATGAATTCATGCACGAGATTGAGATCAATAGGTGTGAGGCTGACCATTGTTGTTACTTCAAGAGGTATGATGATGGTTATATCATTTTGCTATTATATGTTGATGACATGTTGATAGCAGGCTCTAGTGCTCGGGAGGTGAGCAAGTTGAAGGAGAAATTGTCTGAAAGGTTTGCTATGAAGGACCTTGGAGAGGCCAAAGAAATCTTGGGTATGCGAATCGATCGTGACAAGGTGGCAGGAAAGTTGTATCTTTCACAGGCTGAATACATAAAGAAAGTCTTGGAGAGATTTAGTATGGAAGATGCAAAGCCAGGAAAGTTCGGGTTCCGTTGGGAAGTCAGTTGTATGCGAATCGATCGTGACAAGGTGGCAGGAAAGTTCGGGTTCCGTTGGGAAGTCAGTTCAAGCTATCCAACAAGGACTCACCTAGTAGCGAAGAGGAGCGGACCTACATGCAAAACACTCCGTATGCTTCAGCAATTGGAAGTTTGATGTATGTTATGGTGTGTACAAGACCTGATATTGCACAAGCGGTGGGAGTTGTTAGCCGGTTTATGGGCAATCCGGGTAAGCAGCATTGGGAGGCAGTGAAGTGGATCCTAAGGTACTTGACTCATTTAAATACTTTGACTCATTGTATTTGCCTCTTTGTACGAAAATAACACACGAAAATAGTGAATCTCCTGGCTTGGTAGTGCCCCCAGACGTAATCATTCTGGATGAACTGGGTAACCAAATTATTTATCTCTAAATTCTTGGTTCCATTATTTTCTCCTATAATTGCTTGTTTAATTCCTAACACACATGTCTATTTCTCTACAATAAAAACTCTTATTATAATTTCCTAAAAAAGCACTCTTACTTCAATTTTTAAACATGACAGGTGTTATGCCAACATAAATTGGTCAGCTTTATCAATTGGAGGTGCTTGACTTACACACAAACAATTTCACAGGTTCAATTCCTCTAGATCTTTATTTGTTTGTGGAGAAATACCTAACTCAAATTCTAACTGTGCTCACTTTAATTTTTCCAACAGATTCAAAGATTTTGCACCTTTCAACTAACTCGAGTGTTTGAAATCCTAAATCTATAAAAAAAGTTCTAAGAATTGAATCATCTTCTTCCGAATTAATTTTTAATGGTACTAATATGTTGGAAATTAGTTGTGAAATTGGGTGTTGAGCCAATGTTGACCAGATTTCTAGATGATGATCCATTTGTGAAAAATGAAACAAGTTGCAAATTAAGTAATCTCACGCAGTATATATTAATTTGAT